>SJYA01001955.1:669504-1159031 GCA_006410615.1 Neotragus moschatus | reverse complement strand
CCCCTCCCCCCGCTCCCTCCCCCACACCAGTGGCTCCCTGCTGCAGTGAGCAGCCCCAGGCCAGTGCCAACGGGAGTCACTCGACACAAGGTGCCTTGGTGTCATTCCTCCAGGCCCCGACTGGATTGGGATAAACAAAGCAAAATAATTCAGGGTTTCTTAACCTCGATGCTGTGGACACTATGGACCAGATAACTCTCTGTCATGGGGGCATCCTGGGCATTGTGGGTCCACCTGGGAGATGTCAGGAGGGCTGACCCCGGGAGCTGTGACAACCAGAAGAATCTCCAGACTTTCCCAAATGTCCCCTCGGGGTGGGGGGAGATCTTAGTTTGAATCCAGAGCTTGGCCCCAGGCCTAGCTTCTTCCTGTCTCTTCCGAGACCCAAAAGACATCTAATCTCAGCCTTATTAGTACAAAGATACCAGATTTTTCTAGCTATACCAGTCTGAGTAATTCCACTCAAGATGGAAGTAAGATGTATGTGCGGGGGTAGGAGGATGCAGGTGTATGTGTTGGGGGTGGGGAACAGCCTGACACATTGATTCCAAGATTTTTCTGGAAGGCTTAAATCAGGGAGATGAGGCAGTTATAGAAACAGGGCAAAAGCTACAATCATCAAAACATAGCTTGGCACCGGCACTTTAGACAGATGGGAGGGCAGAAAAATACATGTAGACAGAGATCAATGTACATGAATAATAGGGGTGTTTCTTTCTACCCATTCTTACTGTGAGGGCCATTGACTCCTCTAGGGAAAAATAAAAATTAGGTCTGGGACTTTTTTAGTGCTCCAGTGGTCAAGAATCCACCTTGCCAGTTCAGGGAACAGGGGTTCAATCCTTGGTCTGGGATGATGCCATATGGCATGGAGCAACTTAGCCTGTATACCACAACCACGGAAGCCTGCCAGCCCTAGAGTCTGTGCTCCATAACAAGAGAAGCCACCACAGTGAGAAGCCCAAGCACCGAAACTAGAGAGTAGCCTCCACTTGCTGCAGCTAGGGAAGGCCCTCGCCCAGCAACAAAGACTCAGCGCAGCCAGAAATAAAAATTAATTAATTAATTTAAAAAAATTAGGTCTGACTACCTTAGACCATGAATACATCTCCCTTCCCACACATCTCCCTGACCCCATACCAGCTGCAATAAAGACTGAAATATGAACAAGGATGTATGAAAATCATTGAAAAAAAATATCGCTCTGCTTTTAGGATATGTGCTCCCCGAAGCGAGGGCTAGAAATATACTGAAGAAAAGATGACTCGATAGAAAAAAAGGCAAGTAGCACAAATAGTCTGTGGAAGAAATCACACACATGACCAGCAAATTATAGAAAAGATGAAAATTAAACGTACCATTTTCTGTTGAGCCAGCCATTTAGCAAAAATTGTCATTGCTGTTTAGTAGCTAAGTCATGTCTAACTTTTTGGTGACTGCATGGACTATAGTCCGCCAGACTTCTCTGCCCGTGGGATTTTTCCAGGCAAGCATTCTGGAGTGGGTTGCCATTTCCTTCTTCAGGGGATCTTTCCAACCCAGGGATTGAACCCAAGTCTCCTATACTGGCAGGCAGATTCTTTGACCCTGAGTCACCAGGGAAGCTCTGGAAAAAAATTAAGAATCAGTAGAATAATGCCTTTCCACTTTGTAAGTGGGAGGAGGTAGACACATTTTCTTCACCACTGGTGGGGGTGTAAAGACTAGATGACACTGCTCCCCTAGGCTCTGGTGCCCAAACCCCACTTCTAGGCATCACCCCTGGAATCTAGGCATCATGTTTGGCCTGTCTGCAGGCTCTCTGTTTCTGGCAGCCTTGCCCTGGCAACCCTCAGGCCTTAAAGAGCCTGTGGCCATATTTTGTTTGTCCCACAGGCTGTTTGAAAAGACAGCTTGACTCA
This sequence comes from Neotragus moschatus, assembly GCA_006410615.1. Classification (NCBI taxonomy): domain Eukaryota; kingdom Metazoa; phylum Chordata; class Mammalia; order Artiodactyla; family Bovidae; genus Neotragus; species Neotragus moschatus. Next base: position 1,157,130 of record SJYA01001955.1, on the reverse strand, counting down.
ACTTGTTAAGCTATGAGTTTAGTCTTCAGCAGACACCTTAGCACCTAGGCTCTTATTTACCCATTTCTGTCTCCTCCCTGGCTTTGAAGGACAAGTTACTAAAGTGCTGTGTTTCTGGGTTTCTACACAGGCAAAATGGGAATAGTAATAGTTCTCACCTCACGGGGCTCCTGCAGGATTAAATGGGATGCTACATGCAAAGGACCTGGAACACTGAGGCACACAGGGTAAGTGTTGGTGCAGGTCAGTTGGGATGCAACAGACAAAAGCAAGAAGTGGGAAACAATTCTAACGTGGCAGCTCTCATAAGCATTAATTAAACTTCAAACCAGCAAAAGAGAAAAAAAAAATGGAAGGAAGACAGAAGAAAAATGAGGAGGAAAGCAAAAAGGAAAGAAGTGAATCTATGTATGAAAGTCGCTCAGTGTCCAACTCTTTGCGACCCCATGGACTGTAGCCCATCAGGCTCCTCTGTCCACGGAATTCTCCAGCAAGAATACTGCAGTGGGTTGCCATTTCCATCTTCAGGGGATCTTTGCCACCCAGGGATGAACCCAGGTCTCTTGTATTGCAGGCAGATTCTTTACCATTTTAGCCTCCGGGGAAGCTCCAAATCTACATATATTAGCATGCAAAGAAGTCCCCATTCTACAGCTAAGTGCTAAAAAAGCAAATTGCAGAAGATAAAGTACTGCTATTGTTATTTAAAATTTGTTTAAAATATAGATATAATGTAACGTTTGTGATATCTTCTATATCATGTGTAATATAGATTATGGATAGAACGTGTAGAATTATGCTTCTGTGTTTTAATGCCGTTTATCTCTGGGAATGGGACAATTTGGGGACTTTCTCGTTTATTTATTCCCTCTGGTGCTGCATTTGAAACAAAGCCTTCACTGGAGTGCCTGCTCAGAGATCACTTCCTTCATGTGACCACATCCTTGAAGCACCCAGTCTCCTCACTGTTCTGGCCCCTGCTTTTCCTCCAGAGCCATCTGATGCTGTAAGTTCTGTCTGTCTCCAGAGACCCTGAGCCTCTCAAGGGCAGGGACTTGGCCTCATCGCCACTGTCCCCTGATATGGGAGAGGCCCTGGCAAGCTACCTGCCCAGTCAGGGACGAAAGTGGTCACCCGGTGAGCTTCTCCAAGAAGGGAACAGCATTTCTTCTCTAAACATCTACTCTGGGCCGAATACCCTGAAGCCAATAGGAGCGAAGAGTCCAGAGGGCCTCCTTCCATTCTCCTTTGGATCAAAGTCAGCTCTTCAGCACCATCTGTCTGACCCACAGGCTAGTCGGTTCCTCCCCAGCCTGTATGGAACCCTGGCTTCTGTTCTAGCGTTTCTCCTCTTAGCAATCCCTCCCTGCCTCCCTTCCCTCTTTAATTCCCTCCTTCCTTTTCTCCCTCCTTCCCTCTGTAATCGTTCATTTCAAGCTATAGGCTCTGCCAGCATACACTTTGTAAGTTTGGGGATTTTGTTAGTTCTGTGAACATTATCCGCTGAACTGCAGCAGAACTTGGCACATAGGAGGGCCTCAAAACATTGTTGGATAGATGTGTAGCTCCCACTAGACTAGAGGTCACAGAAGGGTGGGTTCCTTACCTGCCAACAGCAGGGCAGAGATGCTCGTAACTAAGTGTAACTGTCCGTTGGAGGAATGAATGTTTCCAAGAGCCTCTCACTTGCTGATTAAAAAGAGGGCTACCAACTTGGCAGGTGCACCTAAGAGGTGAACTTGAGGAAATAAGGGGTGCAGGGAGGTGGCTGAGAGTGGGAGGGGTGAGGGGGTTGTAGGTCAGCCAGTGGTCCTCCTGAGGAGCAGGTTTGGCTGTGGACAGAGCGGCCTGTGCTCTGAGGATAAAGAGAACCCAGCCGTGATTTTAGTAACCAATATTGTACAATGGTAACATTGGCCAGGCTTGGGGATCTTAGTTCCCTCACCAGGGACTGAGCCTTGGCCCTGGGCAGTGAGAACTCAGAGTTCTAACCACTGGACTGCCAGGGAATTTCCTAGGAATTATTTTAAACCCTCTTCATACCCGCTATCTCATTTCATCCTCACTCCTAGGAGGTAGGCACTGTTATCTCCATTGGGCAGATGGAAACCCTGAGGCACTAAGAGTTGAGGCAGAGTCAGGATTTGGAGCAGACACATCAAAGCCTGTAGTCTTCACCAGGTCTTCCCCTCTTACTGGAGGTCAGGGTGTGTTACATCCCGGGATGTGCAGGGCACCACCAGACTTCCACCTGCCCTAAATGAAATAGGAACTGTAAGGCATTTGGACATCTTGTTTTCTAGTGTTCAGTATGGTGAGACATGAACCACCCCTAGGAGAAAGGGGTGATTTGCTTGTTTGGATAGTATGGGGCTGGGGAAGTCTGTTTCAGGTAATCACATCTTACAGGGCCTCAACATTTTCCTGAATATAATATTTATAATCTAATCCTTTAGGTGGGGGAGGGGACATAACAGGAAGAAACAATAAAATTCTTTTTTTAAAAAATCGTGTTCAACTTAAATTTCTTTGCCTCTTCTTCCCCTAAGTCCCAAATATATATAACTGATAGAATTTTTATAACTTTGTATGCTGAGTGAAAAACTTGTTTCTTTAAAACAAAGAGTCTACATGAGTGGTTTTGAGCAGGGTAAATTGGTTGTTTAAAAGGTCAATATGTGTGATAAGATTAAAGCATATCCTTTCAACACAGAAAGAGTTTAGGTGACCTGCACCACAAAGATGGATGGAGGATCCCCTAAACGATGCAGTTATGGTTTTGGAACATGTGCAGTTGATTCATTATATACAGTTTCTGGGTCTCACATATGAATGGGGAAGAAATAATTTCACACTTGTTTTCCTATGAATCATTTAAGCCGGTGGGTCTCAATGAGCTAGAAAATCAACTGAAGGCTGGGTCCAGGCAGAGGTTGCTGGCTCTGCCCACAGAACTCCAGATTCAGTGGGTCTTGGGTGGGACCCCCAGACTTCGAGTTCCTAGTGATACTCACCATCCTGATCCCGGACTTCACTTTGGGAATCACTGTTTTATGCTATGTTTGAGATCCTAATAGCTTCCCTGGTGGCTCAGACAGTAAAGTGTCTGCCTGCAATGTGGGAGACCCAGGTTCGATCCCTGGGTCGGGAAGATCCCCTGGAGAAGGAAATGGCAATCCACTCCAGCACTCTTGCCTGGAAAATCCCATGGATGGAGGAGCCTGATAGGCTCCACGGGGTCCATGGGGTTGCAAAGAGTCGGACATTGTCATTTTCTTGACAATATACTGTCAAGATATGGTACACGATATTTTCAGTTCTTAGTTTTTAAATATTTATTTATTTATTTGGCTGTGCTGGGTCTTAGTTGCAGCATGGGGGAATCTAGTTTCCTGATCAGGGATGGAACCCAGGTCCCCTGCATTGGAAGCATGGGGTCTTGGCCGTTGGACTACCAGGGAAGTCCCTCCAGTTCTTGAGTTCTTAGTTTTGGAGGCTACAGATTTTGTTCAAGTGAGGAAAAAAAAAAAAAAATATATATATATATATATATATATATATCTTTAAGATTTTTTGTTGGCATTCCTGGTATTAAAGAGGACTTCAAAACTGATATTTATTTTATATTATAGAGTGGATCTAAAGAGTAGTATCTTTTCTTCCTTTTGGGTTCTGATTTTAATCTGCCATGGATTTTTACTGGCTAGGTTCCCCTTCAGATGCTTGGGTTGCCATGGTGCCATTTTGGCTTTTTTAATGTTGTTGTTTTCGGGCCGACAGCCCCACTGAAATGAGTTCTTACATGTAGAACTCAAGTTCTTGGCACCAGGTTCAGGAAGGCCAATGTTTGTGTGCCACGTGAGGGAGATGCCAGGGTTAAACTGGAGATACTGCAGCCTGATTTGTAGGATTTAAAAGAGAGGGCAGAGGAGAAAGGACACAAGTGGCTGCCTGCTTGCTGACCGCTCCTGCTGAATGGTGTCTCACTCCAGTTTCCTTGCAGACCCCACTAGTGGAAGTTGTCTAAAGACACCCTGGGGTGGTTGACACCCTCTCCAGATGCCAATATTTCATAATTATGTTTTGTGACAGTACAAGATGCTTCAGCTTCTGAGGTCAAACAAATGCATTCAGGCATTCACAGTGGTTGTTGCATTTTTTAAAAAAGTTATAAAAGTAAGATGTAATCATAGCAGCAATAACAAGAGAAAACCAGAGACACAACAATCTTCCTTTCTGGTTTAAATTTTGAAACAAAACCAGGATGTTAACAGTGATTAGTGTGTTCATTTTAAAAAAATATTAAGGCAGGAATTTCCCAGTGGGCCAGCGGTCTAGAGTTGGCATTGTCACTGCTGAGGGCCCAGGTTCAATACCTGGTTGGGGAACTAAGACCCCACAAGTTGTGTGGTGCAGGCAAAAATAAATAAATAAAATAAAAAAATTAATACCAGACACATTAATTGCACCCCTACCCACAGGTGGGAACAAAACCCCAAACAGAAAGAAGTAAAAAAAAGGATAGCTTTCTCTCCATAACCTTCTCCCAACAAGTCCCATCCTATTTCCTGGGTGTAGCGATACCCCAAAATGTGGCCTATGACCTTTTCACTATTCTCAGTGAAAAGGTGGGACCAAAAAGTGCCCAAAAAGCACAGCATGTGTTGATCTTAGAATAGAACAGTACTGATGTTCAAAACCCTACTTACACCTTCACCAAAGCTATTTTCCCTGTAGTCTGATTTTTTAGTTCTTTTATTTCTTATTCCCTGTAGTGCCTATTTTTTTGTCCAAATTGGTGGCTGAGTGAATGTTTAAACCCATTGACACTAAGATGTGGCTGTGCTTCCATGACTTTTTGGTTGGAGAAATGCAGAAATGTGCATTTCTCTACATGGATGATTCTATTATAAAAATTTCTTGGTGTCTTTTAACAACGGTGCCTCTGAAGATTGTTGAAGACAGAGAAATGTCTGGGAGAGATTGCCAGCAGGTTGAAATCTGAAGTTTTCCTGTCACTTTTTCCCTCTCACTTCTAAAGCACATGTAGAGGAATTTGGAGTAAGGTTTCAAACTCACCTCTCTGGAGAAGCTGTTTGGTTGCCTGGGAAGATTTCTGTGAAAACCACCAAGGACTCAGATGCTGAAGGGCAACTGCTGTGCTAAGCTAGTTTCTCCTTCTGCTGACCTGGGTTGTCATGGTGGGTCCTCTGATGTTTAAACTGATGGTACAGTCAACAAATGACATTTATTTTTATGTTTATAGAAGACTGCATGTTACTGGGCGATCAGGTGTGTGTGTGTGTTCTCTTTTTTAAAGTAACCTAGGTACTTTGCCTCTTACCTTAAGGCAAATAGCATGTGAAAACCAAGGTGTCAACAAATCTCGATAGCGCTAAAGAACCCCAAACCCACCCATCTCATTCTCCTCCAGGGAACTCTCTGCCCCTGATTCAATTTTACCTGGACTGGAAACCTGCGAGGCGCCTCTTGCCAAAACTGAACCCCGGAGAATTCACGGAAATGTTAATAGATGTGGCTTTGGGGACATAATACATTTAAAATGTCCCTTGCCTGCAAGGCGTAAAGTACGCAGTAAAATAATTTTGTGATGGAGGAAGTTCTAGGTACCGCTTGTTAGAAACAAGTAAAAAATCATTCAAGAGGCCGGGAAGACCCTTTTCAATAGGCGATTTTACAATTTCCAAGGGGAGGAGGGCGGGGGAGGAGTAACCAGGGCCTTCAGGTGTGTCTTCCAATCGCGATAGCCCGTTCTGGCTGTGAATTGTGTCCCCATCCCCCTTCTGTTAATTAAATAAACGCTCGGAGCATTTTACGGCACACGACGCGGCCCTTGGGGACCTGTTGCCGCCGTAGCTCCCATTCTTAAAAAACTTCAGCTCGCAGAGGGTCGAAGAGCTGGCAACATGAATCTCCAGTATCTAAAGGTGTGAAAAGAGAGGTGCTGGGTGGAGGGCAGGTCCAGGGGTCGGCAGGGAGAGAGGTGCGGGCGGGCAGGCTGCCAGGGCCGGGGTGGTGGGTGGTGGAGTGTTCCCTGGATGGGATGGGCGCCGGTGGAGGGTGCATCGTGGCCCCTGGGCTCTGCGTAGTCTAGGCTCGGGAAGCCGAATCCGCGCCGCCGGGCACCTGGACACAGTGGGTCTCCTCCTCGCCTGGCGGCGACCCGATAAATAGGCGAGGGCCGCCGGGCTTAGCTGGCCTGGAGGTGCCTGGGGTTCAGGACGCCGAGCCGAGAAAGCCTCCGGGGACACTGGGTTCGCGCCTGAGCCCTCCTGCCTGCGCCCCCGAGCGGTTAGGCTGCACCCGGATGGGCCCGGGGACGTTAGTGGGTGGAGAGGTAACAGGCACCTTTGAGGGCGGGGGTCCCCCAGGGCAGGGGAGGTGAGAGCCAGCTTGTGTCTGATAGGTGCCCGAGAGCCGCTAGGATAAGTGACTTTGAACAGCAGGCAAATTTGTGGTTTTGAGGTAGTTACACGGTTAAAAACTCGGCTGCTGAGAAACGGGGCGATGGTTGTCAAGTTAGGAACTCTCCCCGAGACCTCTGCGCTCGAGAGCCTCTCTGAAGCTGGGGTCCTCCGGGCCCTCTCGCCTCGACGCTACGCTTTTGTTGATTTGAGAGGGTGTTTGTTAGGAAAAACTAAGGGCTGCGAAACTCCTTCGAGAACCTGCCTGGCACGGAACAGAAAAGTGTTGGGTTGGACCTTGGGCTAAGACGAGAAGCATCTGTTTGTGTGTAGCCGCCACTTTAAATATCACTAAAACAACTGCCCTTTTTATTTGATTGCTATTTTGAAGTGACGGTGAATTGATGCTTGTGGCGCCCCCAGCGTGCGCCTGAGTGGGCTTGGACAATTCGGATGCTCTTGGACGCCAAGAACCCCTCGGATGGGTGCCATTGCCGCGAAGGGAGAGTGTGGGATGGTGCGTGAATGGGGGCCCTCCTGGGTGGCTGCAGGCCCGGGCTTTTCGTTTCTGCTTCACCGGGTCCCACCAGTCACTGGGGTCGCAGCCGAAGCACACGCTGTTCCGCGGGGCGGGACATGCACCTTGTTGGGTGCGCGGCGTCCGCAAGCGCGCTTCGGGCCTCCACCTGCGGCTCGGGCGCCCCTTCCCTGGGGCGGAAAGAGGAGTTGTGGGCCTGCTCCAATCCCGCTCGACCCGCCCGGCAGCCTTCCCGGGCTTGCGCGGCGGGTGGGGGTGGGAGCGGCGGACGCCCGCCGCCTGGGGCTGGAAGCCTTGTTTCCAGACGCATCTTGGGAGGTGGCGCACTGTCGTAGCGCTACGGTCCTCGCTTACGCCTCGTCGCCTCCGGTCTCCAGCGCCATCCGAGCGGATCGGGGGCTGGGGTCCAGGCTTCAAGAGGGTATGTTGAGTGCAGGCTCCCTAGGTGGCGACAGAGGGAAGCCGCTGACCACCCTTCAGCCCCAAATCCTGATGGTATAAGGCGTGCGGCGAGACTGGTCCCCACGATCCCCAGGTTTTTTTGAGAGTTAGGCGGCTCCGAAATCGCGGAGGGTCCGGTGCGGGGCATCATTCTCCGGCGGTGGCTGCCCAGGGGCGCGGCCACGCAGTCACGCGTCTTCACGCGGCGACGGGCGCGGTGCCTTGCGTGGAGGCCTGTCTTGAGTGCGGGAGCCATCAGCTCACTTCTCTCGGCTCAGAGCAGAAAAGTTGAGTTCCAGGGAGGGCTGGGGTTTCCTCAGGAAGCCGAAGGTTGTGCGTGTTTGGGCAGGGTCCGCCTGGCGGGGAAGACTGCGGTTCGTTTGAGTCTTCTTCCCCGTCCGGGGCGAGGAAGTCGCGCTCTATCTTGAGCGCGTGTCCCTTGGGGAGGGGCAGCGTCCAGGCCCAGGGCGCTGGCTTGGGAGTGAATGAATGGACTTTGCCGAGCCGTTCGGAAACCTCACTGCCTCCGAGGCTCCCTTCAGGGCCCATTGGCTCCTTTTGCCTCCGCCGAAGACTCCCCAGGGCTGCGAGGAATTTCCGTCCCTCTGGCTGCCTTCAGCGAGAGCTGCCGCGGAAAGGGTTGTCAGGTCTTGGGGTCGGGGTTGGCACCTTGGTACCTGATCCTGGCCCCCAACCTGTCCGGCGGCACAGTTGCCGGCGTGGATGAGACAAGTTGTTCAAGCTGCAACCCAGGCCAGGTCTTGGAAGCCGGGGATGGAAGGCCCAGAGTGAAGGAGACCAGGTGCGTCACTGGTCTGGGAATCTGGGGCGCCCGGGGGCGCCTCAGCCTTCCTCGAAAGTGCCTGGGACCCCAATCTTCCACGCCCAGGGCGCCAGCATGCCAGTCGCGTCAGGTCCGATTCCGCCCCCATTCTGAAATCCCAGGAGCGCTGCTTCAGAGGTGTTTTTTTTTTTTTTTTTTTTTCCCGTTAGCCCCCAGGCCCCGGTATTTGAAAGCGAGCTGTCCGGGGTCGTTGTGTGCGCTGTCTGTACTTTTCTAGCGCAAAGCTCGGAGGCAAACCTGAAAAGCCCCCAGTGGTTTCACCTCCAGGTTTTGTTCTCCCACCTGGTCGGCAAATCACCTTGAGTCTGCCTACTAAGGCCAGGGAGAACGTTTCGCTTGGAAGACGCCTATTTTTATTTTGGTTACTTTAGGCCCATTTGGTTAAGAAATGCTAAAGCACAAACAAACCCTAGTAGGAGTAGGGAAGAGGTGGGTGCATTCATTCCGTGGACTGGGAGCAGCGTCCACTCCAGGCCCAGTAGGGCCCTGAACTAATAGGTATTGATAACTGCAGTATTGGGTTCAGAATCAGATGGAAAGAGCCCCCTTCTCTGGTTCCCTGTGAATGTTTAAATTCAGCTCCCAAATCCAGTCAGGATGTCCCAACAAAATTCCCCCTCAAGAATTAGAGATTTTATCTTTGTAGCAAAAAAAAAAAGGTCAGATACAATTATTGGGCCAATGGATTCCGTTTCTTTAAAAAAAAACTCTAATAGTGCTTTCAGCCTTCAAGTCTGGGTGGCAAATACATAATGGGGTGAGAGGCAGCGTTTACGCGGAAGGAAGTTTCGTTTTCTGCCTGCATCTGCGAAACGGAGGGGAACTCACCTCTCCAGTGGGGGTCCCTCTACGGCCCCTCCTTCTGCCCCTACCTCTTGCCTCTCCCCTACCTGTGACACTAGGGTTGTATTCAGCCCCGCACCTCGTTTCTCTTTTGAGCTGAGGCTTCCGAGTGCCTGGTCCGTCGGAGGAAACTGCCGAGCTGGCGCTGGGCAGGGCAGGGCAGGGCAAGGCTGGGCGAGGGCCCGCGGGTGCCCCCACCTCCCTCCCGGCCGCAGCCCAGCCGTGGAGACGGAGCTTCGGGCGATGGCGGCATGAAGAAGTTGTCCTAGACTTCGGGGCCGGTGAGAGGCCCGCCCGCTCGGTGGCGCTTGGGGCGGACTCCCCAGAAGGCCTTCCCACCCCGTCCCCTCGGAGGAACCCAAGAGCACTATGCCCACGTCGTGCGGGGGAGGGGTCTTCTCGCGGAGGGGTAGGGTCTCCCGCAGCATGACCCCACTGTAAACCTTGTCTCCCTGGAGTGGGTGGTCAGGACGTTTTAGGAGATGAGGGGACCGCAGGTCTTGAGACATCCCCTAAATCGGGGTCTGTAACTGCCCGTGACGGCGTCTTTCGGAGGATGGGGAACGGCGGCCTAGGTGAAAGGGGATGTGGGGGGGCTCTTGGGTTCGGATCCCTGTTCCCAGCTCTGCCAGTTTCAGGTATGTGCGTGGTGAGGGTGACTGATGGCAGGCGTGATGGGGGACCCTGGCTTCAGGCTTGCGGCCGTCAGCGAGGTACCATCCACTGGACTCTGCTCCTAGCCCCACGCAGCGTGGGTCTCCGCGCGGCGCCCGGCCAGGGTGTGGGGCGGAGCTAGGCTGGGACTGGCTGGGGGCCGCCCCGCCCGGCGCCGGGCCTTCGCGCCGGCCCCCGGGGAGGAGTTATGATAATTTCCTTCTCATTAAGGCTCCCCGATCCCCCGGCTATCGCCGGGACACAGAGTGCGGGCGCGGTTTCCCGGGTCCCCTGCAGCGATCTTCACACCCGCAGCGGCAGCATCTACAATCGCGGAGCCGCCAATGCGCGCCCAGTGACCCGGACAGCTAGGCCCGCGCGGCGGGGGCGGCAGACGCCTGGCCACCGTGACCCCAATTTTGGATTTACCGCTCGGGGGGTGGGGGGAACCTGGATTTAACTGGCGATTGTTTTGGGGGACGCCGGACGCCATGTTGTGGAAAATAACCGATAATGTCAAGTATGAAGAGGACTGCGAGGTGAGCTGGGCACAGGGGCGCAGCCCGGCCCCACCCGAGTACAATCCGGGAGGCGGGGGCCACTGGATCGAGGTCGGGGCGAGGGCGCAGGAGCAGCGAACAGGCACCCACCGCTTGCCCTTCGATGGGACAGAGTCCACTTCTCCGGACACCCCCTATAGTGCGTTTCTCCGGGGTCCCTTTCCCGAATCGGGCCTTTACCTAAATATCCAGCCTCGGAAATGGGGCCTGGAAAGAGAGTGGCAGATCCTACCCACAAAGCTTACCGGCCGGTTTCACGCGAAGCAAACAGCCCTTCTTCCCGTTTTCTCGGAAGAGCGCCGGGTCTACAACTCTTAGAGGTGGCTTTTACGCACGAAACCTCCGTCCAAAGGCGTTAGACGAGGCGGCCTGCCGGCGACACCTTTGCGGAGTCTCCTCCGAGGCGGGCTTGTCACCTGCTCCGCTACCCCCTCGGGGAGACAAGAAAACAGCAGAAGTTTGGCTTTCGAGAGAAGTGGGGGCTGGGGAGGGGGGGCGCACTGAGGCCAGATGGGGCCGTAAGCGCTCGGAGTGCTCCATCCTGTCGGACAGGTTGAGCTAGAGTTTCGGAGAGTGGGAGGGAGGGAGGCGGCGAGCGGGAAGAGGAAGAAGACGCAGGCGGCGCGAGGCGTGCGCCTGGGCCCCGGGAGAAAGGCGAACGGTGGCTGCGGGGACGCGCGAGAGCCGTGCGTCCGGGGCACCTCGAGGGGCCGCTCCAGTTTGCAGGCTCGAACACCTCCGCCAGGGGGCGACGGCGTCCTATCTCTCCGGGTCCCCCAGCCCCCGCTCACGCTACCCCTGTGACCCGGGGACACATGGCGACACGTCCTTTCAGAATTAAGTCGGACAGCCCTGGGGCTAGGGAACATGTACAGGCAAGGCTGCCCAGTTTTCGGGGTCCTTCCTCCTCCCTGTGTGCCCGATTGAAGGGGAGACTGACGATGGTCGGGCAGGACGGTCTTACTTCGCCGTGGTCTCACATCGGTAGCCCGGGAGCGCACGCCTGGCTCTAGCGGGTTCCATCCTGAATCCCTGGGGCGGCGCTGGGCGGCCGGCCCGGCTAGGGAGGGTCTCTCGCCCGGAGGTCTTTGTCCTGAGGGCGTGGAAGGGAGGGTCCTTGGGGCGGGGAAAAAGCGCATTTCCTGCGCAGCGCGAATTATCCGCGCGCGACTCTTCCCCACTTTTGGCGGACAACGCTGGCATGTGCGGACTTGTGGGCGATTGCGCTGTGCGCAGCGTGCAGACCTTCTCCCAGGGTCCCTGCCTCAGCTTCTCCCACCCCGAGACCTGGGATGCGGACTTGGCGCCCCCGATTGCCTCGGGACACAGAGCGCCCAGACCTTCGCCGCCGGGCCCCGGGGGCACCTTCCCCCAGGTCTTTTCTCCAGTTTTCCTTTTGCAGACTCGCGGTTGACAACGAAGCTCCCCCGGGGCACGTCGCTCCCCCAGAGGCCTTTTGGCTCGAGGGCAGGGCCCCGCGGGGTCGGGCTGGGCGGGAGCAGTGGGACCCCGGGAGCAAGAGGCCCCAGCGGCGGCCGCACTCAGTTCGCAGGAGCGGGGTTTCGTCCTAACCGGGTCTCGGTTTTTCTGCCCCAGGATCGCCACGACGCGAGCAGCAATGGGAACCCGCGCCTGCCTCACCTCTCCTCCGCCGGGCAGCATCTGTACAGCCCCGCGCCGCCCCTCTCCCATACGGGAGTCGCCGAATACCAGCCGCCCCCCTACTTTCCGCCTCCCTACCAGCAGCTGGCTTACTCTCAATCGGCCGACCCCTACTCGCACCTTGGAGAGGCGTACGCCGCTGCCATCAATCCCTTGCACCAGCCCGCGCCCACCGGCAGCCAGCAGCAGGCCTGGCCGGGGCGCCAGACCCAGGAGGGGGCCGGCCTGCCCTCGCACCACGGGCGCCCGGCCGGCCTGTTGCCCCATCTCTCCGGACTGGACGGCGGCGCCGTGAGCGCACGCAGGGAGGCCTACCGACGCTCGGACTTGCTACTGCCCCACTCGCACGCCCTAGACGCCGCGGGTCTGGCCGAGAACCTGGGGCTCCACGACATGGCACACCAGATGGAGGAGGTGCAGGTGAGCGCCTCGGCTCTGCCCGCCCCCGGCCCGGACCTGTGCGCCCCACTGCCTCTCTCCTCTTGTCCCCCACTCCCACCCCGGCCCCCTGTCCCCCGGCCAGGCTCTCCCCGAACCTAAGGAAACTTTGTCATTTCTCCCTCAGAATGTGGACGACCAGCACCTACTTCTGCATGATCAGACAGTTATTCGCAAAGGTACGCAATGAGCCACAGTCCTTGTCTTCCTCTGGCCCACACACTCGACCCTATTCTGGTTCTTAAGGGCACTGTGAAGTTATTAATTTGTTGGCAAAGTGGAGCCTTTGAGATCTGACTTGGGATATTCGTGGAGGGAGTAAGAGGTTTTAGGAGTGAGGAGAGAGGGTATTTAAGATCTAAATGGGAAAAGATGCTCTCAGGTGCTGCCTCTAAATCTCTGGTTTTGTCACTTGCTAATTTTTTTCCCTTGGGGAGTGTCACTTCTTGGATTTGAGAGTGTACAATGGTCCAGAAAGAACTCCAGAGTGAGTTAAGCCTGTGATTTAATTTGGGAAATTAGTGGAGTGTTTGGTCCTGGGACAATTTTAGTTGTTGAATGGGTTGCTGTGATTTTATTCCTGTTTTCAAATACAAGGTAAAGGGCCTTCATTCTGAAAGAAGATGGTGGGAAGCAGTTTGGCCTACAAAACATACAGCTTTAAAATGCATGGGTCTGGGTGATCTGTTGGTTTTAGGCTGGGATGAGGTGGGGAGGGGGTTTTTGGAAAATGGGATTATTTGGTTAGTGAGTGGCTCATGGCATTAAGTTACATCTAGCCAGGATTACCAGTTTGGTTTTGCTGGGAAAGACAGTCATCCTAAATCAGGGGTAGTTAGGACCTGTAACTTGAGGTTAAACTGTTTGAAATCAACTGGGAAAAAAAAAAAAAAAAAAACCCTTATAAAATAAACTGAATTTCCCAGTAAACTTAGAACAGATTTATTTGTACTTAAAACTTTGCTGTGATCAGTTGCATTGAAAGATTTTAGCAAACGATTGGAATATGTCTTGAAATTTTGGATATTCCTTGACTGTTGGGGGGAAAATCATTTAGTTAAGAAGCAGTCTTTTGAAAACAAATGTTCTAATTAATCAGATTATAATAGTGGCTAGAAAATGCAAACCCAGATTTTGACTAATTAATTTCCCTAGGTGTTAACTTGTGAATTTCAGATTTGATTATCTTGAGGAATACGGCTTAAAAAAAAAATCTGTTTGCAGTTTATAGCCGAACACGCAATGTTACTGTTGAAAGGCTTCTTCACTTTTGGTGAGTGATTTGAAAAGGTCTCTTGCTTGGGACTGCCACTTCTGATCTTCATTTACAGGTCCTATTTCCATGACCAAGAACCCCCTGAGTCTCCCTTGTCAGAAGGAGTTGGTGGGGGCTGTGATGAATCCCAGCGAGGTCTTCTGCTCGGTCCCTGGAAGACTGTCCCTCCTCAGCTCTACATCTAAATACAAAGTGACAGTTGCTGAAGTCCAGAGGCGGCTGTCCCCGCCTGAGTGCTTAAATGCCTCATTACTGGGAGGTGTTCTCAGAAGGTACATGGGGACACGTTGTGGGGCATGATCGTTGAATAGTTGGTGGGGGTGAAAAAATAAAAAAAAAGGCACCAAGGAGGTATTTTTAACATTTATGTAACTTGTATACCTAACACTGAATTCTAATCGGCTGGGGGGAGGGGGACGGTGAATTCTAATCGGCTGGGGGGAGGGAGACGGCTTAGTACATTTCATCTCTTTTAGAAAGTGCCGAAAGTGCCAAGTATAGAAAAAAAGTGCTAAAACAATGCTAATAAATTCTCATTTGGTAGGAATTTGATTCCATGTATGAAGTGGTAGCATCTGTATTTAGGGTAGAGGAGCTCCATGGGTCTGATTCTCCCCAGGGGAGTAGTTTTTGTGTGTGTTGGGGGGGGAGAGGGGGTGGGGTGCTGCCGCAGTTTCTACAAGTGAAAATTTATCTGCTCCAGTACAACTCAGTGTTCTGTGATTAAAAAACAAAAATGCTGGCGATGCTAAGAAAGATTTTTTTAATTTTATGGAGATAAAGACTCCCTGCATCACTTGATTAGGAACCATATAATGTCGAAGGTCTTTGACAGATTTCTGTTTTGATAGCAGCAGGTTAGGCATTTCGGCATTTTAAAGTGGTTTCTTGAATTTTTTTTGCTTAGAGCCAAGTCTAAAAATGGTGGCCGGTCCTTGCGGGAGAAGTTGGACAAGATTGGGTTGAATCTTCCAGCTGGGAGACGGAAAGCGGCTCACGTCACCCTCCTGACGTCTCTTGTGGAAGGTCAGTGGAGGTTTTTTTTTTGTTTTGTGGTATTTGTAGTTGGTGCTGTTGTGTCTTTTAATATTTCTCTAAAGAAAAGCTTAAAAACAACTCTTAGTCACAAGTAGAGAGAGGGACGCAAGAAGTGATTTGCCATGTGTTCATTACAGTGACTCACAGTCATTTAATCAAATGTTAACCCCAGAAAATCACTGTAAAATTTCCTATCAGATGAACCAGTTTCCGAAGGATGAAATGATTTGGTACATGTTTTGTCCTTGTTTTATTTTCTTGTTTTAAAGCTGGTTCCTTTGGGTAAAAATACCGTTTCTAGTTTTTGTAGCTGTGGGCTATTGGGATTATGGTAAATGAAGAGAAAAGCTCTTGTATACAGTGAGACTGGTCCAATTCACAACTCCTTTGTTAATTTCCCCATCAAAAAAAGTAATAGGGGGATGGGGCCCACAGATGGGTCCCCCTCTCCAATGCTAAGATAGTTAGGATGTGATATTTCAGTTTCTTGAATGGGCTTACACCCACTAACCTGGAAAGTAGCCAAGAATGCAATACGGCCTTTACAAAGGGGGCGAGGGAAAAGTGAAATAATTATTTTTAAAAACAAAACAAGCTGGTTGTTACTGCGCGCAGAATGAGTTGAGCACGGAGAGGCTTACTTGTCGCCAGCGCCTCGTCCAATCAGCGGGGCGCTGGGGGCCCGGGGAGCCAATGAGGGGTGGTCTCCTGTCAGCCAGGCAATCTTTTGAACATTTTCTTTCCCTGGTTTACATGGTGCCACCGCGGTGCTAAAAGAGACTTGGCAGGGCCCAGCTCTACGTTTTTATGAGTTGTCTTTGGAGGTCAGGGCCAGGAGAAAGGAGCTGCCTGTTAGATGCTCTTGGGGACCAGCTGTCCTGCATGGAGAATGGTGGGCTCTGCGTGTGTGAAACATAAATGTGCCTCCCCAAGGTTTCCTCACCAGCCAGGCAGGGGTGCTTGAATGAGAAAGTGAACAATGGATCTCAGATTCTGACTTAGTGGGTCAGGGAGGGAAGTGGAGATAGTGGGGGTGCCACCATCTGGGTTTTTGTAAAGCCCTGACAGCCCCACATCTTGGAATCAGACACTTCAGTGGGTTCCTCGGGTGGGAGATGACCACTACCACCCTACCATACAGCTTGGTTTTCTCACTCTCCGCCCCCGATAACTTAGACAAGGGGGTAGATAGGCCAGGTTGGTAGGTAGAGCTCCTTACGTTTCTAGTAGGATACACTTCTCCTCCCGCCCCCTCCCCCCTCTTTTTTTGGCCACACGGTGAGGCATGTCTTAGTTCTCTGACCAGGGATCAAACTTGTGCCCCCATTGTGTTGGAAGCATGGAGGCTTGACCACTGGACTGCCAGTGAAGTCCCCCTCTTAAAAGAAACAGTCTAGAAACAGTTCAACCAGCAGTGGGGCGCCCTCATTTAAAAACAAAGATTTTGTCCCAGTTTGCTTCTTTGACAAACATGCTCACCTCCCTTAAATTTTCTGACTTTGGCACAATGACACGAGAAAACATGGAGATAGTATCTCCGTGATCTGCTCAGGTTGGGCAGAGGACTGGGTTACATTGGCCAAGAACAATTAAAAATTTCAGTTTTTCCCTCCTGACGTTGTATAATTTCACCCTCTATTCCTAGGGAAGAGTACCCACTGAAAGTACGCAGGAAGTTCTCCTTACCAGCTGGATTGTTGGCTCTGTATGTTTTCATTTTAGAATACAGAATGACCGCTAGACTGTTGTTCAGCACATCTCATCCTCTGTTGCCTCCTTCTCAAGCCCTCAATCTTTCCTGGCATCAGGGTCTTTTCCAGTGACTTGGCTCTTTGCATCAGGTGGCCAAGGTATTGGCGCTTCAGCATCAGTTGTTCCGATGAATATTTAGGGTTGAATAGACAGTGCTGGAAAAAAAAGGGGAGAAGGGCTAGTTTGCCGTGGTGACCACAGCCACCCTAAAGTCTGTTACTATTGCCGATTATTCTAGGTGAGGCAGTTCATTTGGCTCGGGACTTTGCTTATGTCTGTGAAGCAGAATTTCCTAGTAAATCTGTGGCTGAGTATTTAACCAGACCTCATCTTGGAGGGCGGAATGAGATAGCAACTAGGAAGAACATGCTGCTGGCTGCACAGTAAGTATCCAAACTTGAGAATTTGTTGCCCTGATGCTCAAGAAAGAAATGCTCCTTAAATAAGTTAGGGTGTTGAGCAAAAGGAATGTCGAGGAGTGTAAAAGTACAGTCAAATAGGGTAACTTTTGGGTAGGATTTAGAAGACTAAGAACAGTGAGAGTATGGCTCACAATGAATGTTTTTGAGCTGCTTAGTTATTTAGCTCAAAATAGTTAAGCTTACTCGTTTATCTTATTTGCATGTCTTATAAAAATGTGTTAGAAACAATTTATTTTGTCACATCCAGTAGTGATGATGTGCCTTCTGCTTCCTGATAACAAGATGTTGTTTGATTTTAATTATTTTGGCTATATCACGTGACATGTGGGATTTTACTTCCACAACCAGGGATGGAACCCGTGTCTCTTGCAGTGAAAGTGGGAGTCTTAACCACTGGACCATCCGGGAAGTCTCTTTTGTGTTTTAAAACGACCCAGTTGAATGTATAGGAGTCATTAGGCAAATTAAATGTCTCAAAAACAACTTAATGCAGCTGAGGGGTTTCTCATCGAAACCAACAGTAAATTGATTTTAAAATCATGGTAAATGAAGCAGAACCAGTCAAGTGGGAAATAGGGCAGATGAGAGAGCCGGTGAACCAGCCTGTATCACAGAGTGAATTTCTGGGAAATAAATTCCCGGTTCTTGACAGAATTGTTTTATGGGAACCAGACTGCATCAGAGAAAAAACTCACTCTTCCTGGGCTGGAATTCTGACTCCGCCTCGTTACTAGTCCTGGTGACCTTGGCCACTGGATTGTGGCATTAATCCTTTTATCTTTTCTAATTGCAGGGAAGATTAAATAAGATAGTGGGTAAATGAGTTTAGTTCGTGGCTTTGAACAGAATAGGTGCGAAGTGCAGCAGCGTAGGCTATTGGTGTTAGTTTAAAACCTATTGGGCTGGTCAGCCCCAGATTCTCTTTGCCTCCAGGTGTCAGCCCCATGGTAGTTTAGTCTTTGTGCTCTTCATCTGTTACGGGCCAGGGTTGAGCTCAAGCTCAACGGTGTGCGTTGACTGTCTTCACAGGCAAGTGTGTAAAGAATTCACAGATCTTCTCAATCAAGATCGAACTCCCAACGGGAACAACCGACCCACCCCGGTCCTGGAGACCAACATTCAGAACTGCTTGTCTCATTTCAGCCTGATTACCCACGGGTTTGGCAGCCAGGCCATCTGTGCTGCAGTGTCTGCTGTGCAGAACTACATAAAAGAGGCCCTGATAGTCATAGACAAATCCTACATGAATCCTGGAGACCAGAGTCCAGCCGATTCCAGCAAAACCCTGGAGAAGTTGGAGAAGCACAGGAAGTAAAACGAGGAGGTGGTGAACCAAGGGCCGAAGAGTTTGGAAGGAAAAGGACTCCCAGATCATCCCAACCAGGACAGACTGGGCACCCTGCTTACCTGGGGGGCAGGGTTGTTACCCACCTTCCCATGAAAAAAGGCCTCCGTTGATTTCCAGCTCTTCACGTGCCCTCCTGGATTCCTTAGTATTTAGGGAGTGCTGAAGCATCTCTCTGGACAAGACGTTGGAAGTGCTGGTTCTTTACTCATTAAGCTTATGTTTTATGTTTTTGGAACCCCATTCTTCCTTACTCTGGAAGTGGTGCTACAAGTTTTCGAACCTTTTGAATAAATCCCCGGGCTAACAAAAACTCACATTCACTCAGCTGTTGAAAGGTCAAATTGATGGGATTCAGATCAACAATAACTTTTAGTGTTGAGGTGAAAGTATTTATATAGTTTCTTCAGCCTCGTCCTGCATACCAATAGGAGGCAAGGATTCTGTCCACCTAGCAACTGGTTAATAGGTGGCATTTGTAACACTTTAAAACCCCTTGTTAAGGGGCCCTTCGGGTTTACGAAACTTGTAGAAACAAAGCCTGCTGATGACTTTATGTTTTTTCTTTAAAAAAAAAAAAAAACAACTTTGAAAGTTAACTCTTCAAGGAGGAGACTCTTTGAAATGACATATTCCTTTAAGGTATGGAAGCTTTATTTTGCATATTTATTTCACATCTTAGTGAAACTTGAAAAGGGTAGGCATGGAGCTTTTTTTTTTTTTTTTTTTGCTGTCTGTCATCCCCTAGTCCCAGAGGAGGCTCTGTATTTTGAGAAACTGAGTTGAGTGTACAGATTTTATTTATGCATAATTTAATGGGGTCTGTAAATACGGGTGCACTTCTTAAGACTTTTTGAGAAACGGGATTCGATTTTAATATTAACTTTTAAAGGTGACGGGGTAATCTAAGACATATCTTTAGGTTTTATTCGTATGTACACAGGGTATTAAGAATTAAGAGGATCTTGAGCTCTGTTCTTGACTCTGGAAGACTCTTATTTAATTGAAGCTGTCTGTCCACAAAGCAATAACTTTGTCTTGTTCCTGTTGGTCTGACCCCCCGAAGAGGTACAGTGCGAGGTACAGTGCGTGTGGGTGAAAACGGGGAGTTTTGGAATTGAACTCCTTGCCTGTAAATGTTCCCTAAATAATGGTTGTGTATATGAAACCTGTATAATAAAAAGTATTCTCGATAGAAGCTGTGAAAGTCTGGTTGGAACCTGATGTATTTTTTCCTCTCTAAGAGAAGTGGCAGAGATCATTTCTGGTTTGACTGTAGCCGAGCAGTAAAGCTGTGTGCCAGGGGAATCCCTTGTAAGATTGCTTGTCACCCCATGCCTTGCACTCAGCAGCTCTCAGCTTCGTAGGGTACCATCTCCCCTGACATAACGGCTGCTGGGAGATGTGTGAGGAATGGTTGATTGACAAATAAGAGGAATCTGCAGTTTGGGAATCCTGTCTTGTGTAAGACCACTTACTGAGAAACATGGTTCATATGGTTAAGTTGCATCAAAATTTTGAGAGTGGACATGGGATGGTTGAGGGTAAAGACTTGGGCAGATCCTCCTTGGGAGGACTGGGCGTTCAGGCAGATGAAGGCAGTGGAGGTGTGTGGTAGGTGCCCTCTGTTTTCTCTGGAATTTCTCCATCTTTGAAACCATGATCATGCACATAGACATTCTAATCATTTTGTCTGATGGGCAGATCAGAGGTTGGGTTTCTGTCCTTGGGGAGCAGAAGAGACTGGCTGGGTTTGTGTGCTTATGGGATGTTTGCTAGGATCTTGGATGTTCACCGACAGTCTTTAGGTTTCAAGTTGAAGTGGCCTGGCACATCCTCCAGGAAATGATATGTTTATAGTTTGGCCTGAGTGGCTGGGCTTCAAAGGGAGTGTGGGAGCAAAAGGGTTTTCCATGTCGGATAAGGCTGTTGCTTCAACTCCAGACTCATAATCCTTGATTCATAACTCTCTCCAAATGCTTAGCAATTCCTGATTTAATATTGGCATTGGATGTTATTAAGTAACTTAAACTCTGCCAACCTAATACTTTGCTCTTGGCAGCTTGTCCCTGGCCATTGAACATTCCCATTAAGTTGGATTTATCTGGTTGCTATCTCAGGATTACAATTGCTTTGCTTTAGAGCAGTGAAAAGAGGTCTCACATTGGCAGATTTCTTAATCGAGATGTGAGACCTTGGGTGTTAAGAGGAGATGAAGGGGGCAAAGGATTGAAGGAAAAAGGACTATTTGCTTATCAGCATCTCTGCTTGCTTTTGGACTAGACTCTGGCTTTGAGAAGCTGTGCTGAATTGCAGTGCAGACAATGTTCTGGAATCACCCCAAAGTCAACCCAGGATTGAATGAGTCATAAAGCAGGGCTTATGCCTGGCTCAGCGCTCAGTTCTCCTTTTCCTTTGCTCCCACTGAACACTAGCAGGACAGCCAGTGGCTTCCTGGGTCCAGTGTGTGGTAACAGGTTTTACTTCCTAACACTCTGAGCTGATGCCATGGGGAGGAACTGAGCACCTTAGAAGGTCCCTACTGAAACCTTGGCTGCCTTGATTTCTCTCCTGCCCTCTGAGCACGTTCGACTTCCATGGCCCAACCTCAGGCCATCAGACATACGGACTCTTGCTTTTAAGCCCTGTGTTGGTAAGAATTACATTTCATTCTCCCTTTTCCTTTCACCCTGTGCTGTTGTTGCCTTCCTGGCTCCTTGACAGGTTGATTTGGTTTTTATGAAGACATAAGATGCTGCTGAAGTCTTTGGCGCTCCAGGAGAAGAATGAAGATGCTCCTTTTTTTTCCTCATGGTTGCACTGAAAGAAAGCCCATCACTGTGCGAAGACACACACGATCCAGAGTTCAATTAGGAGAGAGACTCAGCAGGTCTCTGCATCTACAGACCGGATATCTGTCCCTCCGGGCACCTTGGAGATAGATACCTGCCTGTCTCACAGACACTTAGAGGTTCTCTGAAGGTCAGGTGGGGTGTTGTCAATATCCCTTCATGGCTGTCTTTTCTCCATGTGCATACAATTTTAAGTTGTGACTTAGGAAAGGGACGATCAGTCTGTTTCTCATTTGAAATGATTTTATAACAACCATCCTTTCCATTTTGGGGGTCTAGTGTCAGGGTGAGATCTGAGATCCTGTATTTGGATATTAAAAAACAAAACAAGATAAGGTCATGGATGGGTGAGGCAGAAACTCCTAAGGCTCAGCAGTGGTGGGAATCCTGGTGGGGAACCCACTACCTTTTTCCTGGGCTAAGTGTTGGTTACCAGCTGTTAGGAATTCTTGTATGGATTGCTGCGATGCCTGAGGACTTCAGGGTTGAGCCTCCTTGAAGGAGGATGGGCCTACATCTCAATAAACTCATCAAAAGTTAAATTGCTTCAAGTCCAAAGTGTATTATTGTACATCAGCTTTTTTTTTTTGGCTGTGCTGTGCAGCTTGAAGGATCTTATTTCCCTGACCAGGGACTGAACCTGGGCCCTGAAAATGAAAGTGCCAAGTCCTAACCCCTAAACTGCCAGGGAGTTTCCTACACCTCATTTGTTTAAAAAATTATTTAATTCACTTGACCTATCAATTGTCTTCCCTTAGCCTCGCTTACCCTAAACCTCCTCAGAACACTTATATTAGCCTACAGTTGGGCAAAATCATCTAACACAAAGCCTGTTTTATAGTAAGGGGTTGAATATATAATTGTTTTTCTTTTTAAAAAAAATTTTGGCCACATCCCTTGGCATGTGGGATCTTTTGTTTTTTTGCTGAATTCTTTAGTTTTGGCTGTGCTAGGTCTTCCGCTGCTGTGTATGGGCTTTCTCTAGCTGCAGTGACTGGGGGCTACGCTCTGCACTCAGTGCTTGGGCTTACTGTGGTGCCCTCTCCTGTTGCAACTCCAGGTGCCCGGGCTTCAGTGGTTGTGGCACACAGGCTTAGTTGCCTTGTGGCATGTGGGATCTTCCTGGACCAGAGATTGAACCTGTGTCCCCTGAGTTGGCAGGCAGATTCTTAACCACTGGACCACCAGGGAAGTCCAGCATGTGGGATCTTAAATCCCCAACCTGGGATTGAACCCTCACTCCTTACATTGGAAAGTAGAGTCTTGACTGGACTGCAGGGGAAGTCCTCATGTAATTTGTTGACTGCTGAAGGTGGAAACTAGAATGGTGGTGAGTGTATCGGTCACTGACCCTTGCTGCTGCCCAGCCTCACAAGAGGATCTCACTAGCCCAGGAAAAGGGCAACATTCTAATTTTGAAGTATGGTTTCTACTGAATGCCAGTCACTTTTGCTCCAACCTTAAGTTGAAAAATGATAAGTTTCCTCGTAAGTCAGGGAGCATCTGTATTTCTCTTGTCTTTTCCTTTTCCCAGGAGTGTGTTAGGGTGGTGAAGTGGCAGTTTAGTTTGCCTTCCTTTACTGCAGGTGGAAAAGACCCTGATGCTGGGAAAGATTGAGGGCAAGAGGAGAAGGGGGTGACAGGATGAGATGGTTGGGTGGCATCACCGACTCAATGAACATGAGTTTGAGCAAACTATGGGAGATGGTAAAAGACAGGGAAGCCTGGTGTGCTGCAGTCCATGGGGTCACAAACAGTCAGACACGACTTAGCCACTGAATAACAATAGCAGGTGGAGAACCCAGGAAACAGCTGTCCTGGGTTACAAAGGGAAGAACAGTCTGAGGTACTTTTAAGCATGGTTTCCAGGTGAGGGCGCTTTCTCTGATCCCTGGGTGGCCGTGACCCTCAGCCAGTGCCTCTTGGTTGCCTCTGCTGAGTGGGTGGTGAGGCTTGTCTCTTTAATTGGAGAAAGGTTTGCTTTCAAAATTTCGATGCCGTAGTGCACCCATGCGCAATTCTCAGGGGTGGCTTTTGCTCCCTGATAATCTGATCATTGTTGATTTACTTTCTCAGATCTCAGATACATCGGATTTCTCTTCCAGTTGACAGTTTTCATGCACTTCTCTGAAATCCACAGGCCACCAGGCTGGGAGGCTTGGTGACACTTGGAGTCACCAAAACCTGCCCCCTTTCTGGCTTTGCCAACCCAGGCTGGCATTATGTTCAAGGTCCATGGATGCAAGGCATATCAAACCTCTGTCTTCTAGTAACATGGAGCATAATTTGCAGAAACAAATCTGATCTCATGACTTTTAAAAACTACACTGGAGTCCATAGCTCCATGGAATGCTCACTTTTGGCACCATCGTAAACACTGGTTTTCTTGCCTCTTTCGGATAACATCTTGATGTGGGATATGGATGAGAAAAAAGTGTGAAAACTGAGAAGAGTTGACAGGCCTGGTTCCAGGAAGGTGTTCAAGGAAGAGCTTTAGTAAGAATGTTTACAAGGTCAAGTCTCAGGCTTGTGAGATTTTAGTTTCTTGACAGGTGACTGAACCTGGGCTTTCAGAGCCCTTGGCAGTGAGAAGGCAGAGTCCCACCCTCTGGTCTGTGAGGGGATTCCCTTGTTCTCTTTTATCATGATGCTCTGAGTGTTCTTTGTGGCTTCCCAACATTTTCCTAGGGAAGATCATGATCTTAAGGAATGGTCCCAAAAGAGAGAATCTTGAGAGGTGGTGGGTTGAAGAGGGTGTCTTGGCATCTGGCCCTTGCTGAGATTAGAAGGCTTTTGGGACTTCACAGATGTGAGGAGTTGAATTGTACTCCCTAGAAGTGGGGTATGTCCAAGCCATAACCCCTGTACCTTGGTTTCAACTTTGGAAATAGGTGTGTTGTGAGTAAATAAGATGAGGTCGTGCTGGAGTCCAGGGGGCCTTAATCCTTACAGAGAGAGAAGCACAGACTCACTAGCAGAGACGGCCACGTGAAGTCGAAGGCAGAGGTAGAGGGTGGCTGGCCACCTCCCGAAGCTGGAAGCGGTGGGAAGCCCCCTCCTCCACAGATTTCAGGGAGAGCGTGGTCCTGTGGACACTCTGGCTTTGGAAGTTTAGCCTCTGACGAGAGCAGAGCCGGTCACTGTTTCATCATTTTCGTCCTATCTCCCCTTGGAGGTGGGGGTGGTGAAGGCCCAGAGTGGGGGCTCCATTTCACTTGCCCCAGCAGTTTCTTTTTTTTGAGGACAGGAGGGAATCATGTTTGGGCCTGAGGACTTGAAGAGGGGGTATGATTCTTTTTCCCCAGATTTGACGATGTCTGGAGACATTTTTGGTTGTCATGAGGAGGGGGAGGGAAAATTGCTGTTGGCATCCTAGTAGGTCAATGCTAAACATCCTACAGGGCACAGGACAGCTCCCCCCCACAAAGAATCCCCCAGAGTGTCAGCCATCAAGAGGTAGAAATGTGGCCGCAAATGAAACCTGGATGCGTTACTCAAAGTGATCACAGAATTTGCTTCCTCAAGGTGAATTACTCTCTCATTTTCTACCTGATGTGAGTCTAAAATTTTTAGAAACAAATACCTTAATAAACACATCTCCAGAGAAGACATACAGATGGCAAATAAGCAAGTTAAAAGATGCTCAACATCACTAATTACAGAAATGCAAGTCAAAGCTACAATAAGATACCACCTCACATCATCAGGACAGCCATCTTTAAAAAGTCTACAGATAACAAAAGCTGCAGAGGGTGTGGAGAAAAGCAACCCTCCTACACTGCTGGTAGGAATGTGAGTTGATGTAGCCACTATGGGAAACAATGAGGAGATCCCTCAGAAAACTAAAAACAGAATTAGCATAAGATTGAGCAATCCCATCCTGGGCATATACCCAGACAAAACTATAATCCAAAAGGACACATGTACCCTTCTTCATAGCAGCACTGTTCACAGTAAGAAAACACAGAAGCAGCCTAAATGTCCATCAGGAGATGAGTGGATGAAGAAAATGTGCGTGCGTCTGTATACATAGAGATACAATGGAATACTACTCAACCATAAAAAAGAATGAAATAATGCCATTTATAGCAACATGGATGTAACTAAAGATTATCATGTTGAGTGAAGTCAGAAAGAGACAAATATCACATAATAACACTTACATGTGGAATCTAAAATATGGCACAAGCGAAATTATCTATAAAACAGACTCACAAAGAACAGACTTGTGATTGCCAAGGGGGAAGGAGGAGGGAGAGGGAAGGACTGGGAGTTTGGAATTAGCAGATGTAAACTATTATATATAGGCTGGATAAATAACAAGGTACTACTGTATATCACAGGGAACTATATATCCTGTAATAAACCATACTGAAAAAGAAAAAAACAAATAGGCTTCCCTTTCATAATGTTCACATAAATAAATATGTGAAAAATAAATATTTAAATGGGTAAGTAAGGAAAGCCTGTGCTAAGATCTCAAGAGAGACCTGCACCCCTGTGCAACTATTTCTTAACTTTGTTTTTTATTGTTGAAAAAAAAAAATTTTTTTTTTAAAGGGTTTTTACCTGTTTCCTAACTTTGGAATCAGTGCCGTTTCTCACTGTAAGCAATTTCCTGGAGAACAGGCAAGGAAGGGTAGGAAGCTGCCCACCCTCCCCGTCTCCCGCCCTCCTGCATTCCCTCTGTTTCTTTTTCTCTTTGGCCAGGAATTCTGATTTTCTTCGAGCAGAGATTTTGATGCATTGCTAACATCCATGCATATTCGTTTAACCACAAGACAGGAAAAATTCAGTGGTGGCAGGCACCAGCTGTTTAAGAAGATCTTTAGAAAGAATTTTCTCAACTGTTCCCTTTTAATTGTTGTTTTCTCTTGTCTATTGTTGCTAACTAATTTTAGCTGATGACAGAATGAATTAAAGTGTCACAAACAATTTCCTTTTTATTGTTGACAAAAGTAATACACGTCACATTCTTGTACACACTTAGAATATCTTTGGGAGTACAGATGAGCACCCAGGAAGTGGTTGTCCTGCGCAGGGATCTGGGAGGCTGACACCAGGGCTGGGGGTCGAGGGTGGCTGGCAGATGATCTTCCACTCTCCATCACGTTGTCCAGTTTAAATGTTTTAACTTGAATGTGGTCAAAACAGGGCTTCCCTCATAGCTCAGTGGGTGATGAATCTGCCTGCAATGCAGGAGACCCAGGTTTGATTCCTGGGTTGGGAAGATCCCCTGGAGAAGGAGATGGCAATCCACTCCAGTATTCTTGCCTGGAGAATCCCATGGACAGAGGAGCCTGGCAGGCTACAGTCCATGGGGTCGCAAGATTCAGACATGACCACCATACATACATCTCGGTGGACCCGGCAAAACCACATTTTGAATGTGGTCAAAACCAGCAAAACCTGGTATCAAATCTAACAAAGAAAATAAAAACTTTAGGTTTAGTAAAACACACAGACAAAAAAAAATAAAATCTAGGGAAATTCCTGGTGGCTGAGTGGTTAGGACTCCACACTTTCACTGCCAAGGTGCGGGTTCAATCCCTGGTCAGGAAACTAAGATCCCGAAAGCTGTGTAGCATGGTCAGAAGGAAAAAGAAAGAAGGAAAATTCAGAAAAACCAATTAAAAAAAAATGTGACGCTTACTGTAACACAACCTACAGAAAACACATATGCACCATGTTATTTAATTCCCCAATAACCCTGCATGCATGCAAGCTAAGTTGCTCAGTCATATCCAGATTTTTGTGAAACTATGGACTGTAACCCACCAGGCTCTGTCCATGGGATTCTCCAGGCAAGAATACTGGAGTAGGTTGCCATTTCCTCCTCCAGGGTATCTTCCCAACCCAGTGACTGAACTCTTTAGTGTCTCTGCATTGGCAGGCAGGTTCTGTAGCCCTAGCACCACCTGGGAAACCCACCCAATACTCCTATTTTAGCCCATCTTGCAGATGAGGCACCAGAGGCTCAGAAAAAGCTGAGCGAGATGCTGAAGCTCTCGTAGCTTCCAGAGCAGGTCTGGCTGCCTCCAGAGGTGCTGCTTCTGACCCAGTGCTGTCTTGTCCCCACATGGTAAGATACTACCTTATCCAGCATGTAGTATGTGCCAACCACTGTTTTAGACCTTTTTCATATTAAACTAGTTTACTCTTCCCAACAACCATAGGATGTAGGCATTACAGCCCCATTTTACAGATGGAGAAAATTGAGGCTCCAAGTGGTGAGTTGCCTGGGCAAGGTCCCTTCCTCGATGGATGGGCAGCTCCAACTCCAGCGTCTATCTTGGGAAGCAGCAGCCTGTCTTTCAGGTTTGCTGGTCAAGTTTCCTGGGAGGGACTATGCTTCGGATTCTGAGCCTTTAAGGAAGGGGCCAGACATAGAGGACAGAAATTCCTGGCAAGATTACATCAGGGCAATGGGTAGCTTTTTACATTATTATTAGTGTAAAGTGGGGTCCCCAGGAGGAAATGCAATGGTACACAGAGATGAGGGTGTTTCCCTCCCATCCCCATCTCCCCAGCTGGAGACCAATCTCATTACCAATTAGGTGTGTATAAGGAGCTATTTTAGGCACATACACACAATGACATGTATTTCTTTTTTAACCCAAATGGTGGCATTTTGTACACACAGTCT
Source organism: Neotragus moschatus (assembly GCA_006410615.1). Classification (NCBI taxonomy): domain Eukaryota; kingdom Metazoa; phylum Chordata; class Mammalia; order Artiodactyla; family Bovidae; genus Neotragus; species Neotragus moschatus. The sequence goes on along the minus strand of SJYA01001955.1, from coordinate 1,129,394 downwards.
GGCACCTCACTCTTTTCACTTGGTTTATCACCTTTGATGGCTCCTCACTGGTTCATATAGAGCTGCCTTGTTTAGCAGGGTGTCGTTTTGTGCGTGATGCACAGATAATTCATCCTGTTCTGATGGGGTTTAGACAGTTTCCAGTCTTCTGTGGTTATAAACAAGGTGGCGGGGAGCGTACCTGTTCACCAGCCATTTCACAGGGGTCTTTATTGGTAGGTTCTTGGATATAGAGTTTCATCCCTGCAGTCTGCAGCGTAGTGTCTACATGAACGGGCCTGCTGGGGGTGATGAAGTGGGGCCAGGGGCTGCTTTATGTGGAGCGTTCAGGGATTCTCACCAAGGAGGTGATATTTGGGCTGAAGGATCGGGAGGGATCATGTAAAACTCCCAGGATTGGGCCTCAGCAAAATTTACTGAGATGGCGGAAGATTCAATATATTGGCTTTGTGCAAGTAAGACCCAGAGAGTCAATCACAGGGAATAAAAACCCATGGAAGTTGCCACTGGCTTTTTTTTTTTTTTTTTTGCTGGAACTCTACACACTAAATCCTAAAGGAAATCAACATTGAATATTCATTGGAAGGACTGATGTTGAAACTGAAGCTCCAGTAGTTTGGCCACCTGATGTGAAAAGCTGACTTGTTGGAAAAGACCCTGATGCTGGGATAGATTGAATTCAAAAGGACAAGGGGGTGACAGATGATGAGATGGTTAGATAGCATCACTGACTCAATGGACATGAGTTTGAGCAAACTCTGGGAGATAGTGGAGGACAGGGGAGCCTGGTGTACTGAAGTCCATGGGGTTGCAAACAGTTAGACATGACTTAGCAACTGAACACCAACAACAACTAGACTCTAAAGCGGGGCCCTGGGACTTCCCTGGCAATCCAGTGGTTAAGACTCCCAACACAGGGACTTGGATTTGATCCCTGGTCATGAAAGTTCCCCCAAGCTGTAGCCAAAAAAAAAAAAGAAGACACGGCCCTGAGGTGGCTAGTCTTGGGGCTCAAGATGAGTTCCAAACTAGCTCTGAAGACTGATACCTCCAGATGCCCTGTCACACCAGGACCAGGAAGCAGAGAAATGAGCGGTGCTGGCCTTGTCTGCTGCTGCTGCTGCTGCTAAGTCGCTTCAGTCATGTCCGACTCTGTGCAACCCCCTAGATGGCAGCCCATCAGACTCCCCGTCCCTGGGATTCTCTAGGCCAAGAACACTGGAGTGGGTAGCCATTTCCTTCTCCAGTGCATGAAAGTGAAAAGTGAAAGCGAAGTCGCTCCGTCGTGTCCGACTCTTAGCGACCCCATGGACTGCTGCCCACCAGGCTCCTCCATCCATGGGATTTTCCAGGCAAGAGTACTGGAGTGGGTGGCCATTGCCTTCTCCATCTTGTCTAACTCAGAATTAAAAATTCCTCAAGCTTACAGTGTCTGTCCAGGAGGTGAGGGTGGGGTTGAGCCTATGGGTGGGGCTCATCAGAACTTTATTGACTGTCAACAGTGGAAGGAAACTTAGAGGTCCCTGGCTAAGCCATTGATTTGGAAGAAAAAAATTTGTTTAAATGGTAAATTCCTTATGCCCTTTAAGTGGTTATTTAAAAGAATTACGGGTAATTAATTCAGGTATTGGTCATTTATCATGATAATAACAGGTATTGTTTGTTTATCATGCATTATGCACTGGGATCTAGGCCAAATGTTTTACATTCACTATTTCATTTCAAGTTTCCAATTTTTTTTTCTTGTGCTTGAAGATATTTCTTGAAGATCTTTACCAGTTGATACATACAGAAGTGCCTCTCTCTTTTATGTGGATGTACAGGATTCCATTGTGTGGATGAACCATTTATTCCATTGCATGGATGGACCAGACCATGGCATCTTTTCAAATGATTAGGTGAATGAAACTACATGTGACAGTTTGTTCTTCCATAACATTATTGTTTTTAGTGTTTACTGTGTGTTTGTGTCTGTGAGTAATCTGAGAGGAATAACTTCACCAGGGAGGTGATTTGAGACATCAGAGGAGGGGCTGCAGTTTCAGACCCACCTTCTGTGAAATGGGTTTTTGTGTTATTTAAAGAGAAAATTGACACAAAGGCCCAAAAACAGTATTTTGAAGCAGGCACCCAACATGTAATGTCACCTGCTATATTGCCAGCTACCACGCGGAAGCCTGAGCTGTATGGGGTACTTCATAAACACCAGTACCATCTTCCTTGAAAAATCGTTTCTGTGGTCCCTATCTCCGTTTTGGAGATTAACTGTCCTCTTTAAGGAACCGAAGGCTCTGGTAAATCCTGCAGTGAAGAAACTTGTTTAACCCATTGTTACCTGAACTTGAGGACATCATTTAATCCCTCCTCCATCCCTCAACTGCTGTCAACATCTCAGGGGCCCAGAGCCTGACAACCTGAGAAATGCTGGCTATGGCTGACACATCAGTGATCAGGAAAAAAGATTATAAAAGATTTGTGTCAACTTTTTAGTGAGTGATATCTCTCTTGTCTTATTCTTTCCCACACATGATCTCTGGGGAAGCTCCCAACCGCCCACTTTCACACCTTTTTTCCATCCTGTGGGGCACCAGGGTACAGTATGCAAATTAAATAGCACCCAGTATGCAACTTAAGTAGCACCCCACCTCCCATGAAAAATGGGGCCCAACCTAGGTCTCTCATGAGAACTCGAACCCTGGGGCTGCCCAAGGTTTAACTTCTGGAGTTACAGTGTGTTATTTGCTGAGTTTCTAACTCTTTGTGACCCCGTGAACTGTAGCCCACCAGTCTCCTCTGCCCATGGAATTCTCCAAGCAAGAATACTATGGTGGGTTGCCTTGCTCTCCTTCAGGGGATCTTGCTGACCCAGGGATTGAACCTGGATCTCCTGCATTGCAGGATGATTCTTCACTGTCTGAGCCACCTGGGAAGTTCATAGTGTAAAAGTGAGTGACTTTAAAAACCTCTTTATCATCTGAGCCACCTGGGAAGCCCAAGATTCCCCTAGAGAAGGAGCATGGCAATCCACTCCAGTATTCTTGCCTGGAGAATCCCACGAGCAGTGGAGCCTGGAGGGCTACAGTCCATGGGGCTGCAAACAGTCGGACACGACTGAGTGACTAACATTTTCACGTAAAAATCTCAACGCAAGTAGAAACTTCTTAGATGATAGAGATATTTTAAAACTGGATAGAGGCAATGAAGATGCAGACTCCAAAAGCTTATGAAAGTCACAGCACTGTGTACACACAGTGGGTGACTTCTGGGGTATGTAAGTTACAACATTTATAAAGTTGCTTTTTTAAAAAGAAGGCAAAAGAGAAGGACCCAACAGTCTCGACTCCCGAGTCTGCAGAAGGAGTCTTGTTTCCTCTGCAAACGACTTGGGTTTCCCCAGGACTGAGTGTGCGCCCCGCTGTAGGTGGGCTGGAGGGGTCTATCTGGATTCTCTCCTGTAAATGCATGAATTCACAGTTTAGGTGGTGGGAGCCTCTGCCCACGTAGAGCTGACCAGATCAAATGTCCAACCCCAAGGGGATCATCACCATGCAGCCAGAAGCACTTGGGCCAGCTGCTTGCTTTGTGATTTGTGGTTGACTTTGCTGGGTGGTGGTTTCTAAGGAAGCACAATTACATTGATTGAGGCTTTCAGGAAATGGTCCCTGAAGAGAGGTAAGAAGACCTTAATTATGGGCCTGGCTGCCAATTAGAGTGAGATCCAGAGTTTATGAATCCAAGAATGTCTCACCAGACTTCTGCTGCTCTGTGGCTTTTAGCCCCAGAACACTCACATGGGAAGGTGGATTCTGGAACTTATGGTAGAGGCTCCCTATTGAGTCTACAGTTTCTTCTGAAATCATTTAGCTGCTTTTCCAGGGGTTTCCCTGGTGGCTCAGACGGTCTGCCTGCAATCCAGGAGACAAGGGTCCCATCCCTGGGTTGGAAAGATTCCCTAGGAGAAGGGAATGGCAACCCACTCCAGTATTTTTACCTGGAGAGTCCCATGGACAGGAGGAGCCTGGTGGGCCATAGTCTGTGGGGGTCAGAAAGAGTTGGACACGACTGAGCAACCAACACTTTCACTTTCAGCTGCTTTTCCATAAAGATTTTCTGACTATAATGTAGGAAAGAGAGTTTTCAGTTTATGATCTCTCTCTTTTCTTTTGGCCACATAGTATGTGGGATCCTAATTCCTGACCAAATCCATATCCTCTGCATTGGAAACTCAGAGTTTTCACCACTGGATGGCCAGAAAAGCCTCCAGTTTGTAATCTCGAAGGGACTCAAATTCCTCTTTTTCTCTCGCGAACACTCTTAAGTTTCTAGAGTACCTACTATGTGCCAGCCTCAATGTGGGCAAAGGGATTCACCCTGGGAGCCAGATAGGCTCTTTTTCATCCACTCCAGTGTTCCTGCCTGGAGAATCCCAGGGATGGGGGAGCCTGGTGGGCTGCCGTCTATGGGATCGCACAGAGTCAGACACGACTGAAGCGACTTAGCAGCAGTGGAGTGTCTAGCCCAGCGAGAGTGTGTAGTCCATACCAGCCTCTGCCCTCCCACTGTCCTTTGCCCTGTGACCTGTGACAAGGGGTGACTTCTGCCCCACTTGTGAAAAAGTGCTCACAGAGTGTCTTCCTGATCCTGAAGTTTTGAAATCACTTTTTGGTAAGTCTCTATGGACGCTGCTTTATCATTTCTTCACTTATAAGGTGTTTACTGGGCACCTACTATGTGCCCATTCATTTATGGCATATGGTGATGAATCAAATAGACCTGGTCTCTGCCACGGAGATGATGACCTTGCGATGATGATNGTGGAGTGTCTAGCCCAGCGAGAGTGTGTAGTCCATACCAGCCTCTGCCCTCCCACTGTCCTTTGCCCTGTGACCTGTGACAAGGGGTGACTTCTGCCCCACTTGTGAAAAAGTGCTCACAGAGTGTCTTCCTGATCCTGAAGTTTTGAAATCACTTTTTGGTAAGTCTCTATGGACGCTGCTTTATCATTTCTTCACTTATAAGGTGTTTACTGGGCACCTACTATGTGCCCATTCATTTATGGCATATGGTGATGAATCAAATAGACCTGGTCTCTGCCACGGAGATGATGACCTTGCGATGATGATCATCACCTGTGCCCTTGGCCCCCATGGGACCCTCCCAGTGGCCCTTCTCAGAGATGAGTACCATCTATGCCCACTTTCCAGATGTGATCATCAAACGGCGGATGGGAGCTGGGGTCCAGCTTCCTGTCCCTTCCATCTGGATGATGACCTACTTATAAGACCCTGAACCTCCACAGCTGAGGTGGAGGATGAGCTATGTGGACCCCACCCTTCAACCTCCGCACTCAGAAAAGCTGAAGAATCCTCTTGCCTTTCAAGATCATTTCCATAAGAAATGAAAATCTCTTCTCAACTGGCCCTGCCTAGTGATTTACAATTCCCTAAACAGGGCGGTCCCACCTAATCTTGGTATCCTAGGTCCCCACCCTCTCAGCCCTCTACCCCAACACCAGCCCCACCTCAGTCCCTATTTATTTCTATGGACTTTCCATCCTCGCAAAACAGGGGAATTTTTATTTTTTTAATAAAAAATAATAAAATTTAAAAATTCTTTTAAAAGGTTAAGGAAAATTATGATAATGTCTTAAAGTGTACATTGAACAAATAGTTTTTTTTTAGCCAAATACAATGTAAGTTACTTGTATCATTCAGAAAATAAATGAAAGAAGTGAAAGTGTTAGTTGCTCAGTCATGCTCTTTGTGACCCCATGGACTGTAGCCTGGCAGGCTCCTCTGTCCACGGGATTTTCTAGGCAAGAATACTAGAGTGGGTTGTTATCCCCTTCTCAAGGGGATCTTCCTGACCCAGGAATCAAATCTGAGTTTCCCACATTGCAGGCAGATACTTTACTGTCTGAGCTACCGATTCCCCAAAATAATTCTGTTCAGTTCAGTTCAGTCACTCAGTTGTGTCCGACTCTTTGCGACCCCATGAATCGGAGCACGCCAGGCCTCCCTGTCCATCACCAACTCCCAGAATTCACCCAAACTCATGTGCATCGAGTCGGTGATGCCATCCAGCCATCTCATCCTCTGTCGTCCCCTTCTCCTCCTGCCCCCAATCCCTCCCAGCATCAGGGTCTTTTCCAATGAGTCAACTCTTTGCATGAGGTAGCCAAAGTACTGGAGTTTCAGTCTCTGCATCAGTCCTTCCAATGAACACCCAGGACTGGTCTCCTTTAGAATGGACCGGTTGGATCTCCTTCCAGTCCAAGGGACTCAAGAGTCTTCTCCAGCACCGGAGTTCAAAAGCATCAATTCTTCAGCGCTCAGCTTTTTTTATAGTCCAACTCTCACATCCATACATGACCACTGGAAAAACCATAGCCTTGACTAGACGGATCTTTGTTGGCAAAGTAATGTCTCTGCTTTTTAATATGCTACCTAGGTTGGTCATAACTTTCCTTCCAAGGAGTAAGCATCTTTTAATTTCATGGCTGCAATCACCATCTGCAGTGATTTTGGAGTCCCCCAAAATAAAGTCTGACCCTGTTTCCACTGTTTCCCCATCTATTTTCCATGAAGTGATGGACCAGATGCCATGATCTTCGTTTTCTGAATATTGAGCTTTAAGCCAACTTTTTCACTCTCTTCTTTCACTTTCGTCATGAGGCTTTTTAGTTCCTCTTCACTTTCTGCCATAGGGTGGTGTCATGTGCATATCTGAGCCATCAGGGAAATCCAAAATAATTAGAAATTGACTAAAAACAGCAGAGCTGTTAAGAGGAGGGATCTGGTGCCAAGATCAGCCTGGACTCAATACCTACTTCTGCCACATCATAGCTGTGTGACTTTGGAAAGTATTGCACTGCCAACCTCAGTTTCCTTGTTGGTCTCATGGAGAGTTGTCGAAGATTCCCATGGCAATGCAAGTGCAGTGCTGTGCGTGGTGCCTGCTCCCAAAAGGGTTCTGTCTGTGGGTTCTGTTTATTTTAAAATATTTATGTATTATTTATTTGTTTTTGACAGTATCAGGTCTTAGTTGTGGCATACGGGCTCTTTCATTGCAGTGCCTGGGTTTCTTTCTAGTAATGGCACACAGATTTGGTTGCTCCACAGCATGCGGGATCCTAGTTCCCCAACCAGAGATCAAACCCATGTCCCCTCCATTGGAAAGCGGATTCTTAACCACTGGACCACCAGGGCAGTCCTCTTGGGTTTTATCTGAGGCAGCCCCACATGGGACCCATGGTGCAGCTGTGGATGGCGGTTCCTACGTATACACCTTGCTGTCAGCAGAGATGCTCACACTTGGAGAGGTCCAGACCTAGGGCTGGAGGCTGGTGGGGAAAGTGCAACTTCATGGGGTGCGGGTGGAGGGGTGTCTGCTCTGCCCTCCTCCTTGGAGAAGCCTTCTTGGACCCTTCCAAGTGCAATTGGCCAGTTATACCTTTGCACCAGCTGAATGGAGACACATGCAATATGAAGTATAACTTCATAACAGAATAGGTTGCACGCTCATCTTGGTGATGGGACAGTGATGACAAGGGGTCAGAGGTCACATTTTTATCTATCTTTGTCCCCCTTCAGTTCAGTCCGGTGTCCAACAGGCAGAGTGATTGGATAGCAATGCTGGGGTCAGACTCCCTGGGTTTGAGTTTCAGCTTCTCCACTTACCAGCTGTGTGCTCCTGGGAAAGTTGTTTAACTCCTCTGTGCCTCTATTTTCTCAGAGGGGATGAAAGTAATAGTGGGCCTCAAATGAGAGGATGACTTTGAGGAGTAATGAAGGCCGTGCATCTACCTTTCACCATGTCTGGCAGTAGGAATTTGTTTCCCTCATGGACCCATTCAGCACATACTCATTCCATGCCATTTACACATTAGATGTTCTTCTAAATAATGGGGAGGTCAACAGAGAACATCAACANAAATGAGAGGATGACTTTGAGGAGTAATGAAGGCCGTGCATCTACCTTTCACCATGTCTGGCAGTAGGAATTTGTTTCCCTCATGGACCCATTCAGCACATACTCATTCCATGCCATTTACACATTAGATGTTCTTCTAAATAATGGGGAGGTCAACAGAGAACATCAACAACTCAATGGACATGAGTTTGAGCAAACTTTGGGAGATAGTGAAGGACAGGGAAGCCTGGTGTGCTGCAGTTCATGGGGTTGCGAAGAGTCAGACATGACTTAGTGACTAAATAACAACAACAGAGAGCAGATAGTCAAAGATCCCTGCCCACCTGGAACATCTATTCTAGCTGGGGTGCCAGTGGTGGGATTAGGTTGGATAATGGGCAGGGCTTCATCAGGCAGACCCTTGCAGCCCAAAGTACAGGATTAGAGTTAATTCTGAGAGCAATGGGAAGCTTCTGGAGGGTTATGTTTCCAGATCACTACTCTTAGGCAGAGGAGGGATAAGAAGGGGTTGGGAGACCAGAGACGAGGCCCTTCAGTGGTTCCATGAACAAGGATGGGGCTGGAGGTGGTGGTGGGTGAGTTGATAGGCAACCCCCCTGCCAAAAGAAATGTCCATGTCCTAATAACCTGTTGTTTGTGATTGTGACCTTATTTGGAAAAAGTGTTTGCAGATGTAATTAAGTTGGCGATCTCAAGATGAGATCATGCAGGATAACCAGATGGGCCCTAAATCCAGTAACAAGTGTCCTTTGTAAGGGACAGAAGAGAAGACAGACCCATGAAGAGGTGGAGGTCCTGTGACTGGGTGAGGCAGCTGCAAGCCAAGAGCACCTGGATCCACCAGAAGCTGGAGGCAGCAAGGAGGGTCCCTCCTCTAGACCCATCAGGGGGCGTGCAGCCCTGCCAACACCTTGATCTCAGACTTCTGGTCTTTGAAATGAATATCATGTTAAGCTGCCCACATTATGTTAATTTCCTGGGCAGCACCAGGAAACCGATAGGGTGTCAGAGTTGCAGGAGTAAAAGGATAGCAGTTATGTTGCCTCTAAGTACTTTCTCAAAAGGCGAGCGAACATAACTTGACAGTGGGGATGCCTGACCAGTACCACCTTGACCAAGTGGCCAAAGTTAACCTCGCCCATCATGTCACCGACCCTTCTGAGTCAGGCCCCAAGGAGGGTCTTCCGTCCACTGTTGTTGAAGCTAATAGAATGAGATCGTGTTCAATTCAGAAGCGTCAGTGTTAGTCACTCAGTCGTGTCTGACTCTTTGCCATCCCATGGACTGTAGTTCACCAAGTTCTTCTGTCCACGGGATACTCCAGGCAAGAATACTGGAATGGGTTGCCATTTCCTTCTCCAGGCAATCTTCCTGACCCAAGGATGGAACCTGGGTCTCTCGCAGGCAGATCCTTTACTGTCTGAACCACCGGGGAAGCCCTTAAGGAACACTTGATTCGATCAGGGAATGGAGGGTCTTGAACTCGTGGTCTCGAGCGCGGTCTCTCCTCGATAGGCTATGGGCGGGGCTGCTTCACCATTTTGACAACTGGGAGGGGAGAGGGCGGGGTCTCTGCACACGGCCCGCCTCCATCCTGAATTGAGTGTCAGTGAGCATGAGCGGCCTCTGTGCACACCTCCCACAGAGCTGCGTGGTCCGCGCAGGCGCAGCTGTATCCTGCAAGGAACTCTGGTCCGAAGGCCGGATGCAAAGCCTCTGAGTATGGCACCCTGTGGGCCACTGACTGCAGAAAGAAACAAAAAGGTTAGACTTTATTTTATTTCCAGATTCTGATGCTATTTCCTGGGACTTGTTACTGGGCTTTGCTGGTTCCCCCTGGGGCTGCTCCCTCTGCGGACTCAGTGGGAACCCGCGTCTTTACCCTCATCTTCATCTGTGCAGCGACTAATGCCAGTCACTGACGTCTGGGGCCAAGGTTAGGCCCAGGACAGACACCCGAAGTTCACTGTCAATGAATGAGGCGCGGAGAGGAGTAGCCCTAAGCTTGTAGTGCACGGGCTGCCTTGTGTTGCTTGAAGGAGCTGTTCCTAATTATCCTGCAGGTGCGCCAGAAGTGATGGAAATAGGCCCAGAGCATGGCAACCTGTCGCCAGGCTCACGGGGCCAATGGGAGGCAGAGCTGGGTGCCTAGCCTGTCGGGATTGACCTAAAACCTGTGCTCCTTGGTCTCACACCTGTGCTGGGCCCTTGGGAAGGAGGAATTCTCCAAGAACTTTTTCTTCTGGAAGCTGCATTAGGGCTGTTGGGACAGGAAGGCGTTCTATACAGCTGGGGATGAATCTGTTGGAGATTTCCCTTTGGAAACTAGAGGTGAGGGATCCCTGCTGGTCCAGTGTGTAAGACTCTGCACTCCCAGTGCAGGGGGCCTGGGTTTGATCCCTCATTGGGAAACTTGATCCTGCATGCTGCAACTGAAGATCCTGCACGCTACAACTAAGACTGGCACAGCCAATAAATAAATAAAGATAAATATTAAAAAAATAAAAAGAAACTGGAAGTGGAGCTGCAGGGGAAGATCCAATGATTAGATGATGTAATAACAAGTAATAATAAATTTAAACACTGTAGCAGTAATAAAAAGAGCTCCCCTTCAAGTTGTGGGATGCTTACAGGATGCCAGGAACTCTGCCAAGTAGTTTTAGTACATTATCTTTTGTGTTTCTATTATCTTAATCATTTCAGTCTTCCTTTCAGCATTTAAACTACATCCAACTCCTACCAAAAGTGATGTTTCCCTGCAAGAGAGAAGAGCACCGCAGGTCACATATAGCTGCTCTCTCCGTATTAATAATATTCACGGGATGGGATGCCAAAGAATCGATGCTTTTAAACTGAGGTGTTGGAGAAGACTCTTGAGAGGTCCTTTAACTGTAAGGAGATCAAACCAGTCCATCCTAAAGGAAATCAGTCCTGAATGTTCATTGAAAGGACTGATGTTGAAGCTGAAGCTCCAATAGTTTGGCCACCTGATGTGAAGAACTGACTCATTAGAAAAGACCCTGATGCTGGGAGAAGACTGAAGACAGGAGGAGAAGGGAGAGACAGAGGATGAGATGGTTGGATGGCATCGCTGACTCAATGGACATGAGTTTGAGCAAGCTTCGGGAGTTGGTGATGGACAGGGGAGCCTGGGGTGCTGCAGTCTATGGGGTCACAAAGAATTGGACACAACTGAGCGACTGAACCAAACTGATGGAATGCTAGCTTATGTGTGCTAGTACTACACACACACATGTGTGAGTGTATGTATATATGTGTGTATATATATATATGATAGGTATACATATATATGTACATATGTGGTATACTCATTGGAGAAGGCAGAAGGAGTGGAGTACCCCATTCCAGTACTCTTGCCTGGAAAATCCCATGGACAGAGGAGCCTGGTGGGCTGTAGTCCATGGGGTCACGAAGAGTCAGACACGACTGAGCAACTTCACTTTCGCTTTTCACTTTCATGCATTGGAGAAGGAAATGGCACCCCACTCCAGTGTTCTTGNACCCCACTCCAGTACTCTTGCCTGGAAAATCCCATGGACAGAGGAGCCTGGTGGGCTGTAGTCCATGGGGTCACGAAGAGTCAGACACGACTGAGCAACTTCACTTTCGCTTTTCACTTTCATGCATTGGAGAAGGAAATGGCACCCCACTCCAGTGTTCTTGCCTGGAGACTCCCAGGGACGGGGGAGCCTGGTGGGCTGCCGTCTCTGGGGCCGCACAGAGCCGGACATGACTGAAGCGACTTGGCAGCAGCAGCAGGTGTACTCATGCTCAGTCATGTCTGACTCTTTGCGACCGCATGGACTGTAGCCTGCCAGGCTTCTCTGTCTTTGGAATTTTCCAGGCAAAAATATTGGGGTGAGTGGTTATGCCCTCTTCCAGGGGCTCTTCCCAATCCAGGGATTGAACCTGCAACTCTTGTGCCTCCTGCATTGGCAGGTGGTTTCTTTACCACTAGTGCTACCTGGGAAACCCTATATATATATGTGTATACACACACACACACACACAGACACACACATACACACACACACACACACACACACACACACACACACACACACACACATCAGAGAAGGCAGTGGCACCCCACTCCAGTGCTCTTGCCTGGAAAATCCCATGGGCGGAGGAGCCTGGTGGGCTGCAGTCCATGGGGTTGCTGAGGGTCGGACACGACTGAGGAACTTCACTTTCACTTTTCATGCCTTGGAGAAGGAAATGGCAACCCACTCCAGTGTTCTTGCCTGGAGAATCCCAGGGACGGGGGAGCCTGGTGGGCTGCCGTCTGTGGGGTTGCACAGAGTCGGACACGACTGAAGCGACTTAGCAGCACATGTAGTCATATACATACAATATATAAATACATATAAATTCAGTCATATGTATACAATCATATATATGACAGGTATATGTATGTATATACATTTATAATATAGTCATATAAACACTACAAAAATATATAGTCTTATATATACAATCATATATGTGTGACATATATATATAATGTGTATATATAAACATTCATGTATATATATATATATACACATATATATGAACTTTTATGCATTGGAGAAGGAAATGGCAACCCACTCCAGTATTCTTGCCTGGAGAATCCCAGGGACAGAGAAGCCTGGTGGGCTGCCCTCTATGGGGTCGCACAGAGTTGGACACAACTGAAGCGACTTGGCAGTAGTGTGTGTGTTTGTGTGTGTGTGTTAGTTGCTCAGTTGTGTCCAATTCTTCACGAGCTCATGGACTATAGTCCACCAGGCTTTTCTGTCCATGTAATTCTCCAGTCAAGAATACTGGAGTCAGTAGCCATTCCCTCCAGGGGATATTCCTGACCCAGGGATCAAATCTGGGTCTCCCACATTGCAGGCAGATTCTTTACCATCTGAGCCACCAGGAAAGCCCCATATATATATATATGTGTGTGTGTATAATAGGCTTCCTGCCTCTGAATCATGGGCCACATGGAGGTGGGGATATTGCCAGGGTGGGATGGATTGTAGTGATCACATTGGCTTCATTTTGGCTCACTGTGCAGAAGGCATGGAGCTAAGCCTTCTGCACACATTTTCTTTTCTTTCTTTTTTCTTTCTAAGGCTGTGGTGTGCAGCTTGCAGGATTCTTAGTTCCCCAACCAGGGATCAAACCCATGCCACACTGCACTGGGAGTGTAGAGGCTCAACCACTGGACTGCCCAGGAAGTCCCCACATTTTTGTATTTAATGTCCCCCACACCTGAACACTTAGGAGACGGTATTCTCACCCTGTACTAGGTTGGAAGCTCCAGGCACAGAGGAGTTTCCTGGACAGTTCACTGCTGTGTCTAGAATAGACCCTGGCATGTTGTGGGTGCCCAGCACATGCTTGGAGGAATGAATTACACTGTATAAGTATTTGTGAAATCGAGTCGTGTTTCTACCCCCAGGTACACACAGCCAGGAAGAGGAGGAAGGAGAGTGTGGCATCTGGATCCGTTTACACTCACCATGGAGCCTGCTCCCTTCTTCCCACATGGGGCAAGTAGGGGAGCAGCTGGGTGGGAGCTGGGACGGAGCCCCTCAAGGCTGGGGCAGTGGTGCAGGGGGGTGCCAACACTTGAGTTATGCCAACACTTTCAGCCCCTGGCTTTGAATTCCCAGGACATGCAGACACCTAGGCCTGGAGGAAGCATGGGTGCTAGGAGAGGACCTTGGCCTCAGAAGGGGTCATTCATTTGCAGGGTCTAGCTCCTCATGAAGCTGTGTGCAACATGAGCCTCTGGGCCCAGAGATGAGTCATAATACATTTCCACCTCTAAGGGGTTTGTTAACTGGAGAGAGGTGGACAGCACACCGGATCATATTTAATTAAAACAATTTCTAGATTATGAAAAGAAGTTAGTGAAGTACAGTTTCCAACAGAACAGAAGAGAAAGTTTTGCTGCAAAGTAAGTTTTGGTGCCCTCCCGGACCCTCATCCCTCTCCCTGGGGGCTGTTGTTACCTGGTAATGCTTTCCTTCCAGAAAGTCTGTGTCCATGTTTGTGGTATGGACCCTTGCACCCTTTATACCTTTGTACTTTACACACTCTTGTGCACTTTGTCTTTTTTCTTTCCATAAAATAATAGCGTGTATAGTCCTATGGCATCATTTTCATGGCTGCATACTATTCCACTGTGTACATGTAATATAATGTACTGAATATTTAACACTGGTGTGGTTTTATTTCCTTTGCTAGCATAAATTATGCTGCAGAGAAAGTACTTGAAGACTCATCTCTCCTAACATGTGGAATAATAATGTGCATTTTATCATATATACATATGTAGTATAGATAGAATTCCTAAAATAAGGGGTATGATTTTTGCAATCTACTATAGCTATTGCCAGATTACCCTCCTAAAAGATTGTATCAATGCTTATTACCACAAATACGATGATTCTTTTCCCATATTTATAAAAGCTTTGTTATAAAACTTTTTGATATTTATAAATCTGATAGCTAAAAATGATATTTCCGTGTTTATATTGACATTTCTTTAACTATGTGGTTGAGCATCTTTTCACATATTAGTTTTTATTTAATTTTTTAAAAAGTATTTATTTATTTGGCTGTGTCAGACCAGGGCTTCCCTGGTGGCTCAGACGGTCAAGCGTGTGCTTGCAATGTAGGAGACTTGGGTTCGATCCTTGGGTTGGGAAGATCCCCTGGAGAAGGAAATGGCAAAAATTCCATGGATGAAGGAGCCTGGTAGGCTACAGTCCATGGGACAGCAAAGAGTCGGACACGACTGAGCAACTTCACTGGTTCACTGGTCAGATCTTAGCCGCTTCACGCAGGATCTTACGTTGTGGTGCTGGGGCTCTGGAGTATGTGGGCTCACTAGTTGCAGTGGGCAGGCTTAGTTGCCCCAAGGCCTGTGGGATCTTAGCCCCACCAGGGACTGAACCCATGTCTGCTGCATTGCAAGGCAGATTCTTAATCACCAGGGAAGTCCCTGTTTACTTTTGTTTTTATGTGAACTGCTTGTTCATATGCTTTGCTCTTTCTTTTTTCTATTGTCTTGTCTTCTTAACATTGATTTATAAGAGCTTTTACGTATTAAGGGGATGAATGCTTTGTCTGTCATATGACTTTGTTTATACAGGCCTGGGTCAGGAGTCTGAGTGTAGTGATAGATATAAGTCCAGAATAATATTGGAGCAAAGACCAGGGTCCCATGATGCCTGGTGAGTTTGTCTAAGTTCTGAGAGACTTTTGGGAGGAAGTGAGATGGAGATGAGTCTTAAAGGATGAGATAAAGCATGAGGATGTATCAGAAGATTATATATGCAGAGTGTCATGGCTGGAAATTGTGTGTACATTGGTGGAAAGTTGGGGGAATTATAAATAATTGTCTTCTGAAGCTAGAGGGCTGGGAGGGGGTTGGTGTGTTAGTGAGAGATGCTATTGGAGAAGGCCAGTAACAGAGTTGGTTCACTTTCTTATAAGCAGTTAGAACAAGAGGTTCTAAGCAAAATGATCAGATTTGTGTTTTAACTCTGCATAGATTGTAGGAGAATAAGCTTAGAGAAGGAAAACCAGTAAGAAGCTTATTGTAGCAATCTGGAAAAAGGGAGAGTTCCCAGGCCAAGGCAGGTGGACTCTTAACTACTGGACCACTAGGGAAGCCCCTTGAATCCCACGCTTAAATGTGAATCAGTACCCAAGATCACCTGATATTAGAGAGAAAGTTCCCAGATGAAAGTTGGTGATGAACTCCAAGAGATAAAGGAATTCTGAGGACGTAAGGAGAGAGCAGAGAACTTCAGAGAAGCGTAGACAAGAGAGCTCCACTCCCATCTCTCTCCGATCCCAGCACCAGGTGACCCTTGCTGACTTCCCAGTTTGCAGTTCTTAAGGAGCCCCTGCCCTTCCCACCTCCGGTTTCTGTGATATGGTCCTCTATCTACCAAGAGCCCCCTGGGCATTTAAGATGCTGTGAATGTTGTTCCTTCATTTCTGACCTAAAGATTCTTCTGTCCTGAGGAAAAATATCTCCTATCCAGGATACAGGCTTTCCAGGTGGCGCAGCGTTATAGAATCCACCTGCTGATGCAGGAGATGCTTATTTGATCCCTAGGTTGAAAAGATCCCCTGGAGGAGGAAATGCTTGGGAAATTCCATGGACAGAGGAGCCTGGTGGGCTACAGTCCATGGGGTCGTAAAGAGCTGGACACGACTCAAAACACACAACACAACAAAACACAACCCAAGATGTGTCTGCTCTGGCCCCACTGTGCTGACCCCAGGCAGCTGGAGGAAGAGGCCCCCTCACCCCACCCTGGGTTAGCAGTCAGCCCAGGGTCTCTGCCAAGTGACAGCTGCCGCCTCCCTGTGCCCCCGGGGAGCCAGGGCCATGTCCAGAAGGCTCCATCTGAGGCTGGCCCGGCTCCTGGCTGCCCCTTTGGCTGGCAGAGGATGGAGCCAGTTGGCTCTGTTTCTCGAGTGGAAGTCGTGAGCTCACATGTGGTTTGTGCCCCTCATCAGTGTCCTCTCTCCTTTGCTGAACCAGGCAAATCTCATACTCTTTTGCATCTTCTCTCCTCCCATGTTCAGAAGTTCTGGGAGAGTCAAGGTCTTGATGAATCTAACCCTCTTCAAATGGTGTTTGTGCGCACGTGCTAAGTTGCTTCAGTCGTGTCCAACTCTTTGCGACCCATGGACTGTAGCCCTCCAGGCTTCTCAGTCCATGGGAATTTCTAGGGGAAAGAAATTTTAGGGAAATTTCTAGGGAATTTCTAAGGGAAGCTCTAAGTGGGAAGGCAACCCACTCAGATTGCCAGAGTGGGTACATCATTTGACTTTCCCACCAGCAGGGTGTGAGTGTTCATTCTTGTGTGTGCTAGACAGGTGTTATTCTCCACTGGGGGTGGGCGTGGCAGCAGGTGGCTGCAAGCGAAGGGTCCCAGGTGAGCTGGAGCCCTGGTCTGGCATTGGGTGCAGCCCCACACTCACAGGTATGCACAGACACGGAGATGCAGAGGTATGTATTTCTTTTTGCAGGCTTTTGCATGGACACACACTCCCCATATGGGCACGGGCAGATGGGTGTGAATGCATACATGCACCCCCACATCATGCATTCCCTGGTGTTCACACCTGCTCATGTTCACATCAGCAGGAAGAGGTTAGGAGTGGAGTCTGCTGCGGGCCCTGCTCTGCTCCAGCTGATGGCCCTGTGGTGAGGCTGAAGAGCAAGGTTGCCAAGAAGCCGCTCATGTGGGGGACATGTACGTGAGGTCAGGCAGGCAAGGCTGTTTCTCTGACTCTGTCCCAAGTGCCAGGCTGGGCAAGGCCACGTGCTGGGCTGAGGCATCCAAGCCAGCATTCGTGGGTGCCTCTGGGCTCAGGGCTGGTCTGTAAAGAGAACAGCTGCCGGCAAACCCAGCTTTTCATTTAGTGAATTGTCCCAGGTAACTACAAAATCCACCCAAATTAATGGTGTTGAGAGCTGATCAGTGGTATTGAGTCTGATTTCTCTTCTCATCCTTTGTTTTCTCTCATTTCTCTACAGTCAGCGTGCATTAGCTTGAACAGTAATCAGGGTCATAAATGTGGCTGGTTGAAGAGATCACTGATGGACATTTGAGTTGCTTCCAGTTAGGGGCTATTTTGAAAAGTGCCATAAATATTTTTGTCTATACTGCTTGGTGGGCACAAACGCTCATTCCTGGAATTGTGGGATTACTGGGTTAAGGATATATGTTTTACTTAAGTGGATAGACAGATTGCCAGAGTGGGTACATCATTTGACTTTCCCACCAGCAGGGTATGAGTGTTCATTCTTGTGTGTGCTAGATGTCTTTCTTATTTCAGCTGTTCTGATATGTGTGGGTTAGTATCTCACTGTGGTTTTAATTATGTCTTTATTAAAAAAAAAATTGTAGGATGAGACCTAAAACAGACTCCTATACAACTTGAGAAGTTTTTTTTTTTAAATGCGATTCTGTGCATCAGTTTTCAGAGAGAAGAAAGCCAACATTTTGCCTTGCACCTCCTCTCTGGCAGACACTGTGCTAGGGGCTTTACAGATTTCATCTCGTGTCATCCTTGTACGAGATGTGGACAACCCTGGGATAGAGTGGGGACAGGCACCACTCCCATCCCCAAAGAGCTGAGCATGCCAATGAGACAGGTTCACACTCCCCGAGGAACTGATTCAGCAATTGCTTCAGTGACAGGCGCGGTGTGAATGTGACAGATGTTCCCGCAGAGAGAAAACTGCTTTTGATGGGAGCCACACAGGAATCAGCTAGGTCTCGAGCATGTGTGTTGCCTGTTGGTCCTTGCATCAGGACTGCAGGTTGTAGGCATGGGGACCAGAGGCTGCCTGTAGTTTCCCCGCAGACCGTGTCCTTATGCATGGATGCTGCATCTGCTTTGTGCCCTCTGGTTCTTCTGGATTTTTGAATTTCTTGGGCCAGGAATGTTTTCTAACCAGTCTTTGGTGAAGGTTGTAGGTGAAGGTTATTTTTGTTGTGTGAAGGCATTTTGTTTATTTATCTTTGGCTGTGCTGGGTCTTCGTTGCTGCGTGCGGGCTTTCTCTAGTTGTAGCAAGTAGGGGCTACTCTCTAGTTGCAGTGGGCAGGCTTCTCATTGCAGGCTTCTCTTGTTTCGGAGTCTGGGCTCTAGGGCTCGTGGGCTTCAGTATTTGTAGATACTAGGCTCTAGAGCTCTGGCACAGGCTTAGTTGCTCCATGGCATGTAGGATCTTGCCGATCAGGGGGCAAACCTGTGTCTCCTGCACTGGCAGACAGATTTCTTTATCACTGAGCCAGTAGGGAAGTCCGAACAAGCATTTTTGAGTCCACTGCCATTGTCTCTTCTTCAAGAGAACATTTGAGCACTAGAAAGCAGGTAGAAGTCAATCTCCTGGGTTGTATACATTTTATATATTCAGAGTCAACATCTTGTCCTTATTTTTCTCATTGTGCTATGGACTAGTGGAAAATTCACCACAGAGTGGATTTTGCAAACCACTAGAGTGATATAAAAGTACAGAGGATGTTGGTAAACCTCGGTTTGGAAACTAAGCCTGCTTCTTAGAGCTGTATGACCTTGGCGAGGTCACTCAACCTTCTGCAATTCAGATTCTGGGTAAAGGCTCAGAAGGTTATCTGTCTGCAGATACAGTGCCTAGCCCACGTGAGGGGGTTCACTAAATGTTAGTTGAATGGCCTTCTGATGTATTTCAGCTCTGCAGTCTGTTAGCCACAAATGCAAAACCTTAAAACACTGTGAAAATAGAAAATATTTTTCTTATATTTGGTGCAAATTCATATGGCAGCAAGGGACTTTCCTGGCAATCTAATGGGTAAGATTCTGTGCTACATTTCTACAGTCTACAGCGTCCTAAATTCTGATATACATTTGCGTTCCAAATGCCAGAAACTAAATTCAGATTTACTTAGGAAAATAGTTAAAACGGTGTATATCATCTCATGGACCTAAAAAAGCTGGGGATAGTTCTGGCTTCAGGTGTGGCTGAATCCAGAGGGTCAAATTATGTCTGTCTCTGCTTCTCTCTTATCACTCCGCTCTGAGCATCTCTCCTTTGCTTTGTCAGGTCCATTCACATTCTTGCCTCAGGCAAAATGGGGGGTATAGGGGATCATATATGACAAACCTCGACAGTGTATTAAAAAGCAGAGACATCACTTTGCCAACAAAGGTCTGTATAAGTCAAAGCTATGGTTTTTCCAGTAGTCATGTATGGATGAAAGAGTTGAACCATAAAAAGGCTGAGCACTGAAGAATGGATGCTTTTGAACTGTGGTGCTGGAGAAGACTCTTGAGAGTCCCTAGGACAGCAAGGAGATCAAACCAGTCAATCCTAAAGGAAATCAACCCTGATATTCATTGGAAGGACTAATGCTGAAGCTAAAGCTACAGTACTTTGGCCATCTGATGCAACGAGCCAACTCATTGGAAAAGACCCTGATGCTGGGGAAGATTGAAGGCAGAAGAAGAAGGGGGCAGCAGAGGATGAGATGGTTGGATGGCATCACCGACTCAATGGACATGAATTTGAGCAAACTCTGGGAGATGGTGAAGGACAGGGAAGCCTGGCATGCTAGGCTTCAACTAAACAACAACAACGAGGGCATCATAATTGGTTTAGTTTGAGTCACGCCTACAAATCTGCTTTGGGTGGGGGGTGGGGTTGGTAGCTCCTCAGAGTTATGAGGAGCAGACCAGAGCAGCAGGTGCCCACCAAGTCGATTATGAACTAGTTCTGAGGCAGTCTGATTCTTCATGGGCTGTTCCAGCTCCAGGGCAATCCCAGTCAGGCAATGAGCACCTGGAGGAGGTGAGACTTGTCAGCTGAACTTCTCCCCCCCTGTAAATGGCCATTGATTCGGCTGCATCGAGTCTTAGTTGTGGCCCTTGGGGTCTTTCGTTGTGGCCTGCAGGCTTCTCGTTGCAGTGCGTGTGCCTCGTTGCCCCACTGCATGTGGGATCTTAGTGCCCCAACCAGGGCTTGAACCTGCGTCCCCTACATTAAAAGGTGGATTCTTAACCACTAGACCCACCAGCGAAGTCCCTGAACTTCTTTCTGGCTGAGTCCGCTGCGCGATGATATGTCCAAGCATCTCACTGCCGCCTTCCCTCTCGCTTCTCCAATCAGAGCGCGGGTCCTTCATGCCACCATGTTTCTGAGCCTCTCGGTGACGGGAAGAGCCACAGCACATCCTGTTGCCCCTGCTGGGATATTCCTACCACCCATCCGCCTGGTTACAGCCAGTTCATCTGTGATTCTCAATTTAAGGACACACCTTCAGAAAAGACCTCTCTGCTCTTCCAAGGTTCTCATTTCAATCAGTCCCTGCCCTCCTTTTTTTTTTTTTTTCCCCAGCATCAGTTTCAGTTTGTAATTACATGTTAACTGGGACTTTCACAGGCAGCTTCCTGCCCAGACTGGAGTGGTTTGATGGCTGGGCTGTGTCTGTCTCTCTCATCGCTGTACCGCCTCAGCTGGACACACAGCAGGTGATCAGTACTTTTCTGAATGCATGAATGGGCGAATAAATGAATGGTAGGAGTTGAACTTAGACCCTGACTCCTGCAGCCCCAGCTGAGGGGCTCACCCTGCTAACCACAGCCCACATCTCAGTATCTCCAGGTTGAAATGAGACCTGAGTCTGTCTTATTCTGGCGTGATCTAGAACACCCTGTGGTGGTTTTCCGCGTTCTTCCTTTTCTGTGTATATTTCACATGTGACAGTCCCCAACTTGGGCCAGATTCCTAGCTTTAGGCAACTTTGGAAGCTCTCGTCCAGCTCCAGCACCTCTCCCTGTGCCTGCCTCTTCTTACCTGGGGTGTGGTTCCACCTGGATGTCCCCACGTGGGCAGCTTCCTGGCAGATGAGCCCCCTGTGTGTCTCAGGGTTTCCAGACATTCTCTCAGGATGGCTGTCTCGGTCCCAGGGCGCGGGCCAGCACTTTCCCATGAAGTGCCGTCCAAGTCACGGCACCATAGATGTCACGCGAGTGTATGTGCCTTGGTTTTTGTCTCATCACAGCAAAGATTTGGAGTGGTGGACATTAAAGCCCCCTCGGCGTGTCACAGCTCTTGGATCTTGGACAGACCGTGTTCTAGCCCTCACGTCTCAAGAAATCAGTGTTACAGCTCTATTTTGTTTAGAGATAGCAGGACAAATCAGTGTTACAGCTCTATTTTATTTAGAAGATAGTGGGAAAATCCATCTTTGAGGCATGAGAGCATGTCAATCCAAAGACTCGAAGAGAAGAGCTCCCCAGTGCAGAGCAGGGAGAGAGAGAGAAAGAGAGAGCCCTTTGGCTCCTCTTTTTATACATTTTTTTCCTTCCCCCTGGGCCTGCCCTATGCAAATTGGGCTTAGTCAGGCGTGCTGCTCTACCTGAAGTTCTCACTCCGGTCCTCAGACCTTCCTTTGACCTTCCTCTGTTCTATTTTTGCGGGCTTTTCTCTTCCTTGTCTTTTAGCCACCGCCATTTTGGACTCCTTTTCCCTATTCTAACTACCTAACATTCCCCCCTCAAGAGATGGGAGGCCGAATTCTTTGGGAATAGGGGCGTCGAGGTCTTTCTGGCTACTTCCTGTTGAACTGGGATGGCGAGGGGTATTGGGCCTCCCCCTCTTGCTAGTCTCAAGCCTCAGAGTCCTTATAGCAGTGTCCATCTAAGGGTGAGTGATATTTTCCGTGGTCGGCTGTAGTTTTACATCTTTGTTGAAACTGGCACTGAGTGTTGTAGCTTGTTGACCTGGGCAGAGACAAAACAGGTTAGACAATTGATAACACATGGAGCAATCATAAGCAGCATCAATATGGCATAACAAGGACTAGTAGGGGCATTAGCCAGTTCTCAATTCACATCGCCAGGATTGCTCAAGTCCCTCCTTGTTCAGGGATCAGAAGATCTGTCTCCTACCTGTTTTGGAGTACAGTCTCTGTCAAGCTGTGTTGGCTCTTTAGAGCTATCCTGCCCCACAAAAGTGTACGGTGAACTCACTTCTCTATCTTGCCATGCCATGCCNTTTTTTTTTTTTTTCCCCCAGCATCAGTTTCAGTTTGTAATTACATGTTAACTGGGACTTTCACAGGCAGCTTCCTGCCCAGACTGGAGTGGTTTGATGGCTGGGCTGTGTCTGTCTCTCTCATCGCTGTACCGCCTCAGCTGGACACACAGCAGGTGATCAGTACTTTTCTGAATGCATGAATGGGCGAATAAATGAATGGTAGGAGTTGAACTTAAACCCTGACTCCTGCAGCCCCGGCTGAGGGGCTCACCCTGCTAACCACAGCCCACATCTCAATATCTCCAGGTTGAAATGAGACCTGAGTCTGTCTTATTCTGGCGTGATCTAGAACACCCTGTGGTGGTTTTCCGCGTTCTTCCTTTTCTGTGTATATTTCACATGTGACAGTCCCCAACTTGGGCCAGATTCCTAGCTTTAGGCAACTTTGGAAGCTCTCGTCCAGCTCCAGCACCTCTCCCTGTGCCTGCCTCTTCTTACCTGGGGTGTGGTTCCACCTGGATGTCCCCACGTGGGCAGCTTCCTGGCAGATGAGCCCCCTGTGTGTCTCAGGGTTTCCAGACTCTCAGGATGGCTGTCTCGGTCCCAGGGCGCGGGCCAGCACTTTCCCATGAAGTGCCGTCCAAGTCACGGCACCATAGATGTCACGCGAGTGTATGCGCCTTGGTTTTTGTCTCATCACAACAAAGATTTGGAGTGGTGGACATTAAAGCCCCCTCGGCGTGTCACAGCTCTTGGATCTTGGACAGACCGTGTTCTAGCCCTCACGTCTCAAGAAATCAGTGTTACAGCTCTATTTTGTTTAGAGATAGCAGGACAAATCAGTGTTACAGCTCTATTTTATTTAGAAGATAGTGGGAAAATCCATCTTTGAGGCATGAGAGCATGTCAATCCAAAGACTCGAAGAGAAGAGCTCCCCAGTGCAGAGCAGGGAGAGAGAGAGAAAGAGAGAGCCCTTTGGCTCCTCTTTTTATACATTTTTTTCCTTCCCCCTGGGCCTGCCCTATGCAAATTGGGCTTAGTCAGGCGTGCTGCTCTACCTGAAGTTCTCACTCCGGTCCTCAGACCTTCCTTTGACCTTCCTCTGTTCTATTTTTGCAGGCTTTTCTCTTCCTTGTCTTTTAGCCACCGCCATTTTGGACTCCTTTTCCCTATTCTAACTACCTAACATTCCCCCCTCAAGAGATGGGAGGCCGAATTCTTTGGGAATAGGGGCGTCGAGGTCTTTCTGGCTACTTCCTGTTGAACTGGGATGGCGAGGGGTATTGGGCCTCCCCCTCTTGCTAGTCTCAAGCCTCAGAGTCCTTATAGCAGTGTCCATCTAAGGGTGAGTGATATTTTCCGTGGTCGGCTGTAGTTTTACATCTTTGTTGAAACTGGCACTGAGTGTTGTAGCTTGTTGACCTGGGCAGAGACAAAACAGGTTAGACAATTGATAACACATGGAGCAATCATAAGCAGCATCAATATGGCATAACAAGGACTAGTAGGGGCATTAGCCAGTTCTCAATTCACATTGCCAGGATCGCTCAAGTCCCTCCTTGTTCAGGGATCAGAAGATCTATCTCCTACCTGTTTTGGAGTACAATCTCTGTCAAGCTGTGTTGGCTCTTTAGAGCTATCCTGCCCCACAAAAGTGTACGGTGAACTCACTTCTCTATCTTGCCATGCCATGCCATCCTTTGGGGAAACTGTTCTATGCGGTTCTGATAGGGTAGGGTTCTCTCCTGGAGCCTGCTTGTGGTCTGGAGACTGAGCACCAGGGAGGTTGGTGCAGGCCCGTGGCACAGGGAAAGCTAATCAGAGTCCCTTCCTGAGATTTCTCTAATTTCTGCTCATGAGGTCAGATGATTGTGATGCTGAACGCAGTTCTAATTCCAGAGAAAAGCCGCTCTGAGAGAATAAAGCTGGCTCACTAAGAGAAGCAAAGACTGAAGGATAGAAGACCCTTAGAAAAGAAATGACCCTCTTTAGTGGACCCCTCTCCACATGCCAGGCACCCCGCATACGTTTTCCCTGAAGCTTCACCAGCATTATGAGGGGAGAAGTTAACATGGGATGATGAAGCTCTTGGAGGTTCAGACATTTGCCTATATTTCAACAAGGTGGAGCCAAGCTTCTGACAGAGCAGGGTCTGCCAGAAAGCCCTGTGGCCTGTGCACTGGTCTGTGGAATGCATGCCTGCCCTCCCCCCTGCCACCCCGGCCATTTTGGGGGAGTCCCTTGCCTTGGAGCTGGTCTTTCCCCAGGAGACATGAGGGCACCCTTAGTGTACCTCCGTGATCCCAGTGGGCAAGGACAGGGTGGGCAGAGGACCCTGTGCCAAACCCTGGGATGCTGTCCTGCTTCCCCTCCTCTGCCCTCCCGCAGGGCAGATGCTTCAAGGACACAGTGGAAGCGACTCTTAGAAATACCTGTGAAACAAAGGGCTTCCTTCATGACCAAGAAAGTCCCTTTCCCAACAACAAGCAGGACGCTTAAACAAACAGCTGCAAAGCACACCGATCCAAGGAAGCAGTTGGGGAAAAAAAGCCTGCATCTCTCACTTGGGTAGCCATGTCCCTGGGAGGGAGGCTAGGGCAGATGGAAAGCACCCCCTCCCCGCCCCCGCCCAACCTGGTGGCCAGAGGAATCGCTGGCATGACTTAGAGTTGGAGCAGCCCAGCTCTTGACCCCATCAGCCAGAACAGAGTTGAATGCACTTCTGAATGGGGATCCCCGACCCCGAAGTAGGGCTGGGGGGCTCTCCCGAGGACAGGAAGGCCCCTCCTTGTGCCAGATTTTCAGCAACATCAGGATGTGGAGCGAGCCCAGCTTACCACATCCCCTTGGCGAACTGTGACAAGCAACGCACCAGCTTTCAACACCACCCTTGTTCTCCATCAATGGGCTCCATTGTAGGCATGAATTCTCTGGCTCTGGGAGTTGGTTCTGTGCCCTGGCCAGAGTCTCAAACCAGGGGACCTGGGCTCATCTACTCCCTTTCTCAGTGTTGGGAAGCATCCCCAAGGTCTTGCCCAAGAGTCCCACTGGGGGAGGTTCCTTTTGCTCCATCAGTGGAGGGGCAGAGCCCTGGCAAACATGCTTGGCCATCCTCCGTCTGGGCACTTGAGCCTCTAAGTCTCCACTTTGCCCCCCTCACTGCTTCTCACCTCATGTTCCCCATTTAAGCCCAGGACAGAGGTCGGCAGACTACCACCTGGGGGGTCAAATGTGGCCCACTGCTTGTTTTTATAAATAAAGTTTTATTGGAATAGCGATGCCCATTCATTTACATAGTGTTTATGGCTGCTTTTGTCTACAATGGCAGAGTAGAATAGTGGTAACAGAGATTGTATGGTCCACAAAGCCTATCATTTTTACTACCTGGTCCTTCAAAGAAAAACTTTGCCCACTCATGTTCTAGATCCAAGGGGAGCAATAGAGAATTTAAGGTTTGGCATTTTCAGTCTCTAGCTTGACTGCCTGATTCATTCATTGGACAAATACTACCTGAGCATCTCCTATGCCCCAAGCTCTGAGATGGTTGCTAAAGATACAGAATGAATAAGCTAGACGTGCTGCTTGCCCTCCAGGGAAACAGAGGAGATGATTACTGTGCAAGCCGTTCACACACATCTAGACTGTGCTAAGGGTTACAAAGGAAAGGGTGGTGTGCTATGTCAAGAACACAGGTAGGGGTCAAGGAGAGTTCCCTGGTGGGAATAATATATCAGCTGAGACATCAAGGAGGAGTGGGAGGTACCAGATCAACAGTTCAGGAAAGAGAGGACAGAGGATCTTCTAGACAGAGGGCCCAGTCTGGGCAAGGCAGGACAGAGCATGGCCCTGGCCAGGAATGGGATGAGGCCCTAGCAGGAGACTTGAGAGGTGGGCCTCACTGGATGGGTGCTTGCCCCCTGGGCCACCCATTCACTGTGACTAGTCTGATGAGAAGCTGGGACAGTGTCCCTCCTTCTTTAAGACAATAAGCTTTCCCTTCTCCCTTGTGCAAAGCTCAAGCTAAATCAGATTAACAGTTTCTTCTAAAATAGTGTCTGATTTGATAGCCACTAGCCATGTGTGGGGTTCCCAGGTGACTCAGTGGGTAGAGAAGCCTCCAGGAATGCAGGAGACATGGGTCCAATCCCTGGGTCAGGAAAATCCCCTAGAGGAGGGCATGGCAACCCACTCCAGTATTCTTGCCTAGAGAATCCCATGGACAGAGAAGCCTGGCAGGCTGCAGTCCCTAGGGTCGCAGAGAGACAGACATGACTCAAGTGACTGAGCATGCACACAGGCACAGGTGTGGTAATGTAAATCTAAATTTAAATGAATCAAGGTATGATTTAAACTGCTGAGATCCTCAGTCACATTGGCCATGTAGCAAGTGCTTGAGAACCTCATGTGCAGACTTAGAGTATTTCCACCATCAAAGAAAGTCTCTCTGGGTGACTTTGGCTTATATGAGTACCCTGGCCTGATCCTCCATCAGGATGTCACCACTGGGGACTTCTCTGGTGATCCAGTGCTTAAGATTTCCAGTACAAGGGGGCACTGGTTGGATCCCTGGTGAGGGAACTAAGATCCCATCTGCTGTGTGCTGCAGAAAAAAAAAAAGAAATCACCACAGAAGTACTTGTCTATCAATTGGAAAAATAAAAAGTCTGCGATTTGGGATTTAGGCTCTTCCATTCACAAACTGTGTGATCCTGGGCAGGTTATTAATTTCTCTAAATTTCAATTTCTTCACCTGCAAGACAGGCCCAGAACAGTGTTGGTCCTTCCTCTAAATGCAACTGCAATAATTTCAACCTTGGCAATAGAATGAAAAACATGAAAAACCTTCATGGTGCCCTGAGAATCCCTGAGGGAGGAAATTGTCTTTGTTTGTGAAAACGGCTAAGTTGCTATGAGATGAGACCTGAGGGGTGGGTGACAATATCCAGTGGCTTTCACTGGAGGTTAGTTTCTTATTCATTCATTTATATGAATATGTGGCCAAGTGTCCCACTCCTTGTGACCCCATGGACTGCAGCACACCAGGCTTCCCTGTCCTTCACTATCTCCCGGAGTTTGCTCAAACTCATGTCCATTGAGTCGGTGATGCCATCCAACCATCTCATCCTCTGTTGCCCCCTTCTCGTCCTGCCATCAATCTTCCCCAGCATCAGGGTCTTTTCCAATGAGTCGGCTCTTCAGCTCTTTGCATTAGGTGGCCAAAGTATTAGAGCTTTAGCATCAACATCAGTCCTTCCAACGATATTCAGGGTTGATTTCCTTTAGGATTGACTGGTTTGATCTTGTAATGCAAGAGACTCTCAGGAATCTTCTCTAGCACCACAGTTTGAAAGCATCAATTCTTTGGCACTCAGCCTTCTTTATGGTCCAGTTCTCATTATGTATGTCCTCAAAATGCAATGCAAACTAATTTAAGGGAGAAAATAGTTTATGTAACTTTAGTAATCTAGGGGGTGAATCAAATCTGGCTCTCAGGGAAAGCTGGATCTGGGGCTCTAGGAATATGAAAAGGGCTGAGTTTTCCCTCTCTTTCTTTGGTCCTTCATTCCAGTCTAATAAGACAGTTGCCAACAGCTCTAGGGCAACATGAGCTTCCTGATTCCACAGCGAGGGAAACAAGGAGTTTTCCCAGAAGCCTCGGTAACTGTGTCTTTGTGAGTCACTGGCTCTGATAGGGTCACGTGCTTCTCCTTGAACCTGTGAAATGGGATGATCTGATTGGTTTGGGCTCTTATATGTTCCCCAGGGGCTGAGCTAGAGAAATTAAGGAACAAAGTCAATCAAGGGAACCCAGGAACAAAAAGAGAGCTGGGCAGACGCTGGGCGTGCAACAAGAGATGTTCAACACCCTGTGCAGCTCTGAGGTGGCAGAGGGTGGGCTGGGCCCTGCGCCCTCACTGAGCTTATATTCTAGCGGGAGTGGAGTGTTGACCCTTAACCTGATGACCCTTTGCCTCCCTTCCCTTCTGGTCCAAGTCCAGCCCAGAGAGAGGAGTGAAATTAACTGTCCTTTGTTATTGGGACATTTCCTGTGAGCAACAAAGGGCCTTTCACAGGGGAACACAGAGCAAGTAGATGCAGGACGACCTGGAAGTCACAGAATTTGGTTGTTGAGGTGCCAGATGGAAGACACCCAACAGGTCATGTTCAGAATCTGGAGCTGAAACACACATACTCTTAAAGAGAAACATCCATATATGGCCAGTGTAGCAGGTACACATTTTGGAGTGAAGGGCGCTGGGCTGGATACTCAGAAACTGAAAACCCACGTAAGGTTCTACAAAAGTCAGTGCTCAATGGCAGCCAAGTTCTCTTCCAGGCTTCACCCTCACTCTGGCTGGATGTGTCCCTCTGGGAACTGCGGGGAACTGAGGCCCCAGGAACTGGTTCTCAGGCCCACCCCTCTCCAGGACACCAGACCACTTTCAGTGGAGAGTTCTAGGTGGAGGGAGTAGCAAGTCACAAGACTGTGGAGAAAAGAACATGGAGCAACCAAGGGACAAAAAACAGAAGGCCAGAGCAGAGAGACAGACAGGGAGGACAATGAGGGTGGATGTGGAGTTTGGAAGCCAAGGAAATGAGCTTCATCACTATCCTGAGAGCCTGGGATGCCCTTGATGGGAGTGGAGTAAAGACTGAGAGACAGGCTGTGTGAGTTTTCTGGGGCTGCTGCAATTAAAAAACAAAACCAACCAACCAAACAAAAAAAAGTGTGGCTGAAATGAGAGAAGTGTACTCTGTTGGAATTCAGAAAGTTAGAAGCCTGAACTTAGTGTCAGTTCCCTGCAGAGACTCTGGGGAGGGGTCCTTCCTGGCTCTTCCAGCTTCTGGGGGCTCCTGTCAGTTCTTGGCTTTCCTTGTTCGCGGCTGTGTCACTCCAGCCTCTGCTTGTCTTTGTGTAGCCCTCTTTTGTGTGTGTGTCTCTGTGTGTGCTCTCCCCTTAGAAGCACTGGTCGTTGGTCTTAGGGTCCACTGTAATCCAGTATGATCTCCTCTTAACTAATTACACGTGCAGAGAGCATATTTCCTATAAGGCCCCATGTGAGGTTTTAGGTGGACATGAGTTTGGGGGGACACTTCAGTTCATAGTGGTGGTCTGATATGATTCTCACTTGGCACAAAGGACTCCAGCAGCACGAGGAACGGGTTGAAAGTTGCTAGCATGGCGGGCAGGAGAGAGGCGGAGGGAATCTGGACCAGGATGTTAATGGTGACAATGGATGGAGTCCAAAGATGCTTTGGAAGCAGAATCAACAGGAATTGGTGATGGACCAGGTGTGGGCAGATTGAAAGGGAGATTGTAAGAATGTGCCTTGGGTTTCCAGGTGACCGGTCTGCTCCAGCATCAGTGAACCCAACTTGGTGAGGCTTAGGGTAGGATATGAAATAGACTTGCAGAGGGAAGAAAAGGAAAAAAAAAAAAAAATTAAAAGAAAGAGAAGGTGGCTTGGGCTTGTTTCCACCCCAGAAGCTTTGCACACAAGCTGCAGGAGTTCTCTGGGGACACCTCACCACCTCCTGGCTCAGTGCGTGGGCTCCACACAGAAATGCTGATGGCCCAGCGATAGAATAAATAACCCTCCCAGTGACCTCATCCTAAATTAGGTCTCTTCTTGCTCACTCCAGCCCCTAGACTGAGGAAATTGCTGACAACGTGATGGAATGTAGCATCCTGTGGCCTTGGGGCTAGGACTGCCCAGTGCCAGGTGACAAGCTTGCCTTCTCTGTCCCCTGGTGTCTGAGGGACACAGCCTGACACAGTGGGCAGGGGCAGGTGCTCAGAGTCTGGATCTCTGACTCAAAATGCTGGGACAGGTCCCTACCTTTCTTCCTTCTGTGGACTTCTGGTGTCTTAGAGGTAAAGAACATGCTAACTGGAGTCAGGCAGCCTGGGTTTGCTTAAAGTCAGGGTTAGTTCCTTGTGGCTGGGTTAGTTACAAACTAACATAAACTTAGTGACTTAAAAGCTACAGAAATGTAGGAACTCTCCTGGTGGTCCATTGGCTAAGACTCCATGCTCCCAATACAGGGGACCCAGGTTCAATCCCTGGTTAGGAAACTAGGTCCCACATAATGTAACTAAGAGTTAGCATGCTGCAACTAAAGACCCTGCATACCACAACTGAGACCCAGTGCAGCCAAATAAATAAATAAACCAAATATTACTATTGCTTTGATGTTGTTCAGTAGCTAAGTCATGTCTGACTTTTTGTGACCCCATGGACTGCAACACGCCAGGCTTCCCTGTCCTTCACTGTCTCTCAAGAGTTTGCTCAAACTCATGTCCGTTGAGTTGGTGATGCCATCCAACCATCTCATCCTCTGTCGTCCACTTCTGTCCTCAGTCTTTCCCAGCATCAGGGTCTTTTCTAATGAGTTGGCTCTTCACATCAGGTGGCCAAAGTATTGGAGCGTCAGGATCAGCCCTTTCAATAAATATTCAGGGTCGATTTCTGTTAGGACTGACTGGTTTGATCTCCTTGGGGTCCAAAGGACTCTTGAGTCTTCTTCAGTACCACAGCTCAAAAGCATCAATTCTTCGGTGCTGAGCCTTCTTTATGGTCCAACTCTCACATCTGTGCATGACTATTGGAAAAAACCATAGCTTTGACTAGATGGACCATTGTCAGCAAAGTGATGTCTCTGCTTTTTAATATGCTGTCTAGGTTTGTCATAGCTTTCCTTCCAAGCAAACTAACTCCCCCCCCCCAAAAAAAACCCCCAGAACACCAATACCAAAAACCTCTCCTTTCACAGTCTGGAGGCCAGATGTCTGAAGTCAGTGCCTCAGGGCTGAAATCAAGGTGCAGGCGGAGGCCATGCTCCCTCTTAAGGGAGAATACTTCTGGCCTCATCCTGGTCATCACCCTGGTGGCTGCTGGTGATCCTTGATTTGTGACCCCATCACTCCAGTCTTCAGGGACAACATCTTCAGTTTTCCCTCTGGTTCCCTCTTGTAGGGGTACATGTGATTGCATTTAGAGCCCATCACATAATCCAGGACACTCTCCCCATCTCAAGGTCCCTAATTCAATCACTCTTTTGATCCCTGGGTTGGGAAGATCCCCTGGAGAAGGAAAAGGCTACCCACTCCAGTATTGTGGCCTGGAGAATTCCATGGACTGTATAATCCATGGGGTCGCAAAGAGTAGGACATGACTGAGTGATTTTCACTTCACTTTTCCTTTACTACGTACAGGGATTAGGACCAGAGATTTTTGGTTGGGTGGCAGAGAGTAGCTTTATCCTGCCTGCTACAAACTCCACTTAGAGTCTGCATGGCAGTTTACTTTTCTCTCTGTGTCTTTGTTTCCTCATGTGTAAATAGCAGAAACTCTGCTTTTCATGAAAGAACCCTGTTTCTTTGGTCTTCCCTGGTGGCTCAGTGGTAAAGAATCTGCCTGCCAATATAGGAGACGTGGGTTTGATCCCTGGGTTGGGAAGATCCCCTGGAGAAGGAAGTGGCAACCCACTCCAGTATTCTTGCCTGGGTAATCCCGTGGACAGAGGAGCCTGGCAGTCTACAGTCCATGGGGTCTCAAAGAGTCAGACACGACCTAGTGACTAAACAACAACTCCAACTTTAGGTGGCCACAAGGTCATTGGATTTCCCGGGATGCCCTGAAGCTTGAGCAGATCATGTGTCTTGGCTCTAGTCAGTGGGAAGTATATAATCCCCTTCTCTTTTTCATGCTTGCTGGTTGGGAGTTGGATGTGATGGCGGGAGAACTGGAGCAGCCGTGTGGGGCCAGGAGGTCAGCTAGGGAATTTAACAAGAGGAACATGTTTTTCTCTCCTCCCCCTTCCCCTTTAGCCCTTGTTCTTCCTCTTCTTCCCCCCCTCCCCATGAATATTCCTCTCTTCCCCCCTTCTCCCATTTCTCCTCCCTCTCTCTTCCTCCTCCCTTCCCCTCCTCCCTTCCCCTCCTCCCCATCCTTCTCTTTGCCATCACTGCTGCTGCTTTCTTTAGTTCTGAGGCTCTTAGGTGACCTTGGCCATGACACTCAGCCCTCTGACCAGCTGAGCATTGGGGATCTTTGCATGGAGTGCCTACCTGAGCCATACCCACCGTTTGCTGTTTTTCAGTCATTCTTGATTATTAATATAAACAAGCAGTGACTAAACAAGCTGCTGTGCTGGGCACTTGACATACCTGGTTTCCAGACTTTAAAGCAATTCCTTTGTAAAGTGATCCTTATGTAAGAGATCGTGTCATCTTTATCAAATTCCTAGTTGCCCAGTGTTACAGGTGAAGAAGCTGAGGCTCAGAGCCTCACAGTTTCACATCTGGTGGGGACAGAATCAGGGGTCTGCCTGCTTCTTCAGCCATGAGTCCTTCCATGATAGTTTATAGACCGGCAAGAGGGGACTGGTGCTGGGTCAGTAAGGGAGACCAAGAGAAAAAAGATCAGCCCCACCCTTGAGGAATTCCTCATGGAGAAGGGCATGCCGGCTTCTGGAGGTCCTCTGGGGTCAGCCCTGGGGTTTCCTGGAGAAGGCAATATGTGACCTGAACCATGAGGAGAGTAGGGTGTAGACAGGGGCAGTGTGGGGAGCTCTAGGATGGTGGGATCAGGGTGTGCTGGAGAATGAGGAAGTGGACCATTTGTCCTGGGGATGGGTGAGGGTTTTTATTATTATTACTATCATCATTTATTTATGTGGCTTCACCTGATCTTAATTGCAGCACTTGGGATTTTTAGTTGCAGCAGGTGAACTCTTAGTTGCAGTCTGTGGGATCCCTGACCAAGCATCTAATCCAGACCCCCTGCACTGGGAACGTGAATTCTTAGCCACTGGACCACCGGGGAAGTCCTGAGGTGAGGGTTTTGAGTCTGAGCAAAGCAGTGCTTTCTCTGTTCACCAGAAGATCTGTAAGTTTCTTCCTGTCTCCGAGAAATGTATTTCTCTTTATATTAACACAGCACATATTCACTGGGAGAAAATTTGGAAAATACAGAAAATCATAGAGCAGGCCTCTCCACCTAAGTGGAGTAGGAAAATGGCAACCCACTCCAGTATTCTTGCCTGGAGAATCCCGTGGACAGAGGAGCCAGGTGGGCTACAGTCCACAGAATCACAAAGAGTTGGACATGACTGAAACAACTGAGCAGGCTCCACCTAAGAGTTCACTGTTGTGAGATTGATTAGCATCTGTACTCACCCTCATGGACCCTTCCGATGGAGGCATCCTGCTGCCTGCTCTCCACATGGCTATGTCCTGACAAAGCGGAGGGGGCAGGGCGCTCTCTGGCCTCCTATCCCATTCTTGAGGGCTTCACCCGCATGATCTAAGCACCTCCCCAAACCTCCACCCCCTCCAATGCTGCCTCACTAGGGGTGAGGATTTCAACATGAATTTAGGGGGTGGGGTGGTTATAGACACATAGTCCATAAAAAGTGCCACTCAAGACCCTTCCTACCCTCCCTTTATAGCCACAGCTCACCCCACTCCTGGCAGCTGATACTGTGTTCTCCATTGCTATAATTTTATCATTTCAAGAATGTGATATAAATGAAATTACACAGTATATAACCATTGGAGCCTTTTTTTTTTACTTAGCAGAATGCCCTTGAGAATTCCCCATGTAATTCTGCATCCCGCAAAGGGAGGACTGCATTCAATTAGATGAATAGATTGTAATGTATTTAACTAACCCCTCCTACTACTTTAGTTTGTCCACTTAGAAGTTATTTTGAGTTAGACTGTGACAAATATCCTTGAAGCTGAGCATTTGCTTATATAAAGTATTTGCTTATATAAAGATTTGTTTCTGAAAACAGACGCCTCACGTTGGACTTGCTGAGTCACACATGTTTTAAAAAACACCTCACCTAATTGGTCAGTAGAAGCCATGTCCTTATTTTCACCCCTCCCACTAAGATGGGAGACTCCCTACATCCCCACGTCCCTCGTCCCCCTTGCACCACTTGGGCATGTGAAATCTTAGTTCACCAACTAGAGATGGAATCTGTGCCCCCTGCAGTGGAAGCAGGAGTCTCTCTTCTTTTTAAATTTTTAATTGAAGGATAATTGCTTTAAATAAATAATTTTAAAAATTGTTGTCGACATATTTACAATACCATCATTAACAACAACAAACCCACTGCTTGGGCCAAAGGGCCATGTCTGTGAGCTGGGTACTTCCAGGACCATTGGTTGGCAAGTAGCATAAAGGCTTTCAATAGCTAGTTATCACCCCCAAATGCAAAGCGTCAGCTCTCCTGGGTCCGTGGGTTCAGCAGAGAGGAACAGGGCTGACAGAAATGGAGAGGTGGGGGAGGGAGAAGTGGAAGCATGGAGGAGTCCTGCCTCCCCCACATACCAACCCGCAGACCCCCAGAAGAAGCTCCGTCTCAGGGAGGGGCTTCTGCCTGCAGTGGTTCTTCCCCAAGCCATACGAGCAGCGCTACCTTGCTGGCCCTGGCCCGAACCCATTCTCACTTCTGGGTGGGGTGTGATTTCATGAAACGACAGGAGCTTGTCAGCGCCGGTGCTGCCTGTGATCAGATGCACAGATGTTCGAAACTCAGAAAGGTGCTAAAGAGGCTGCTGGGCCATGGAGGGGGGTTGGGTGGGGAGAGAAGAAGCTTCTGGAAATAAGACAAGCCAGTCCCCGTGTGTGATAGAGCCTTGGTAGGACTGAGAAATGGTCCCGCCTCGGGGAAGAGTCAGGTCAGTATTTTCTTGGGACAGTGCTAGCTGGCCCAGGATGGGGATTCAACCTGCCTCCAAGTCCAAGTCAGGGAGCTCCTTTCTTCCACCTTGCCAAGTGCCCCAGGGCCCCCCATTCATTCACTTACTGTCTCATTCTTTTCTCAGCTCCTTTGTGCTGAACTTCCATCATGATTCTGGGTGCTGCGGAGAGAGCTGTGAACAAGAGGCAAAGCACCCAGCTCCCTCATCGAGTGGGTTGGATGGAAAGTCAGCAGGTAAGCATGCAGAGCAAGGTCGGAGCCCTGGTCATCCACTGCCTGCCTTGCTTGCACCTGGTACTCCTCTGAGCCCTCTCTAATCCTTCCACAATCACCACTGTCTCCTCTTCTTTTGCCACAGACCATGAAGGTCCACAAGACAAAGCCCACGCCATTCACAACTGAACCTGGCTTCTCTTTCTGGGATGCTGGAGAGGGGATGCACCTGATGGGTACATGCTGCTCCAGGTGAGTGCAAGCGTTTGCCCTTCCAGGCAGGGCTGTGGGGCAGGAGGCAGGGCGGGGGGCGGTAGGCATGGGGGAAGGTTGGCGTTTTCTAACACAGTAAAGAAAGAGCAGCGATCACAAATCAGTTAGGCATTGTACTAAATGGTGGAGGTTTCTTTCCTGCCATGTGATTATGGCCATTTGGAATCATGTATTTGCTTGTTAATATCTGTCTTTTCCACTTGCTTGAAATGATCAAGCTAACAGTTACTGGCTGCTTCCTTGTGTTGCTTTACGTGTATTTTATTCATTCAAGTGTCATAACATCTTATGAGGTAGGGACTGTCATGATCTCCTGCTTATAGTACGGGAAATTCAGGTGCAGCGAGAGTTTAGGTAAAAGGGCCCAAAGACATTCAGTTAGCAAAAGGAGGGGTCTGGCATTTGAACTTAGGACCAAGATCCCGTGTTCATAATTTCTGTCCCATGTTGCTTTGTGGATGAGTGAGGGCAGGGGCCATGCCTATCTGTTCAGCACCGGGTCGCACAGTGTCTGGCTTGGAGTTAATGTTCAGTTTCTATTTGTGAAATGAATGAATGAATGAAGTCACTTTCACCAGGATGGATAGTGCTACTTCTGTGAGGGGTTATTGGGCTTCCTGTACTGTTTTTGTTTTAATTCAGGTTTGGCATGTGCTTAGCTCTTGATACATGGCATAGGTCCACTGAGCCGATGAATGACTCTGAATTTGTATTAAACTGAGAAGCAGAAAGAGAGAGAGGGCAGTTGGGAGAAAGAATCCCACCGTTGGATGGACACATGGGAACCCGGCTTCAGGGTCATGTCTGGAGCCAGGATGAGACGGTTCGATGCTGCTCAGTGCACAGATTGTCCTAGTGAGTTCTGGTGTTTTCCAACAAGAAAGAGTTTTTACCTTCTCTGGATGTGGTTGAGTGGCCTAAAGGGGCTAGACCTGGAGTTATCCACCAAAGAACAATCTCGATGTGTGCATTTATTGCAAGCGTTGGCCAAAACCATCGCTTAACCTCTCCTTCACTTACTGATGATGTTCATTACAGAAAAAGTGGTGCGATCAGATGAGGCATCTGAAACAGAGAAGTCCGTCATGGTTCTACCACTGAGTTTAGTTTATTTTTAATTTTACAAAAATTGAAGTATAGCTGATTTATAATGTTTCTAGTGTACAGCAAAGTAATTCAGTTATTCTTTTTTCATATTCTTTTCTGTTACAGATTATAACAAGATATCGAACATATTTCTCTGAGCTATATAGTAGGATTTTGTTGTTTATCTATTTTACATACAATAGTGTGTATCTGTTAATCCCAAATTCCTAATTTATCCCTCTGTTCCCCCCCTTTGGTACCTATGTTTGTTTTTTTGTGTCTGTGAATCTGTTTCTGTTTCATAAATAAGTTCATTTGTATCATTTTTTTTAAAGATTCCACGTGTATGTGATATCATATTTATCTTTGTCTGACTTACTTTGCTTCCTTTAATAGTCTCTAGGTCCATCCATGTTGCCCTAAATGGCATTATTTAATTCTTTTTAATGGCTGAGTAATATTCCATTATATATATATATCTCAGTTAAGTTCAGTTCAGTCACTCAGTCGTGTCCGACTCTTTGCGGCCCCATAAATTACAGCATGCCAGACCTCCCTGTCCATCACCAACTCCCGAAGTTCACTCAGACTCACGCCCATCGAGTCAGTGATGCCATCCAGCCATCTCATCCTCTGTCATCCCCTTCTCCTCCTGCCCCCAATCCCTCCCAGCATCACANATATATATATAATATCTTCTTTTATCTATTCATCTATTGGTGAACATTTAGGTTGCTTCCATGTCTTGGCTGTTGTAAATAGTGGTGCTATGAACACTGGAGGGCATGCCTCTTTTCAAACTAGAGTTTTCATTTTTTCCAGATATATGCCAGGAGTGGAATTGCAGGATCATACCATAGTTCTACTTGTAGTTTTTTAAGGATTCTTCATACTGTTCTCCATAGTGGCTGTACTGATTTACATTCCTAACAACAGCATAGGAGGGTTCCCTCTTCTCTACCATTTAGTTTACATCAGCTAAATCTGCTAGTATTTCCATAAATGGTGTATCAGGGCCGTCAGGTGTTTAGAAAGAACATGGGAAAACAGAGCCGTGTTATCACCAGACGGTGTTTGATGGAGCCATTAGCACACAACTGCGCAGGTAGGGACCCTCTGACCTTCATCTCCTGGCCGGCCAGAGGCACAATGTGGTCCAGGGATGAAAGCACCCTGTCAGCTGCCACTGCTCCAAGTCAGGAAGGTGGGTTGCTCTTGGGAAATATGGGATGGGGACCAAGGGATATCCCAGGAACAGTCCGGTGAAGAGGTGACCGTCAGCAGTGGGTGAGGGCCCTCCCCCTTCCTGCCTTGGCAATGAAGTCTGTGGAAGTGCCCCACTGTCGCCTTCGTCATGTCTGTGAGCACCAGCCACTACAGCGGCATTCCTCTGCCCTAAGGCTTCCTGTGCAAACTGTATGAGCTTTGCCATTCCTGGGGCCGGCAGGAGTGATGGGAGCGGCTGCCCCTGGGAGTCATCCTCAGCCAGTGACCTACCGGATGGTACCTGAGTCCCTTCCGGTGGGACGACCTCCAAGCCCCCCAGCAGCACTGAGCTCCGGTCGCTCAGACACTCGAGTGGCAGCTGGTGACACTTTCTGTGCTGCTTCTCTCACTTCCCATCCCCCACCCCACCACCAGGTGTCCTGTGGACTCACCTCCCTGTCAAATCCTTCGCAATCAAATCCTTGCCTCAAAGTCTTCTTCTAGAAGCCCACTGTCTGCCCGCATGACACGCAGGAAAGGAAGACAGATGGTCAAACCAGTACTGGTGATGACTGCTTTAGAGGGAAGCCCGAGTGGTGGGGAAGCTGCGAGGACTCAGCCTAGAAGGAAAAGGATACCTTTGCTTTGCCGTTGTTGTTCAGCTGATAAATCATGTCTGACTTTTGGCGACCCCATGGACTGCAACTGGCCAGGCTTGGCATTCTTGGCTTAGCTAGTTGCTTGGCATTCTCAAATACAGATTGTCATAGGGACCTTTTCTAACATGCAAGAAACTCTTAGAACAATTTAGAAACCTTTATCGAGTGGTTCCTTTGTACCAGAGGTCTAGCCTCAATACGGAGGCCAAAAAACTGGATTTCTCTCAGGCAGTTCAGGGAGACACTGTCAGGGAGACACTGGGGAGACACTGATCAGATGATCTAAAGAACAAGTGTGTAGACACAGATGTGACATGTGTGGCGAAGGGGAGGTGAGAGGTATCCCGGCTCCTTTCACAGGAGGCTTTGACCTCATCAGCTCCGCGGAGTGGCGCTCCAAAGCACGGGGAGCCTTTCACCAGATGCAAAGGGAAGGACACGTGTTTCAGGCAGAGGGTCCGGCATGTGCAAAGGCACAAGGATGTTAGGGGACGTGGCTGTAGAAGCCACACAGGGCCAGTGAGATGCACTCGCAGGGGATGAGACTGGAAAATGCTGTCCCTGACCATTTGGTTTTACCCTGGGAGTCTCGGAGGCTATAAAGCCAGTGACAGGCTTTAGCTGACATGATTTAACTGAAAGAGATAACTCTGGTTGCTATATGATCCACTCAGAGTTTATCTAAAGATTCCTTCCTGTCCCCTCCCCACCTCTCTGGGCCATTATGACCCTCGGATTGGAACCCAGGAGCAGGAAGGCTGGGATTGGCCTCAACAGAAATGATGGTCATTGCATGCACAGGGTTCCTCCTCTTGCCAATTGCCGTGCTGTTTCCAGAGGCATGTTCCCTCCGGAGGAGTAAATGGGGTTGTGCAGCCTTATATAACATTTGGACGTCCCTCATGGCTGGAAAACAGGGCTCCTGTCAGGCGATCAGCCCCAAAGAGCACGCCTTGGATCTGATAAACAGACGTTGGCAAACAGGAGGTTTGAAGGTGGTGCCAAGCGCTGTGGTTTGGACTAGTCCTGCAAGGGGAACAATCGAAACAGCTAACCATGTGCAGGAAGGGAAGACGTGGGGGAAACTCAACTTGAGACAAAAGAGGCAGTGTGGGCTGCGGAGGGCTGCCTGGCACGAGTGGGCACAAAGGTCTGCCCCTTATTGCAGCCTTGAAGGCGGCTCCCAGCCCACCCAGAGGGATGCCATGCCTGCTGGTCATTGACCATCACTGTTCATCCACTAACGTTCCTTCTGGCAGTGCCTTCTTCGAAAGTCAAGGGGTGAGGTGGCTTACTGAGCATGAGCAAAGGGTGTCAGTAAGCAGTCCATTATTAGAAGCCACTTTTCTGTGCTAGGTGTTGCATTTTCCCTATTTCATCTCATTTCATCATTTCATCCTCACAACCACTCCGGGGGATGGAAGACACAAATGAGGATTCAGGAGCTGAGTGATGTCAAACGTTCGGCCCGAGGTCCTACGGCTGTTAAAGGGTGGGGTCAGGTCTGAGTAGCCTCTGCTGACCTGTTCCCTTCAAGAGCACCTAGCTGGACACTGTCCATCCACAGCTTGGTGACCCTAGGTCTCCTACCCTTGCAGGAATCCTTTTCCCATCCAGTGAGCAAGCCGACTCTTCACCCGCTGCAGCCCCACGGCCTCCTGCCACCTCCTGCAGGACCTCACAAAACGTTTGCGGAAAGAGTGAGACTGTGCTCTGGCATCCGCGTGAAGTGGTAAACTACCTGGGTATGGACAGAAAGACTCACAGCCAGAAAGACCTCTTCTCCCACAAATGCTGGCTCTGGAGATGTTAAGATGCGCCCTTACTCCTGCACATTCCCTGTCCTACCCTGGAGGCCAGGCTGGGTGGAGGCTGTACGTTTCTGTGTCTGTGCATATTATGCGCAGCAAGGCCTGTAGAAACCAGCTCAGTTGAAAGACAGAAAGTGGTTTATTTGTTTGTTTTTTAATTTTTAAATGTAAAAGCCTGGTGGTTGTTGGAACAGATTTTGGCCTGTATTTGGCCCTGCATTTTTTTTTTTTTTAATTTCACTTCCACTAGGGGCTTAAGTTGTTGGGTTTGGACAAGAACTAGGCAGGCAGTTGTGACTACTTGCCTGTCGGGGTTTAATCTTCTTTCATTTGTGTGGGATGGTGGCCCACAAGGCCCCAGTTCAGTGCCACCATTGCTTAAAACAGAGATCCTGTGTCAGGCATCCCATGAGCCTTGTGGTCCTTACTGGACACTTAAGTGTGGTGGCACTTACTGGACAGGCCACCCCAGAAGGCACGGGACAGACAACCATGAGTGCTTGAAGGCCTGCTTCTGGGCTTAGCAGATGATAGAAGCAATCTGACTGTTCTCTCATTCTCCCCCACTGCCTGCCCCACCCCTGAAACCCCTCACTTCTCTGACCATTGACTTCTTACTTTAGTGACTTAACTTTTAAGGAGAGGTGAGTAAACTAACCCCTTTGAGAACAGATGTCAGGTTCTTATTCTATCATGTGTTGTTTTAGCCCAAACACCCACACTTAGTTAAAAAGAAAAATTCTAGGACAGGAATTTAAAATTCTAGAAGAGATTAAATTTCATCTCTGTTGCATTTGGTTTGCAAAATCCTGGGATACCCACTGTAACTGCAGCCCATTCTGGTTTAGGATTTAGGAAAAAGCAGAGGTCTAAATTCAGATCTTTCATTCAACCATTTGTTCAACCAAGTTGCTAAGTACCTACTGTGTGCCCAATACTCTTCCATGCTCTGAAATGCTGGTCCCTGCTCTGTGGAATCTCCACTCTTAGGGAAAAGACAAGCACTAAATACATGAATAAACAAGGCACTTCCAGACCCCAGTCAGTGCCACAGGATGAAAAAATGGACTATATGCTGGGGCAAGAGGGAAAAAGTCTGATGGGCTGATGGGAAAGTATTTCTGCTGATATTTATTTCACATTTTCTGCCTAATACATAGTCAAAGCTACGGTTTTTCCAGTAGTCACGTACAGATGTGAGAGTTAGACCATAAAGAAGGCTGAGCACTGAAGAATTGATGCTTTCAAACTGTGGTATTGGAGNATCTCTGTTGCATTTGGTTTGCAAAATCCTGGGATACCCACTGTAACTGCAGCCCATTCTGGTTTAGGATTTAGGAAAAAGCAGAGGTCTAAATTCAGATCTTTCATTCAACCATTTGTTCAACCAAGTTGCTAAGTACCTACTGTGTGCCCAATACTCTTCCATGCTCTGAAATGCTGGTCCCTGCTCTGTGGAATCTCCACTCTTAGGGAAAAGACAAGCACTAAATACATGAATAAACAAGGCACTTCCAGACCCCAGTCAGTGCCACAGGATGAAAAAATGGACTATATGCTGGGGCAAGAGGGAAAAAGTCTGATGGGCTGATGGGAAAGTATTTCTGCTGATATTTATTTCACATTTTCTGCCTAATACATAGTCAAAGCTACGGTTTTTCCAGTAGTCACGTACAGATGTGAGAGTTAGACCATAAAGAAGGCTGAGCACTGAAGAATTGATGCTTTCAAACTGTGGTATTGGAGGACTCTTGAGAATCCCTTGGACTGCAAGAAGATCAAACCAGTCAATCCTAAAGGAAATCAACACTGAATATTCATTGGAAGGACTGATGCTAAAGCTGAAGCTCCAATACTTTGGCCATGTGATGAGAAGAGTCCAGTCACTGGAAAAGACCCTGATGTTGGGTAAGACTGAAGGCAGGAGAAGCAGATGACAGAGGACAAGATGGTTGGATGGCATCACCGACTCAGTGGACATGAGTTTGAGCATGCTCTGGGAGATGGTGAAGGACAGGGAAGCCTGGCGTGCTGCAGTCCATGGGGTCACAGAAGAGTCGGATATGACTGAGCAACTAAACAATGACAACAACGGTTGGAGACAGATTTGAATGCAGTCTACAAAAGTTCTGAGGCTTACTCTCCTTTCACAACTCTTTACCAACATCAGGATTGTCACGCCTAAATTCTTACTCACAGAAGAACACAGTCTCATGGAACTGTCTTGCAAAACAAAGACTCTCATCAGTGGGCCTTGCCAGCTCCCCAGAAACACTTGGAGAATTCTGAATCCCCCTCACCTTGCTGGGACCTTGAGAAAGAATTTGGGTTGTTTCTTTATTTGTTCTCATAGTTAGACTGAAATGGGGCCCTCGCTTAAAGGTTGGGTAATACCTATAGACCTGGCCTCAAACTGGCTATAGAGAACAGGTTGGAAATTTTAGAAATAAGTATATGTTTCTTTGTAAGAGTGCCATCAGACTTCCCTCATGGGCCAGTGGTTAAGACTCTGTGCTTCCAATGCAGGGGGCACAGGTTCAATCCCTGGTCAGGGAAGTTCCTCATGCTCTATTGGGTGGCAAAAAAAAAAAAAAAGAGAGAGAGAGATTATGATATGTATAAACACACACACACAAACATGTGCACACCTGTTTATAGTTGTTATGGTGGTGTTGGTGGTGGCATTTAATACCACATTTTCCATCTCACTTGACTTCTCACCTTGAAAACGACATAAGTAACTCCTTCCCTAAAGTATGCTTGTATCTGCAAGTCAAAATATATGTTAAAAGGGACTTCCCTGGGTAGTCCAACGGTTAAGAATCCACCTTGGAATGCAGGGGACAAGCGTTCAATACCTGGTAGGGGATCTAAAATCCCTCGGTGCCATG
This sequence comes from Neotragus moschatus, assembly GCA_006410615.1. NCBI lineage: Eukaryota > Metazoa > Chordata > Mammalia > Artiodactyla > Bovidae > Neotragus > Neotragus moschatus. The sequence continues at coordinate 1,086,053 of SJYA01001955.1, read as the reverse complement.
GAGCAACTAAGCACGTGAGCCCCAACTACAGTCTGTCCACGGCAACGATGGAGCCACATGAAGCAACAGAGATCCAGTATGCCACAAGCAGCCAAATGAATAAATATTAATAAATATGTTAAAAAAAAAAAAAAAAGAGTGCCATCAGTGGTGGCTTTGAGACGTTAGGTGTGAAGACAGGAAGCCGAGCTTGCGGCGGACTGGCATTTTCAACACCCAGGTGGGCCTTGAGACTAGAGAGAGGAAACGTTTGCAAGACCTCCTTCCTGGCTGAGAGGTGGGGCCCACAGCCAGCCCAGCGCCAGCCACGAGGGAAGCTGGGTGTGTTTGGGTTTCGTCTTAACATCTTGGAATGATTCATTTCGTCTTCTGCTCTCAATAAAACCCACCAGCCTTGCGAGGACCTTCCCATCATCACAGACTCTGTTTTGTATAAAATAAATTGGATCCGCTGGCGTCTGATTCATCTACATTGAATGCGGCAAAAATAGTGTTTGGTGAGAAATTCTTGCTGTCCGTTCGCTAAGCTGGGAGAGGCTTGTGTTTAACAAAACGCCTCCTCCCCCTTGGAAAACAGGAAGTTACAGCGGGCCAAGAGAAAATGAGTTCCGGGCTGGCCAGGTTCAAGTCCAGACTCCACCCCCACGCCCACCTGTGGGCTCCGCGTCAGCCTGCCCAGCTCTTGACATCGGTGGGTGGTTAAGCCGCTGTCAACTCGGCCCTCCTTTTTGGCCTGGCCTTTCTGGTGTCGACAATGTCCCTGTTCTTATTCGGAGACAAGGTTCCACTTCCCCTCATCTCTCCTCTTGGCCCCCTCCTTAATCCTCCCAGTGCAAAACTCTGAATGTGTTTTTTCCTGAGATAAATTGAAAAAAAAAAAAAGGGGGGGGGGCGGAGGGCGGGTGCCAGAGGTTTCTAGCCAGCACTCCATATTCTTTCTTCCTGGCTTAGAGTTGAAAAGGAGCACTGTTTTATGATCTTTCGGCACAGGTTTCTAACCTAAGAAGCTTCTTGAAGGTTATTTAATTGCAGATGAATGGAAACCCTACGAAAACTGGCTCAGATAGAAGAGGGAATTTATTGGCTCATATCCGTGAGAAGGCTGGTAGCTTCAGGTACAGCTGGATCCAGGAGCTAAAATATATCATCAACAATCAGTTTCTAGCTCTCAATTTTACTTTCCTCTCTTGACTTCTTTCCAAGGCACATTATCCCCTCTGGGTGGTGAGATGCCTACCATCAACTTCAGGCTAACATACTATCACTATAGTTACTACAAGAAAAATTGGTATGGGGAGGCAAAAATGAGGTTGCTATTGATCGAGACCTAACTGGTAGCTCTCCATGCAACTGCTTGTACTTAAATTTTTTTTAAAAAAAGTTTCTTTATGTTTTCCAGTCTTTCCAAACTTTAAACAATGAACATGAGTCTAGGTAAAGATAGTTTGGTTGTAAACAGCAGACATCTAGTCAAACTCGCTTACGCACAGTTTCAAAGATTTTAAGGATCACAGTGAGATTTGACTTGTGAGAACGGGAAGGAGAAATCAGAAGTCTGCTGAGAATCAGCATGGCAGTCTTCTCTCTCTGTGATCTCTGCTTCTTCCTGGGCGCTGATGCCAGTCTCCTCCTCTCACCTGATGCTTTGCCTTTCTGTGCTCATTGCAGGACAATCTTTGTTTAATCTTTGTTGTTCAGTCACCAAGTCATGTCCAACTCTTCGAGATCCGATGGACTGCAGCACGCCAGGCTTCCCTGTCCCTCACTATCTTCCAGAATTTGCCCAAGTTCATGTTCATTGAGTCGGTGATGCCATCCAACCATCTCATCCTCTGTTGCCCCCTTCTCCTGCCTTCCATCTTTTCCCAGCATCGGGGTCTTTTCCAGTGAGTTGGCTCTTCTCATCAGGTGACCAAAGTATTGGAATTTTAGCTTCAGCATCATCTNGCGCCAGCCACGAGGGAAGCTGGGTGTGTTTGGGTTTCGTCTTAACATCTTGGAATGATTCATTTCGTCTTCTGCTCTCAATAAAACCCACCAGCCTTGCGAGGACCTTCCCATCATCACAGACTCTGTTTTGTATAAAATAAATTGGATCCGCTGGCGTCTGATTCATCTACATTGAATGCGGCAAAAATAGTGTTTGGTGAGAAATTCTTGCTGTCCGTTCGCTAAGCTGGGAGAGGCTTGTGTTTAACAAAACGCCTCCTCCCCCTTGGAAAACAGGAAGTTACAGCGGGCCAAGAGAAAATGAGTTCCGGGCTGGCCAGGTTCAAGTCCAGACTCCACCCCCACGCCCACCTGTGGGCTCCGCGTCAGCCTGCCCAGCTCTTGACATCGGTGGGTGGTTAAGCCGCTGTCAACTCGGCCCTCCTTTTTGGCCTGGCCTTTCTGGTGTCGACAATGTCCCTGTTCTTATTCGGAGACAAGGTTCCACTTCCCCTCATCTCTCCTCTTGGCCCCCTCCTTAATCCTCCCAGTGCAAAACTCTGAATGTGTTTTTTCCTGAGATAAATTGAAAAAAAAAAAAAGGGGGGGGGGCGGAGGGCGGGTGCCAGAGGTTTCTAGCCAGCACTCCATATTCTTTCTTCCTGGCTTAGAGTTGAAAAGGAGCACTGTTTTATGATCTTTCGGCACAGGTTTCTAACCTAAGAAGCTTCTTGAAGGTTATTTAATTGCAGATGAATGGAAACCCTACGAAAACTGGCTCAGATAGAAGAGGGAATTTATTGGCTCATATCCGTGAGAAGGCTGGTAGCTTCAGGTACAGCTGGATCCAGGAGCTAAAATATATCATCAACAATCAGTTTCTAGCTCTCAATTTTACTTTCCTCTCTTGACTTCTTTCCAAGGCACATTATCCCCTCTGGGTGGTGAGATGCCTACCATCAACTTCAGGCTAACATACTATCACTATAGTTACTACAAGAAAAATTGGTATGGGGAGGCAAAAATGAGGTTGCTATTGATCGAGACCTAACTGGTAGCTCTCCATGCAACTGCTTGTACTTAAATTTTTTTTAAAAAAAGTTTCTTTATGTTTTCCAGTCTTTCCAAACTTTAAACAATGAACATGAGTCTAGGTAAAGATAGTTTGGTTGTAAACAGCAGACATCTAGTCAAACTCGCTTACGCACAGTTTCAAAGATTTTAAGGATCACAGTGAGATTTGACTTGTGAGAACGGGAAGGAGAAATCAGAAGTCTGCTGAGAATCAGCATGGCAGTCTTCTCTCTCTGTGATCTCTGCTTCTTCCTGGGCGCTGATGCCAGTCTCCTCCTCTCACCTGATGCTTTGCCTTTCTGTGCTCATTGCAGGACAATCTTTGTTTAATCTTTGTTGTTCAGTCACCAAGTCATGTCCAACTCTTCGAGATCCGATGGACTGCAGCACGCCAGGCTTCCCTGTCCCTCACTATCTTCCAGAATTTGCCCAAGTTCATGTTCATTGAGTCGGTGATGCCATCCAACCATCTCATCCTCTGTTGCCCCCTTCTCCTGCCTTCCATCTTTTCCCAGCATCGGGGTCTTTTCCAGTGAGTTGGCTCTTCTCATCAGGTGACCAAAGTATTGGAATTTTAGCTTCAGCATCATCTTTCCAATGAATATTCAGGGTTGATTTCCTTTAAGATTGACTGGTTTGATCTCCTTGCAGTCCAAGGGACTCTCAAGAGTCTTCTCCAGCACCACAGTCCAAAAGCATCAATTTTTTGGCACTCTGCCTTCTTTATGGTCCAGCTCTCACATCCATACATGACTACTGGAAAGACCATAGCCTTGACTATAGGATTTACTCTTTGTCTATGTCCCAAACAAGGTAAGAATCTCTGGATTCTTCCCTGTCCTTGTCTTCCTCCTTGTTCCTTGTTCCACTTTGAGATTTCTAGTTCCATATTATTTTTACTATTTTTACAACATTATGAATCAATAAATGTTCAGACTGAAATCTAATATTGTTAGTTTCTTTGATCTGTTTTGGGATTTCCACATCTTCCTCTGTCTTGGATTTATTATTTCTTTTGCTGAAAAAATTCTTTAGTCGTTCTCTCAGAGAGTGTCTCTGTGATGAACCCCCTGAATTCCTGCATGTCTGAAAACCACTTCATTTTGTTTTACCACTCAAACGTTAGCTTAGGATTCTTTTTTAAAAAAACCTTTTTATTTTATAATTAATGATGTTGTAATAGGTTCAAGTGAACATGCATGTATCCATTCTCCCCCAAACTCCTCTCCCATCCAGGCTGCCACATAGTACTGAGCACAGTTCCATGTTCAGCCTCAGTACTATTGACATGTGGGTTCATTCTCTCTTGGGGAGACTGAGGTGTGCATAGTGGGATGTTAATGTGACCTGACCTCTACTTACTAGATCCTAGTTCTTCCCCCTGAAGTGTGACAACCAAAAATGTCTCCAGACATTTTCACATGTTCTCTGAGGGCAGAATCACCCCAGGTGAGAACCTCCGTGTAGACCTTCAAACTTGCCTGGCCTCACCCTCTTTAAAGGAGCCATCCCCCTTCACCACAAGTTTGCTCTGTTGCCAGGGAGTTTTCTGTCCCCTTCATAGTAAAGTGTTTCTAAAGAAGAGCTGGTTCTCACTGAGTCCACTTCTTTTACTTCACTTCTATCCTTGGTCTAAGAAGACAATGGACTAACAACCAAAGCAGCAGCTGTAACTTTTTAAATAGCAAAAAAATGAAAGATCACAGATTTAGCCTTGTGGATGGTTTAAATTGAAATCTGGATGAGTGATAAGAATTATTAATGAAAAAGTAAAATATATTCGATTTTGGAAATTTACAAATATAATCTAGGGGCTTCCCTGGTGGTTCAGTGGTTAGGACTCTGCGTTTACACTGCAGGGGACATGGGTTCCAGCCCTGGTTAGGGAACTGAGATCTTGCATGCTGCATAGTGTGGCCAAATTAAAAAAAAAAAAGAAAAAGGAAATATGATCTAAATTAAGTCTCAAATTCAACATCGAATGTTTTTATATCAATTTTTAAAATATTTTTTCTTCAAATAAGTGAAAAGTTATCAGATAAGATTACAATGCTTACTTATTTTTTAAATAAATTTTTTAAATTTTAAAATAGTTTCAAATTTACAGAAACATTGCAGATAGTACAGAGCATTTCAATATATCCCATACCCAGTTTCCTCTTTTGTTAACATGCTAGTTAACATTTTGATTAATTGTATATAAATTGTGTTTGTTATAATTAATGAACTACTATTGATATATACAATCTATTGATTGATATAGTATATATCACTCTACTAGTGATACATTGTACTATTGATATATACAATATAAAAAAATGAAATACATTGTTTTAAAGAAAAGTCCATACTTTATGTGGGTTTGCTTAGTTTTTCCTCGGTGTCCTTTTTCTGGGTCAGGATCCCACTCAGGATGTTCTGTTATCATGTCTCCTTAGGCTCCTTTTGGCTGTGACTGGTTTTCACATTTCCTTTAGTTTTGATAACCTTGACGGTTTTGAGGAGTGCTGGCCGTGGATTTTGTAGAATGTCCCTCACTTGGGATTTTGGCCAGGGGGATAGGTTTTGGGGAAGAAGACCCCCAGAAGTAAAGTGTCCTTCTCATCACATCAACTTAACACAGTTGATGGTAAACTTTCACCTCACCTAGGTGTTGTTTGCCAGGTTTCTTCACTGTGAAGTTACCTTTTTTCCTTCTTGTCACATCTTTTAACCTTTCTTGTTAACCTTTTGTCATGGGTCTGTAGTGTACCTGTGACATAATCTTGCATTTGATGTAAAAAAAGAAATAGAATGTCATATCAGTTTAAACACCTTTGGAGCAGAGTTTTTGTTGTTGTTTTTTTTAAACCGTTTTGCAAAATATGTGGCTTTCTTAAGGGAAAAAAGCATTTTGCCCAGTTCAGATCAGTCACTCAGTTGTGTCTGACTCTTTGCAACCCCATGGACTGTAACAGGCCAGGCTTCCTTGTCCATCACCAACTCCTGGAGCTTGCTCAAACTCAGGTCCACTGAGTTGGTGATGCCATCCAACCATCTCATCCTCTGTTGTCCCTTTCTCACCATAAGGGTGTTTTCCAATGAGTCAGTTCTTCACATCAGGTGGCCAAAGTATTGGAGTTTCAACTTCAGCATCACTTCTTCCAGTGAATATTCAGGACTGATTTCCTTTAGGACTGACTAGTTTGATCTCCTTGCAGTCCAAGAGACTCTCAAAAGTCTTCTCCAACACTACAGTTTGAAAGCATCAATTCTTCAGCACTTAGCTTTCATTATAGTCCAACTCACATCCATACATAACTACTGGAAAAACCATAGCTTTTACTAGATGGACCTTTGTTGGCAAAATAATGTCTCTGCTGTTTAATATGCTGTCTAGGTTGGTCATAGCTTTTCTCCCAAGGAGCAAGTGTCTTTTAATTTCATGGCTTCAGTCACCATCTGCAGTGATTTTGGAGCCCAAGAAAACAAAGTCTGTCACTGTTTCCATTGGTTCCCCATTTATTTCCCATGAAGTGATGGGACCAGATGCCATGATCTTGGTTTTTTGAATGTTGAGTTTTAAGCCAGCTTTTTCACTCTCCTCTTTCACTTTCATCAAGAGGCTCTTTAGTTCTTTGTTTTCTGCCATAAGGGTGGTGTCATCTGCATATCTGAGGTTATTGATATTTCTCCTGGCAATCTTGATTCCCGCTTGTGCTTCATCCAGCCCAGCGTTTGTACATTTTAACTTATATGTACTCTGCATGTAAGTTAAATAAACAGGGTGACAATATACAGCCTTGACGTACTCCTTTCCAATTTGGAACCAGTCTGTTGTTCCATGTCCAGTTCTAACTGTTGCTTCTTGACCTGCATACAAATTTCTCAGGAGGCAGGTAAAGTGGTCTGGTATTCCCATCTCTTTAAGAATTTTCCAGTTTGTTGTGATCCAACAGTAAAAGTCTTTGACGTCAGTCAATAAGCAGAAGTAGATGTTTTTCTGGAACTCTTTTTTTTTTCTATGATCCAACGGATCCACTTTGATCTCTAAAGATCTGCTTTTTCTAAATCTGGTTTGAACCTCAAAATAAAATCTGGAATGAGGTTTAGTTTCTTATCCATGTGGATACCATTCTTATTGGAATAGGTTATCAAAAAAACTTGATTTCTCTCAAGTTTCAGTTTTTCTTTAAAAATTTTTTTCTTTTCTTTTCTTTTTTTTTTTAATTTTTAATTTTTTATTTTTTTCCGTCTCAGATGTACGTGAGTTCCCAATCTTGAACCCTTCCCCCCCACCTCCCACCCCATATCAACTCTCTGGATCATCCCCGTGCACCAGTCCCAAGCATCCTGTATCCTGTATCGAACATAGACTGACGATTCGTTTCTTACATGATAGTATACATGTTTCAGTGCCATTCTCCCAAATCTTCCCACCCTCTCCCTCTCCCTCAAAGTCCAAAAGTCCATTCTATGCATCTGTGTCTCTTTTGCTGTCTCGCATACAGGGTTATCATTACCATGTTTCTAAATTCCATATATATGAGTTAGTATACTGTATTGGTGCTTTTCTTTCTGGCTTACTTCACTCTGTATAATTGGCTCCAGTTTCATCCATCTCATTAGAACTGATTCAAATGAATTCTTTTTAATGGCTGAGTAATACTCCATCGTGTATATGCACCACAGCTTTCTTATCCATTCATCTGTTGATGGACATCTAGGTTGTTTCCACNTTTTTTCCGTCTCAGATGTACGTGAGTTCCCAATCTTGAACCCTTCCCCCCCACCTCCCACCCCATATCAACTCTCTGGATCATCCCCGTGCACCAGTCCCAAGCATCCTGTATCCTGTATCGAACATAGACTGACGATTCGTTTCTTACATGATAGTATACATGTTTCAGTGCCATTCTCCCAAATCTTCCCACCCTCTCCCTCTCCCTCAAAGTCCAAAAGTCCATTCTATGCATCTGTGTCTCTTTTGCTGTCTCGCATACAGGGTTATCATTACCATGTTTCTAAATTCCATATATATGAGTTAGTATACTGTATTGGTGCTTTTCTTTCTGGCTTACTTCACTCTGTATAATTGGCTCCAGTTTCATCCATCTCATTAGAACTGATTCAAATGAATTCTTTTTAATGGCTGAGTAATACTCCATCGTGTATATGTACCACAGCTTTCTTATCCATTCATTTGTTGATGGACAAAATTTTTTTATTTTCTAAGTACTGTGAATTTAAGAAGGGAAAAATGACCCAAATAATTGGGGACTCTTGAGTTCTCTGTGGACACATGAAGTGTGCTTTAGAAATAAATGATTACCTGAATAATCAAGTCCTTAACGCTTCCTACAGTACACATGGAAACTTTGTTTAAAAACGAATATTCCTATGACCCCCACCGTCCTGTCTCCCCATCCCATCCCCCGAACAACCTGCCAATTGTTTTTCTTTTTTTCTCTCTCAAGGAATTTTGGAACTAAAAAAAAAAAAATGTACATTCTTCAGTTATGGCAGTCAACCTTTTTTCTTTTGCTGAAGCTGCCAAATGTTGCTTGCTTTTAAAAGGCACTTTGAGGTATAAGGAAGGGAAGAACTCAATGAAGGATAATGCTGTTTTGAAGGATGTGTTTATGAAAGGGGAATATTGTGCATTGCTGGGTAGCTGGATTCAAGGTGGATTTTGCTGGTAGGAATTTGGTGCCCTGCTGAGGAGGCAGTTTGCTTCCCTGGGTACTTAGAAAGCTCCTAGATAGCTTCACACACAGTGCAAGTGCCCACATAATAACATTCTACACAGTGTCTCCATGTTATCACCTTGCTGGTGAAAGGCAGTGATGACGAGTGACTGCAACCAGATCAAAACAGCTTAAGCAAAATGATCATTCATTGGCTGCTCAAGTCCCCAGAGGGGCCAAATAACCAATAACTGCAGTGCTGCGGGGCCTCTGAAACAGGCTGTTATCAATGATGGGTCAGCAAGGTTCTCCAGTCAAGAAAAATAGGCATCTCATACATAGCACACCTTTCCCAGCTGGAGACAGGATGGCTTTGAAGCTCTACCGTGTCCATCATGGGGCCTGAAGCTGGGGAAGGCTCCTATTGGCTTAGCTCAGGTCAGGTAACCACTTCTGGACTAAGAGACCGAACCACCTGTAAACCAGGAGCTCTTATGAAGGAGTATAGTGGAATGGACAAAACAGTTAACATTAACTTGATAATGAGCATATACTTAGAAAATTCAAGTTGTTTCTATGTCTGGCATTTTCTCAGTTTATTTCTTGGCCAGAAAAGTCAAATGTCTTATTCTGTTTATAACTGGTTACCAGGCAGCCCTTCCCACAATTTCACCTCCTCACATACTGCTAACCTGTTGGTATTCTTCCTTCTGGTATTTCCTTTCCCTGTCTCCCTGGCTTCTTCCTTTTTTTTTTTTTTTTTTTGTAGGTGACTGGACTGAACTTTGCGTTCTTAGCTAATCTCAAAATCTGTGGAATTCTTTCAAATGAATTTGGAGTACTTTTGCTTACCAGCTATATTGACAAGGACCTCTGTGAAAAGTTCTCAAAACGTTCCCACCACGCCTCGCCCCTCCCCTCCCCGAAACACACACATTTGGTTGCCAATTTTGGTGACTCTTGAAAGGTAATTAAGGCTTCAAAAGAAATGATTGAAGTGACCTTGGCCACTTGGTCCCATGAAATAGAGAACCCTAAAAAGTTAGTATGACAAATCACTTTCTAAATTTTAACCTAGACTTTGTAAGCCAGAGGACTGTAGGTCAGATTGGGCCCCAAAGCATTCTGTTTGGCTCATATCGCTAAAGAAAAATCTCAAGTTAATTACCAGCATTTGAAATCAAGAGCTGTATCAGGATTGCCAGCTTTTCTCCAGATATCAGGTGTGGCCATGCCCGACCAGCCTTCCTTGCTAGACTGTTGTGGACAATGGGGCATGCTGGTCGCCACAGAGGCCCAGACCCCATCATCATCTGCTTGAGTCACATAGGAGCCCTGCCTGGCCCGCGTGCACCCTGGTCCCAATCCTGCCCTCTCATTAGGCTCCTGCTCTTGGTTTGCTCAGACTCAGAACCATTCTGCTCCATCCAGCCAGGTGCCCTGTGGGGTTTCCTGCCTCAGATGGGCCTGAAGCCCACACTGAGGATCAAATGCTGTAGAGCTTGATGGTTGGAGAAGACGTTTGTGAGGTGCTCAGGAAGGAAACACTGGGTGCAAGTTTTCACAGGACATATTCTCATCCTCGGGTAGTTTGAGAAATACACACACATGGAATAATCTCTGTCTTCCTAGCGCTTGTCTTACTGCCTCTGCCCACTGGCCTTCATACGCACCTCAATGTTTTACGCTATAGAAGAATCCCATCCAGTGTGCATTTAACTGCAGCCAGCTTAACCATACTGGAGAAGGAAATGGCAATCCACTCCAGTATTCTTGCATGGAGAGAGGAACCTGTCAGACTACAGTCCCTGGAGCTCCCAAGAGCCTACACAACTTAGCGACTAAACCACACAGCACATAATTTAACCATACACACCCTGAAGAAGAAAGAAGTCCTTGGCTGAATATTTGGCATATGTATGGGTGCTCTTCAGAGGCTACCCTCTCCATTCCAATACTTTATCCATGCCTCATTCACATGGAAGGGGATCCATTTCATTCCCACCCATCATCCCTCAGTTCAGTTCAGTCGCTCAGTCGTGTCCGACCCTTGTCGACTCCATGAATTGCAGCACGCCAGGCCTCCCTGTCCATTAGCAACTCCCGGAGTTCACTCAAACTCATGTCCATCGAGTCGGTGATACCATCCAGCCATCTCATCCTCTGNTGGAGAATTCCATGGACTGTATAGTCCATGGGGTCGCAAAGAGTCGGACACTTCTGTGCGACTTTCACTTTCACTTCACACATTATATATTTTATGTGTAGAAAAGAATACCCTTATCCTTAATTTACAAATGAGGAAACTGAGGCTAGAATGATATGTTCAAGGTCACGCAGTAACTGAGTGGCAAATCCAGGGTTCAAACCATGATTTAGCCGCCTGCTGAGGGCACGTTCCTTCTCTCATAGCAGGTATTTCCCATGGTGCTGCACCGAACTGATGATGGTGACGTCCTTTGTCAGTCTCTCCCAGCTCCTCAGCCACCATCAGCAAAGAAAATGTATGTTCCCCTTGTAGATCCTCAATATGCTCGTTGAATTGAGCTGAACAGTTTAAAGCCAGAAAACACATCTCCTATTTTTTTTTAATATATTCCATCCTTGTGCTCAGCACATAAGGTAATCATTAAATGTTAATGACTAAGGGAAATGGAATAAAATCAGTGTTGTGGTAGCCATTTTTAAGCTTTAAGAGTTTAAATGAGCAAGCCTGTGCACAGCTCCACAGCTGGGAGCGCCATATTGCCATTCAGCCAGAAGGTGGATTCACGGGATGGGAACATTGAAAACAGACACCACAAGAATGGTTAAGTCAGCTTTCCAAACCACTTTCTACAAGTAGCTACTGACTTTCCCTCCATAATAATTTCACAATGATTAGTCTGCTGGGTGAAAAATCCCAGGCAAAAAACATGAGTTTTAGAAGAATTTAGAATAACCACTGAATATTGGGCTAAGGTTGGAGGTGATGTTGACAGTAGACACGTTCCCATCTAGCTGGTCAGAAATGTAAGAGAACTGCCATCTAGGTTTCTATTACGGGCTTTATCTTTCAGAATAAATGTCCTCTTTTTAATCACTAGGTTTACAAAATCCAGTCTTACATTCCAACACATATGATATCAAAATGTGAATAGTGTCTTAATGTTATCAATTTTTGCTTCCTTTTGCTTTCTTTGCTCATATCATGAAATCTTACTTTTTGCCAAAACCTTACTTTGTAGCTTTTTAACTTAATTAAATATATAGGCAATTACTGACACCATCTGTCTTCATAGAAAAAGAACAAGAAGTGACACAAGAGACTGGGACTCTGAAGGGAATATTTAGCAAACAAAATCTTCTAGTTCCACTACAGTAATATTCATGTTTAGGAGCCCTTCTGTTATTTTCAATCATTTATGCTTTTTAGAAATAATGAATTTGAGCTATACTTAAAATGTGGTGACTTTGGTATGGTTTTTTTTTTTAAAGAAAATATCAAGCAATCCATTGCTTTTTCAGTAAAACAAAACCTTAAACATGCCGTTGAACATCTGTTACTAGTACAGTCTAACACAGCACTTAAAATCCTTTACAATCCCTGAAAACCTTTATAAAGTTACATGAATCTTTTGCATAAATAGAGCTGTTTTAACAGTATGTATATTCCTTTAAACATATATTTTGCTTTCTTATACATAAGATTCATTGTGTTGCCTAGCGTTCCAAGTCCTTAAAATAAATAAATGGCTTCACTTTTTGAGGGACTCATTCTTCCCCTACAGACCACATTCCTAGCCCACTCTAGAGTTTTACTTACTTATGTCAGGATTTTAAAAATCTTATCCAATTTCTTCACAAATGTCTTAATATGTAAATATTATCAACCCAACCCATTGAAACTTGACCAGAATCAGTCAGGATCTAATACAAAATAAAAGTCCACATAGCAGAATGCCCCTCCCATGGAGAGAACGTTGTCAGAATATACAGAGGAGTTATAGAGGAAAGAGTCTCATATAGCTCCAAAAGAACACAGGATTGGCAGTTACCTCCAAGGAGGACAACTGGGTTCTTCTGCAAGTCTTTCCTGAACTGAAAGGCACAGGCTTTGAACCCCTTGTGTCAGCTACTAGGAATCCTACCCTCATGGGTATAAGTGTGGATAAGAGGGCAGCTCTAAAGAGGCTCAATATAAAAAAGACATGTTTCAAAGAAATAACTGTAAGACTTCTATTCGTGTTTAAAACATATGGTATACTAAAGAATATGCTATGTCAGATTTAAATAGATACAGAGAAAGAGGTTTTTTTATTTACTTGTTGATGAGGGAAATATGAAGAAAGTTATTTCACAATTTTTCCTACAATTTGACTTAAAGATTGTATAAAATATTTATCAAATAAAAATAGAGCTAAAACTAAGAATTCACATATCTGCTATGATTTGCAAGCCCTCTAGTCCATTCTCCTGAGAGTAAGCTGTATGTTAAGAAAGTGCATTGAATTTTTAGAAGAAAAGATGGAGAGACAGGGGGAGGAAAGGAGGAAGGAAGAAAGGAAATACTTCCCATAATGAGTTTCTTTCATTTGCTAAAAATTGAACTTAGGGACAAATGGTATGTCAGTCAAAGCAGCCTCTGGGGTGAAGCTCAGAGGAGCAGAACCCTAACTGAGCAGCAAGGCCCAGACGGGTAAGCCAGGACCGAAAACCACTTAGTCAGGCGAAACTACAGAGTGATTTTCTGCCAGTAGTTATTCAACTGGGATTTTTCCCAGGCCCCTAAAGCTCTTCCCATACGTTTCTGGGAAGTGACACAGGACTTCTGTTGATCATAGTAGGAACCTTGTCTTTTTGCCTACACTGAAGGACAGTATTTCTTTGTCTTCATAGAGTTCTTTCATTATAGGCTGTCAACAGTGCTTTACAGACAAGTAATGGGGAAGGCAAGGCAGAAAGGTGTTAAGTGGGTCACCCAAAGTTCCACGATAAGTCACAGGCCTTTCTCTGGCTTCAGAATGACCAAGGAATTGGTGGAGCTTCTGGAGGTGACTGCAGGCAGCGTGGTGCTCTCCCACTTTCAGCAAGGGTTTGTTTCCCTTGCCAGGTGGAGCGTGATTGCCAAGATCAAGTACAGGGAAAACCTGGACCTTGGAGCCAGGCAAACTGGGACATTAATCCTAGCCTTGCCACTTAGCTGTGGAACTTGGGCAGTCCTAGTTTCGACCCCCTAGTTTGGGGGTCCTTTGAGCCTCCACTTCCACTTCTATAAAATGTGAGTGTTAATATCTATTTCACAAGGTTGTTGTGAGGACGACATGAGAGAATACCAGAGTGTCTTGTACATAATAAACCCTTGGTGTACATTAATTCTGTTTCCTCTTTCCCTCCCCAAGTCTCCCTCCTAGAGTCTGTCCTCCATGTGGTCAAATAGGCAGCTTTCTAAATACTGCTGCCATCAACAAAGATAGCATATTGGCTTGATAGGGTGCCAGATCTTTCAAACACCAGAATCTGTAAACAACAAAGGCAAAGTTGTGGAATCCAGATTCATCTCTCAGATAATCAAATCCAAAAGGTTCTATTATGGTCAACAACTCTCTACTGTCACCAAATTAGTCATAACTTATTGTATTATTAGTTTAACTTGATCTCACTGTGGAGGGCATATAGCTTGGGAGTCACTCCCAACCACAGAAGGTAGGCTGAGGTGTTGGTGGGGGTAGGGGGCAGACCCAGGAATGGGCAATGAGATGGGAAAGGGGAAGCAGATGTGTTTAAGACAAAACTTCTCTTTAGTCACCTGCCCAGTTGCCTGACCAGCCCTGCCACTCTTCTGGATTTGACCACACCCAGCCCCACTCAGTACAAGAACTGATACAAAATGAAAGCCTGGGAGGTTCAAGAGGGAGGGGATATAATAATATGTATGCATATAGCTGATTCACTTTGCTGTACAGTAGAAACTAACACAAAATTTTAATTATACTCATTAAAAAAAAAGAAGAAGAAAGCCTACAGTAGGCAGTCAGCTAAGTGTCCCAGAAAAGTGATGCTGTATTCCGAGGCCTGAATCTTTTTGACAGGTGCTAATATATTATCAGAATTTTCCACAGTTTATTGTGATCCACACAGTCAAAGGCTTTGGCATAGTCAATAAAGCAGAAATAGATGTTTTTTCTGGAACTCTCTTCCCTTTTTGATGATCCAGCAGATGTTGGCAATTTGATCTCTGGTTCCTCTGCCTTTTCTAAAACCAGCTTGAACATCAGGAAGTTCACGGTTCACGTATTGCTGAAGCCTGGCTTGGAGAATTTTGAGCATTACTTTACTAGCGTGTGAGATGAGTGCAATTGTGTGGCAGTTTGAGCATTCGTTGGCATTGCCTTTCTTTGGGATTGGAATGAAAACTGACCTTTTCCAGACCTGTGGCCACTGCTGAGTTTTCCAAATTTGCTGGCATATTGAGTGCGGCACTTTCACAGCATCATCTTTCAAGATTTGAAATAGCTCCTCTGGAATTCTATAACCTCCACTAGCTTTGTTCGTAGTGATGCTTTCTAAGGCCCACTTGACTTCACATTCCAGGATGTCTGGCTCTAGGTGAGTGATCATACCATNTTTTCCAACTTTGCTGGCATATTGAGTGTAGCACTTTCACAGCATCATCTTTCAGGATTTGAAATAGCTCTACCATATAGTAGGTGGAAAAACATGCAAGAACACAATAAACAATGAGAGGTTAACAAGATGGTTCCTGCTTGTTACTTACATGATCTAAACATGCATTTAACCTTTCAAATCTCAGCTTCCTTGGCTTGAGTAATGGGTCCCTTATGTGGTGGACCTAGTTTATGAAGATTATTTTTCTTGTTGAGTTGCTCCATCATGTCCAACTCTTCTGTGACTCCCTGGACTGTAGTCTGCCAGGCTCCTCCATCGATGGTATTTTTCAGGCAAGAATACTGGAGTGGGATGCCATTTCCTACTCCAGGGGATCGTCCTGAGCCAGGGATTGAACCTGCATCTCCTGCAATTCTCCTGCTTTGCAGGCAGATTCTTTATGTCTGAGCTACCAGGAAAGTCTCTTGTGAAGATTAGGGGTAGTAATAATGCTCCAACTTTGTAGTAATGTAGTAAGATTTTCAAATATATTTATGTGAATTACCTATTATAATAAGGGTGTGATCAAAGCTGAGCTTTAATTAGTTCAACATCCTACCTTCTATTTATATTTATACACTTGTTTTACAAAAATGAAGCCGTACTTGTCCTCCCGCTTGTTAACCATAACAACACGTGGTGACATTAACATATAATCCTCACTGTTGTTGTACAGCAGCTGCATCACACTTCACCATGTGGATTTTTAACAATTTTTAAGCTGAACCTCTATTGATGTCCCTTCTGACTGAATCTTTCAGATCCTTTTAGGTTTAGCTTTGTGCATACCCTTGACTGTTTTAAGTCCCTGATCAGGGCAGCGTTTTCCTCTGGCCCCACCCTGCTGTTTCCCTCCCTCTATTCTGGGAAAGGAACATTTGTTGGAAATCTACAAAAGAAGATCTTGACTGGGGATTTTGGGGTGTAGACTGGGGCGGGGATTCTGCAAGCCCAGGTAAGGCTGTAAAACCAGATGAAAAGCCTGCTTATGCATCCTGATGGAAGCCCAGATAACCTCCAGTTTACAAAACCCTCCTCACTGAGAGTTTTAAAGATGCCCTTCTTTTGTGATTTTAATACGTCCTGACCCACCCACCCACGGAAACAACAAAAGAGCCAAAGAACCGGCAACCTGTATCTTTTCCTCTTATCTTCCTTCCTTGAATTCTTTCAGCCCTCCAGAAAGTTCTGGTTTGGAGGTTTTTCTTGAAAATACAAGTCCTGGATTTTTGACCTTTGGAAACAGAAGCATGGCTTTGGGAAAACAAGCAAGCTCTTCCCTAAACTGGTGTGACCTTCTGCACCGTGCTAGGGCTGGGACCCTGGGCCTGAATGTTCAGTTTTGGAGATTTGAGGGTGAGACAGGGAGAAAGCGAAAAAGATGTAGGTGTAGGGTGGGCTGAGGGGTCTAGGGCACCTCCCTGTCCTGTTTTCTCATGTAAAATGGGGACCTATCTCAGGGGCTCTGGTGAGATGAAAGAATCTGATGCCAGTAAAAGGCGTGATGCTCAAGTCCTTGCATGAGTGATTGTCAAAGTACAATTAGGAATCAGTCTCTCAAGAAAAGCTTGAGAACAGGGCTTTCACTTAGATTTGAAGGTGCTGGGCATTCTACAAAGGCTTCCCTGGAGGGCAGTCAGACCTTCACACAGCATCTTCCCATCACACATCAGCACCAGGAGCCCTGGCCTGCTCCCATTCTCCCAACACACCAGGCCCCAACAGACTTGGCCGTGCCCTCTGCCTGGGACACACTTGCGCCCAAACTGGTTGACTACTGATATTTAATTCCAAGGTCAAGCATCATCTCAGAAAAGCCTCCCTCACTCTCTGCCAGGCTTAATTTTTCTTCACAACACATCCCTCCCTGGAATCTCTGCTCACTTTCTGCGCTAAGTCTGTTCTTCCTTCTTCAGCCAGTGGCACTCATCAGTGGCTGGCATGCCCTACAGCAGAGCTCCTTGGCTTTAAGAAAATGTGCACCGTGTGGGGGAAACTTTGTTAAAATCGAGGGTTTGTTTCAGTGCATATGGACTGGCATCCAGATCCTCTTCCTGATTGCGATGCTGGGGGTTGGTGGACCACACTTTCAGGAGCAAGGTTCACTTACATTCTTGTGGTACAAACCCTACGCGGTGGTGGGGCAGTGGGGATGGGGGGAAAGTCAGCACACGTGTCACAGAGGAGACGCTGGCAGGGGATAAGATGGGTGTTGTTCTCATCTGGGGACCTCTGGATCTGTCCTTTCATTTGAGTTCTGACATTGAGCACTGGGGTTTATTCTCCTCTCTTCACTCCCCCATCACTTACTTCCCTGCCACATTATTGGTCCTCACGCCATCTTCTTTGCCCCCTGTCTTCTACTGTCCCTATGTGTGGGTTAGCTTTCTAAAGCTGGTGCATCACTTGCCATGGCCTCTGGATTCCTTCAGACTCCTTATCACTCAGCCTGGCACCAAACAGGGGCAAAGACCTCTGCTGAGTAAAGGATGAGGTAACATCAAGGACCACCATGGGCACCTCCCCGCCAGGGGGAGGGGAGGCTCTATTGTCCTTTAAGCTCCACGCCTCATCTGCATATGTGAGCCTCCCAGTTGGGTTGGAAAAAGGTTTAGTTCCTCTCTTTATCCTGTAAGTAAGCTCTGCATAAAACTCTTAAGTGGAACAAACAATAAGGCCCCTGCCTTTGCAAAAACATCTTTATATCTGTTATTCTGGCTAATTCTCAGATAAGTGCTCTCTCCAGATGTCCTGTGTTCTCCATGGATTAGGGCTCAGACTCTGGGTCCAAGCGCCCGACTTACCCATTTTAACTTTTTTGTGCCTCGGGTTTCTCCTCTGTGTAATGGGGATAATCAAACATATCTTAGGTTGCTGCGAGGACAGTGACAAGTTAAGACCCTACACTCAAGTTGCATAGCGTCTGATACCCGATGAGCTTTACTAATGCAGCTGCTACTTTGTTAGCAGAGTAGGAAACGGGCAGTGAGAAGCTCAGAGGCCAGTTCAAGGCTGCTTTCCTTGCTAGTGGGAGGATGGGGCTGAACTAATTCTGATGATGCAGTCTCTGCTTTCCATTATACCCCAGGCATCGCCGATCTGGGATTTTGTGGACCAGAATAATTTGTTTAAAATAGTTAAAATATGGGGGTGGGATTGGGTTGCCAGCTCTTCAGTGACCACCTGAGCTCACTGGCATTTCATCCAGGATGGGACTGTTAAGCATACACATCAGAGCAAGAACACAATTGACCTCGAAATTTAGCAGCCTCATTCTCATGGAAGGACAGTTAGAAGGCATCGGCACCCATATGGCCTGACCTTCTGACATCTGTACAACTTAGTCTGCTTCCTTGTGGCCTGATTTTCTTTCTTTCCTCGGTCCCACGGGGACTCTTGACAACTTTGTCCTAGAGCCATGACGCCTCCCTTCAGGAAACACTGTACATGTTTGGAGGCACACATCTTTGCTTGTCACAATAGCTGAGGGGCAGCTGGCATTTGTGGGCAGAGGCCAGCAATGCCAAATGTCCCAGAAGATACAAAGCAGCTCTCCAAGAAGACCTGTCCTGCTGCCCACGTGACTTTTGAATCCCCATCCCTAGCCATTCCTGTAGCAAAGAACCATTTATCACCATCCAGGTCTAGAACCCAATTTCACACGACACTGAAACACTAGGTAGATTTTGCAAAGTCTTTAATATCCACTGACTTTTCCAGAAATAGATCTACTGTGTAAACGGAGGGGGAATGTATTTTGTTCTGTTTGGAACCTGATCAAGAATTGATCACCATTCCGGGGAATCTTGTCACCGACAGCATTGCCGCCTCCTCCTTGACTGTTGTCCCCTCTAAGGTGTGAGCCCCTGGGGGGCAGTCCCTGGACTCCACGCAAGCACGGGGCCCAGTGTGATGTAAGCCAATGTGGGAGGCTACAGGGCCTGGTGATGACCAGCACAGGTGACTTCACCATGTGGTTTGGGCACTTTCTAGCTGGGTGTCCTTGAGGGAGTCTTCAGTTACTCTGAGCCTCTATTTCTTCAGCTGTAAAGTGAGGATCCCAAAGTCCCAGCCTCATAGGATGTGAGGAT
Source organism: Neotragus moschatus (assembly GCA_006410615.1). NCBI lineage: Eukaryota > Metazoa > Chordata > Mammalia > Artiodactyla > Bovidae > Neotragus > Neotragus moschatus. The sequence continues at coordinate 1,066,645 of SJYA01001955.1, read as the reverse complement.
GGGATGAGATAAGTGGGCCCTGTGCTCAGCCTGGCAACAGGAGCACACAAATAATAAGCATTACTAAAGAAGCAAAGAATAAACAGATGGAAGAATAAAGTAGACCTCAGGACTGTGTGTATCATATNGCATATGGACTGGCATCCAGATCCTCTTCCTGATTGCGATGCTGGGGGTTGGTGGACCACACTTTCAGGAGCAAGGTTCACTTACATTCTTGTGGTACAAACCCTACGCGGTGGTGGGGCAGTGGGGATGGGGGGAAAGTCAGCACACGTGTCACAGAGGAGACGCTGGCAGGGGATAAGATGGGTGTTGTTCTCATCTGGGGACCTCTGGATCTGTCCTTTCATTTGAGTTCTGACATTGAGCACTGGGGTTTATTCTCCTCTCTTCACTCCCCCATCACTTACTTCCCTGCCACATTATTGGTCCTCACGCCATCTTCTTTGCCCCCTGTCTTCTACTGTCCCTATGTGTGGGTTAGCTTTCTAAAGCTGGTGCATCACTTGCCATGGCCTCTGGATTCCTTCAGACTCCTTATCACTCAGCCTGGCACCAAACAGGGGCAAAGACCTCTGCTGAGTAAAGGATGAGGTAACATCAAGGACCACCATGGGCACCTCCCCGCCAGGGGGAGGGGAGGCTCTATTGTCCTTTAAGCTCCACGCCTCATCTGCATATGTGAGCCTCCCAGTTGGGTTGGAAAAAGGTTTAGTTCCTCTCTTTATCCTGTAAGTAAGCTCTGCATAAAACTCTTAAGTGGAACAAACAATAAGGCCCCTGCCTTTGCAAAAACATCTTTATATCTGTTATTCTGGCTAATTCTCAGATAAGTGCTCTCTCCAGATGTCCTGTGTTCTCCATGGATTAGGGCTCAGACTCTGGGTCCAAGCGCCCGACTTACCCATTTTAACTTTTTTGTGCCTCGGGTTTCTCCTCTGTGTAATGGGGATAATCAAACATATCTTAGGTTGCTGCGAGGACAGTGACAAGTTAAGACCCTACACTCAAGTTGCATAGCGTCTGATACCCGATGAGCTTTACTAATGCAGCTGCTACTTTGTTAGCAGAGTAGGAAACGGGCAGTGAGAAGCTCAGAGGCCAGTTCAAGGCTGCTTTCCTTGCTAGTGGGAGGATGGGGCTGAACTAATTCTGATGATGCAGTCTCTGCTTTCCATTATACCCCAGGCATCGCCGATCTGGGATTTTGTGGACCAGAATAATTTGTTTAAAATAGTTAAAATATGGGGGTGGGATTGGGTTGCCAGCTCTTCAGTGACCACCTGAGCTCACTGGCATTTCATCCAGGATGGGACTGTTAAGCATACACATCAGAGCAAGAACACAATTGACCTCGAAATTTAGCAGCCTCATTCTCATGGAAGGACAGTTAGAAGGCATCGGCACCCATATGGCCTGACCTTCTGACATCTGTACAACTTAGTCTGCTTCCTTGTGGCCTGATTTTCTTTCTTTCCTCGGTCCCACGGGGACTCTTGACAACTTTGTCCTAGAGCCATGACGCCTCCCTTCAGGAAACACTGTACATGTTTGGAGGCACACATCTTTGCTTGTCACAATAGCTGAGGGGCAGCTGGCATTTGTGGGCAGAGGCCAGCAATGCCAAATGTCCCAGAAGATACAAAGCAGCTCTCCAAGAAGACCTGTCCTGCTGCCCACGTGACTTTTGAATCCCCATCCCTAGCCATTCCTGTAGCAAAGAACCATTTATCACCATCCAGGTCTAGAACCCAATTTCACACGACACTGAAACACTAGGTAGATTTTGCAAAGTCTTTAATATCCACTGACTTTTCCAGAAATAGATCTACTGTGTAAACGGAGGGGGAATGTATTTTGTTCTGTTTGGAACCTGATCAAGAATTGATCACCATTCCGGGGAATCTTGTCACCGACAGCATTGCCGCCTCCTCCTTGACTGTTGTCCCCTCTAAGGTGTGAGCCCCTGGGGGGCAGTCCCTGGACTCCACGCAAGCACGGGGCCCAGTGTGATGTAAGCCAATGTGGGAGGCTACAGGGCCTGGTGATGACCAGCACAGGTGACTTCACCATGTGGTTTGGGCACTTTCTAGCTGGGTGTCCTTGAGGGAGTCTTCAGTTACTCTGAGCCTCTATTTCTTCAGCTGTAAAGTGAGGATCCCAAAGTCCCAGCCTCATAGGATGTGAGGATGGGATGAGATAAGTGGGCCCTGTGCTCAGCCTGGCAACAGGAGCACACAAATAATAAGCATTACTAAAGAAGCAAAGAATAAACAGATGGAAGAATAAAGTAGACCTCAGGACTGTGTGTATCATATGTTGTTTCCATGGTATGTAATGGTGCTGAGTGGAGTCAATGATGTTCACACACACACACACACACACACACCCCCCCCAGTTGGATCCTTCCTCTCCGGTCTCCTCTGCCCTTCTGTCCCTCAGCCCCATCTTTCTGCCCTCTACTCCTATCACTTCCTTGTGCTGAGTGAGGGATGTCCTAAACCCCACCCAGCAAACCTGTCCTGCAGTGTGGCCTTGAGGAACAGAGCCCATGCCTGGGATCATGGAGGCTGGGTTCAAGTCCCCGGCCACCACTTACTATTATTAGCTGAGTGATCACGACCTGCTGACCTCATTTTCTCACTGGCCAACCATCAGACTCACTGCAAGGTAGGTTGGGAGGATGAAAGACGATTCCATGACCCCATGTGCAAGATGTTTGGCCCGGTGCCCAAAGACAGAGGTATGCTTGGTAAGCAAGCCCCCTCCCCGTCTATCCCCTCCCACTTTTGTTCCCAGAGGCTCACACCTGGGTTTCAGGGAACCTGTGAATCCTCATAAGACGGTGCCCAGGGGACGGGGCATGGGATTGGGGCATGGAGAAGATTAGGAATGCTGCAGAGGTGTCTCCACCTGTGGGAGAGCTTTCCATCCCTCACTAGGAAGCAGGTGTGCTGCAGGTAAAGGGGCTGGAGTTGGGGAGAGGTACCCCAGGTGGAAAGAGCAGCAAGGACAGAGGGGCAGAGGCAAGAGGGCAGAGCAAGTGCGAGGAGTGCAGGCCTGTGCCTTCTCTCCCCGGATTGCTCCTCTCTGCAGGATGTGGTTGGAAACGCCTTCTTGCTTGTCCCATCCTTGGAAAGGTCATCCCACTTGACTTAGAGTTATGGCATTCACTGTTTGCCTGAAATTCAAAGTTCACTGGGCATTTTGTATTTCAATCTGGCAAGTCCGGCTGTAGCCCCAGATCCTGGAAGAGTACTTGGTGCGTGGCAGTGGGCAGTGTGTGCGAGCTCAATAGTGTCCAACTTTTTGCAGTACGATGGACTGTAGCCCGTCAGGCTCCTCTGTTAATGGGATTTCCCAGGCAAGAGTACTGGAGTGAGTTGCCATTTCCTTTGCCAAGGGATCTTTGCAACCCAGGGATCAAACCCACGTCTCCTGTGTCTCCTGCATTGGCAGGCAGATTCTTTACCACTGTGCCACTTGGGAAGCCTCAGAGTTATGATGAGGATCAAACTAAATGGCTTGTGGTAAATTTTAGGTGCCTGCAGCTCTGTACTGATTTCCCTCAAAAGCAGTTCTTGGATTCTTCACTTTCTATTCAGTCAAATTGATCATTTGGGAACCTACTGTGGAATCCCATGGATAGAAGAGCCTGGAGGGCTACAGTCCAGTGGGTCGCAAAGAGTCAGGCAGGACTGAGTGACTAACCATGCACGCCCTGTGCCTCAGTTTTCTCATCTGTATAATGGGAGTGAGGATGGTATCTGTTTTGTGGGGCAGATGGAGAATAAAACAGCCGAGAGTTGCAAAGTGCTGACCACTCCCCTGGTACGGAGAAAGCATTCACGGTCCAGCCGCGCTGCCTCAGTACTCATCCCTGCCCATACTTGCTGGTCCTTTGGGAGCAAGTCCCTTGCCCACCTGTGACCACCCCACCCTGGCCTGTTTCCCTGTCACTCCAGGGAAGGAAGAGGGGCTGGCGCACGTGACTTTAAAGTTCTGTTTCTGTTTTAACATTTGATTACCGGTGACTCTGTGTGTGTGTGTGTGTTTATGGGGAGTGAGGGTGGGTGGGATGGAGGCTGGGAAAGACACTCTGAGAAATGTTTATATTTTATGCCTTTTGATGTAATTCCAGTCAAACCAGATCTTAAAACATGCAGCAGGAAGCTCCTTTAAATGTTTAATTTGTTGTTTTTCTTAGAAATGATTATTTCCACATGAGCCCAGAGACACTGCAGTCGCATCCTGTCTTCCCTCCTTTTATTGTTCCTAAAACTCCCTGGGCGGCGGCTGTTTACTGCTGCCAATCAGGTGGGCTTTGCACAAACCATGCTCTTGGAACCAACAATCGCCCCAAAAAAGCAACACATAGAGTCCACCCAACAACTTGGGTCCACCCCGTCCCTTGGGAAAGAGGTATATATCTTTAGGGAATTCTCTGCAGCTGGGTAAGGGGTGTCATTTAGAAGAAATCCAACCTGTAGTATTCCTTGCTAAAAGCCACGGTAATTTTTTTTTTTTTTTTTGACATGTCCACACTGCTATATTTTATTTATGATTGCACTGGGTCTTCATTGCTGCACATGGGCTTTCTCTAGTTGTGGCCACCGGGGGCTACGCTCTAGTTGTGGAGCACTGGCTTCTCATTGTTTGGTTGCTCTTGTTTCAGAGCACAGCCTCTAGACGCTTGGGCTTCAGTACTTGCATTTTATTAGTTGTGGCTCATGGGGCCTTGAGTGTGCAGCCTCAGCAGCTGTGGCTCCCGGGCTCTAGAACACAGGCTCAGTAGTCGTGGCGCACGGGCTCAGTTGTTCCACGGCTTGTAGAATCTTCCTGGACCAGGGATCGAACCCTTGTCCCCTGCATTGGTGGGTGGTTTCCTATCCACTGAGCCACCAGGGAAGTCTGTCACAGTAATGTTGTATAAGATAGATTGAGAAGAAGACGACCTGGGGTGGGGATGTGGGGGCAGTGTGGAACTAGATTTCTTGGGGGATCTTCTCAGTGTTCAGTTTTTGATGCCAACAACTTAGTCTTGGTTTCGAAGAACAATGGAGTGAAGAAGAAAAAGAATGAGATAACTTTAGGTGGCTGCATCCCCAGCCTTTCAGCTAGTAACCCAGGAGGATGTCACAAGGAACTGGAGAATATTTATGAATGGGGCAGGGTGGGGTTAATGCCCGACCCGAAAGCCAACATCAAAGTTTTGTTTTTTACAAGGGAGCAAGGATAACAGGAGCCCCTGTGACGAGCTGGGGAGCCTCTGGAGGTGGATCTGCAGGATTCTACACCCAGACTGAGGCTGGGCTCTGGTTGCTGATGGGGTCAGAGAAGGGGCTTGAGCCCATGGATGTGTGAGGGGGTCCCTCTGCAGGGGAGACTTCCTGACGGTCGGGATGTGGTGGGGATGTGATGGTGGGCCTTGGTACAAAGCGTATAACTCTCGGAGCCTTGGTTTCTTTCTCTGTAATTGGAGGGTGACTTTCAGCTTATATGTTCCTGTGAAGGTGAGACAAGCTAATGGGGGTAAAACATGCCCAGTGAAGGCAGCAGTACGACTTCAGAATGGAATATGGAATATGCATCATTGCTGTTTTCTGGTTATAACCGGGGTTTCTAAACCTTGACCCTATTGACAGCTTGATCCAGATCCTTCTCTGCTGTGGGCCGTCTTGTGCACTGTCGGGTGTTTAGCATCATCCCTGGCTTCTATGTACTAGAAGCCAGTAGCACCTCCCCCTGAGCCCCCGTAGGGACAACCAAAAATGCCTCCAGTCATTGCCAAGTGTCCGTTGGGGAAGGGGCAAAATCCACCCTTCATATAACCAAGATATATAACTAAAATGCACACCTGTTGTAAACTAATAGGCTTCCCAGGTGGTGCATTGGTAAAGAAACCATCTGTCAATGCGGGAAACACAAGAGATGGGAGTTTGATCCCTGGGCCAGGAAGATACCCTGGAGTAGGAAATGGCAACCTGCTGCAGTATTTTTATCTGGAAAATTCCATGGACAGAGGAGCCTGACAGACCACAATCCATGGAGTTGCAAAGAGCTGGACATGACTGAGCACATACACACACATTTTAAACAAAACTGAGACTAAAAACTGTTATTGACCAATACAGAAGAATGTAAAGAAGAAAGAGGAGAGCGAAAAGTTGGCTTAAAGCTCAACATTCAGAAAACGAAAATCATGGCATCTGGTCCCATCACTTCATGGGAAATAGATGGGGAAACAGTGGAAACAGGGTCAGACTTTATTCTGGGGGGCTCCAAAATCACTGCAGATGTTGACTGCAGCCATGAAATTAAAAGACGCTTACTCCTTGGAAGGAAAGTTATGACCAACCTAGATAGCATATTCAGAAGCAGAGACGTTACTTTGCCAACAAAAGTCTGTCTAGTCAAGGCTATGGTTTTTCCAGTAGTCATGTATGGATATGAGAGCTGGATTGTGAAGAAAGCTGAGCACCGAAGAATTGATGCTTTTGAACTGTGGTGTTGGAGAAGACTCTTGAGAGTCCCTTGGACTGCAAGGAGATCCAATCAGTCCATTCTAAAGGAGATTGGTCCTGGGTGTTCTTTGGAAGGAATGATGCTAAAGCTGAAGCTCCAGTACTTTGGCCACCTGATGCAAAGAGTTGACTCATTGGAAAAGACTGTGATGCTAGGAGAGATTTGGGGCAGGAGGAGAAGGGGATGACAGAGGATGAGATAGTTGGATGGAATCACTGACTGGATGGACATGAGTTGAGTGAACTCTGAGAGCTGGTGATGGACAGGAAGGCGTGGCGTGCTGCAATTCATGGGGTCGCAAAGAAGTCAGAAACGACTGAGCGACTGAAATGAACTGAACTGTCTAGAAATTCCAGTATCACCATGTTTGCATTTAAATGTATATATTTACAGAGATTTTTTCTATGCAAACAACACATGGCATACACACACATACCCCCCCAACAACACGTATGTCACTGTTTTCTTTTAGGGCTTTGAGCAGTGGGTCTCATACCTGAGTATGTGTCAGAATCATGCTTGTTAAAACACAGACCCACTCCCTGTTTCTGAGATTGACAATCTGCATTTTGAGTATGTTCCATGGGGATCTGGGGAATACACTGAGAACCACTAACTTTGATCCATATTTCTCAAAACCTGTTTGTCAGACACTACTGAATCTATACGAGGTCATTTTAGGTGGTTGCTGCTGCTGCTAAGTCACTTCAGTTGTGTCCGACTCTGTGCAACCCCGTAGATGGCAGCCCAGCAGGCTCCCCTGTCCCTGGGATTCTCCAGGCAAGAACACTGGAGTGGGCTGCCATTTCCTTCTCCAATGCATGAAAGTGAAAGATGAAAGTGAAGTCACTCAGTTGTGTCCGACTCTTAGAGACCCCATGGACTGAAGCCTACCCAGGCTCCTCCGTCCATGAGATTTTCCAGGCAAGAGTACTGGAGTGGGCTGCCATTGCCTTCTCCATTTGGGTGGTTACAGGCATGGTATTAAGGGATGTTGCATTCCATCAAAAGAGTTATTCTTGTTTTCAAATTCTTTGCTAATTTTTCTGCTTATATCAAAGAGCCAGTTTCAGTTTGAGGTTCGTCTGTCTTCATGCTTCTCTAACATTTGCAAGTCTTTCTCCTTGCTTACTTATTATTTTTAATAAAAAGAAAGAGGGCCTCAAACTTAGAGACTTCACTGACACTGCTTGTCTGGCAAGGATTTAATGGTGTTATTTGGTTTTGCTGTATTTGTTTAGTTAATAGTCATCAGGAGGGGCAAGTGATATGGGTTAATAGCAGTGATATGAACTTTTCTTTCAAAATTAAGTCCCTAAAATAAGTCATTTTAAAAGAAAAACAAGTAAATAAAGTGCAGGTGGCAAGGTACGGGGAAAATGCTTTGCGGAGGGCCCTGGAATGACTGAAATCTGGGGAACATTTGATGTACTAATTGCACATGTTTCTGATTCCCACCCCAGCTGACGGCAGTGTCACTCTGGCACCCTGGGAAGTTCCTTCTTATCTCTGGGGGCCAGTCTGCCCACCGCTACATCTTCTCCGAGGGCTGGAAGACCGGAATGGTCCAGATTCTCACTGTGATTGGCTGGCATCAGGCTCCAGGTATGGGACATGCAGCAGGGCATCTTCCCTCTGTTTCTGCCTCTGAGCACTGAGACACATTCCTCAAGTTCTTCTGGACTCTCCACCGGCAGCAGGCCTGTTTTCTGTGGCCTTGGCCAGGCTGGGCTCACTTCCTGATGTGCCGTGCCTTTGGTGCTCACCTTTGGTGTGCAGAGATGAAGCTTTGCTTCTTGTTTGTTTGTGGCCATGTTACATGGCATGTGGGATCTTTGTTCCCCGACTAGGGATTGAACCCACATCTCCTTCACTGGAAGGCAGAGTCTTAACCACTGGGCTACCAGGGAAGTCCTGAAATTTTCTTCTTCATCAACTCCTGCCCTGCTCTCCTGAGCTTGGCACTCTCCTGACTATAAAATTCTTCAGTAGAAGCACCCTCCCCTAAAATGGGTGATGGAGAAAATTCAGACTTTTGGGCCTGATTTTAAGGCCATTTATCATCTGTTTACTCAGGCTGGCTTCATGGATAGACATTCACACCAGGCTCAGTACTCAGAAGGGCCCAGTGCTGGACTGAAGGCTCTGCTGTTACTGTCTGGAAATTCTTATTTTTTATTTTCACATCATTCCTTATATATCTTTGCTAGCTTTTTATTGGTTACGTTGCATTATGCATGTCTCCACACCCAAAATAAATGTTTGAAAACCACTGGATTTGAAAATAACACACCATGACTTAGTCAACGAAGAGTTCTAACATGTACCTGCATGTACAGTCAATGAACTTAAGCGAAAGATAGAATATTCAGAAGTCGAATATTCAGCTAAGTCATTTAGGAGACCTGCTTGGCAGGAGAGGAGAGATCAGGACTCTGGTAGCTACGTGATTAAGCAGCTCTTTATGTATCTTGTGAGGACTGGAGTGGTGGCTCAGACGGTAAAGTGTCTGTCTAGAATGCAGGAGACCAGGGTTCAATTCCTGGGTTCAGAAGATCCCCTGGAGAAGGAAATGGCAATCCATTCCAGTACTATTGCCTGGAAAATCCCATGGACAGAGGAGCCTGGCAGGCTACAGTCCATGGGGTCACAAAGAGTCGGACACGACTGAGTGACTTCACTTTCCTTTCACTTTATGTATCCTGTGAGGACTGGAGTGGTGGCAATTCTTAGCAGCTCTTTTTTTCTTAAGCTTGTTGTTGTTCAGTCTGTCAGTCGTATCTGACTCTTTGTGGCCCCATGGATTGCAGCACAGCAGGCTTCCCTGTGCTTTACCATCTCTTGGAGTTTGCTCAAACTCATGTCCATTCAGTCGCTGATACCATCCAACCATCTCATCCTCTGCTGCCCCCTTCTCCTCCTGCCTTCGATCTTTCCCAGCATCAGAGTCTTTTCCGGTGAGTCAGCTCTTTGCATCGGGTGGCCAAAGTATTGGAGCTTCAACTTCAGCATCAGTCTTTCCAATGAATATTCAGTGTTGATTTCTTTTAGGATTGACTGGTTGGAACTCTTTGCAGTCTAAGAGACTCTCAAGAGTCTTCTCTAGCAACACAGTTCAAAGGAATCAGTTCTTTGGTGCTCAGCCTTTTTTATTGTCTAGCTCTCACATCCGTACATGACTACTGGAAAAACCATAGCTTTGACTAGATGGATCTTTGTCAGCAAAGTAATGTCTCTGCTTTTTAATATGCTGTTTAGGTTTGTCATTGCTTTTCCTCCAAGGAGCAAGCATCTTTTAATTTCATGGATGCAGTCTTGAAATTTTAGCTGATTAGGAGACTTAAAAAAAAAAAAAAAATATATATATATATATTTATTTATTTGGATGCACTGGTCTTAGTTGCAAGACATGGAATCTTTAGTTGTGGCATATAAATTCTTAGTTGTGACATGTGGGATTTAGTTCTCTGACCAGGGACTGAACTTGGGCCTCCTCCACTAGGAGCTAGGAGTCTTAGCTATGGGACCACTAGGGAAGTCTCCTTAGCAGCTCTAAACCAGGGACCCCACAGTTTTATTCTGCACTGGGCCCTGCCCTAGGGCTTCCCTGGTGGCTCAGTGGTAAAGAACCTGCTTGCTAATGCAGGAGACATAAGAGCCGTAGGTTTGATCCCTGGGTCAGGAAGATCCTCTGGAGGAGGGCATGGTAACCCACTCTAGTATTCTCGCCTGGAGAATCCCATGGATAGAGGAGCCTGGCGGGCTACACAGTCCATGGGGTCACAAAGAGTTAGACACGACTGAAGTGACTTAGCATGCTGCACGGGGATGAACTAGGGTTCCCAGGAAAGGCCAGACTCTGTCTCAGAAAGCCTCTCAGATCCAGCCACACCCCCTTGACTTCTCATCGATAGCAGACTTTCAGATTTGAAGATAGATGTCAGACTTTTAAAGGTTGACAGCAATTAACGTTTTTTAAAAAGAAAATGCAAATCCAAACTAAGAGACTTTCTACAAAAAACTAACCTAGACTCTTCAAAGACGCCCATGTCTTAAAAGACAAAAACCGAAAATGACAGCAGAGCAGTCCTAAATGAAAGGAGACCGAGGAGATACGACAGCTAGGTGCCAGGCAATGGACTTACAATGGACATTATTGGGACAGCTTGGGGACAAGGACTGTGTATTAGGTAATAGAACGTGTACTACTATGTTGGTATGGTAATAGTATGCGTGCCTGTGTGCTAAGTTGCCTCAGTCTTGTCCAGTTCTTTGTGACCCCATGGACTGCAACCCACCAGGCTCCTCTGTCCATGGGATTCTCCAGGCAAGAATACTGGAATGGGTTGCCATGCCTTCCTCCAAGGGATCTTTCCAAACCAGAGGTCAAATCTGCATCTCATATTGTCTTCTGCACTGGCAGGCGGGTTCTTTACCGCTAGCATCCCCTGGGAAGCCCATGATAATATAATTGTGTGCTATTATCATGCTAATATGTGCAATGTTTATATAATATTTCATACAGAACAGTGTTAGAACTGTATTGTGGTACTATAAGGGAATGTCCTTAGTAGACATATTATATATATATATATATACACACACACATACATATACATATATGCTTTGTGAGCCTGCTAGTCCTAGTTTATGACACTTACATTAAATTATCTGACACATAGGGAACTTTCTGCCTGGCTTTNGTGAGTCTCTCTCTCAACTGAAAGAACCAAGTACATGCACGTGTGCTCTAATAGAGTGCTTTTATTTGTTTAATTGCTCTCTTTTTGGTATTTTTTAATTCCTTTGGTGTTTGCTATTTATTGGAGACAGCCTGGAGGTCCTTAACCCCTGACTTGATTCTTTTTTCCTAACTCAGCACGTTGCTTGTCTGTTTTGATTCTAACAGCCACCTGACCTGACTGGTCCTGCCTTTTTTCTTTTCTTTCTTTCTGTTTTTTTTTTTTTTTTACCATGCCTCCCACCTCCTCTGTAAGTTTGCCCATCAGACCTGTAAATTGGGATAAGACATGGAGGATAACAACACTTTCCAATCTGGACATGAATGTAGTTTCCCTGGTTAGAGATTTTTCCCATCCAAATAATGAAGCATTTAACATAGTTTTTCTAATTACTCTATTGTTATCATGGTTTAGAAGCAATGAGGCTTGTTTCCAGATGTCTTGTCCAACAGTACCCTGGAACACATGGGAATATTTTGTAGTGGCTGACAGAATGGGTTGGAGAAAAATAAAAACAGATGGACACAGGTTAACTCTATCCGTCCCTAATCTAGATGCTTCTCTGTAGATTCTAGTCATGAGATGTTTTTCTCCTAATTGCTAGACCAATTTCAGGTTTGAAATAAAACAAACCATTCTGAGTTGGTCCATGAATCCTGTGCACTAAAGTCACATTACACCAAATGCAGCCTGGTGTTGGAGCACTATTTGGTATTAGTTTATCTCTGAATAACAAACTCTTTGACCAGCCCCTTCTTCTGTTCAGTCATTACAAGGAGAGTTGATGCTCAAAGATCCTCTGGATAAATNTCTGAGTTGGTCCATGAATCCTGTGCACTAAAGTCACATTACACCAAATGCAGCCTGGTGTTGGAGCACTATTTGATATTAGTTTATCTCTGAATAACAAACTCTTTGACCAGCCCCTTCTTCTGTTCAGTCATTACAAGGAGAGTTGATGCTCAAAGATCCTCTGGATAAATTCATATCACTTCCTATTGGCCAGAATTTGAGCTCCAAATCTCTATGTGGTCTCTCTGTCTTATACTGAACTAAGATGGACTACATAGAAGCCCTTTCCCCCCCTCTCCATTAAAATCAAGTGGCTTTCTTGACCCCATTTCTTTGAGTTCATATTCTTATCTCAGCCTTCTCGATCTTTTTATTCTGATTATGAGAAGTGAACAGAAACATATCCTCCCCACAGAGGTGAAGAACCTCAGGCATCCTATCCTCGGGAATCTCTATTCCAGTGACATTTCTGAAGCGAGGAAGCCTCCACTCCCATCTTAGAGACTGTTCCAAGCCTGTCTTATGCTGTAGCATCATAGGCATGTCTTAGATTGGGTTCCCTGCACACAGAGCCTGAGATGAGGATTCTTTTCTAGTGATTTATTGATGGGGTACTCTCAGAAGAAGAGTTTCCTTGTGGCTCAGCAGTAAAGAATCTTCCTGCCAATGCAGGAGATGTAGGTTCAATCCCTGGGTTGGGAAGATCCTCCGAATAAGGGAATGGCAACCCACTCCAGTATTCTTGGCTGGAAAAGCCCATGGACAGAGAAGCCTGGCGGGTTTATAGTCCATGGGGTTGCAAAGAGTCAGACATGACTTAGCAACTAAACAACAACTCTCAGAACGAGAAGTCTGAAGGAAGCAGGGTAGGTGGGGAAAGAAAGGTACTCAAAGAAGTTGCTTAGCCTGGAAACTAGTTCCCACCTGATTGCGTGGGAGTACCCTGAGACAGAAGTGCGCTGCAGAGTTGTTCCAGCATAAGGGAGGAGGTGGATCTGGTCTTCTGGACCCTCAAGTCAGTAAGTCATTGGCTCCTGGCTGTCCCTAAGGAGACAACCAAACTCACTTCTGTTTGCCCAAGGGCAGTTTTCTGGAGCAGAGGGCAGCTATAATCTCTTTGCAGTCCATACTCATAGCCACTAGGGCCTGGGTATACCAACATCATGGGGATATTGGCAAGGTCCAACAGCACCCACAATAGATGGGAAAGAATGAGTGAAGCAAGAAATCACAAAATTACTCTGATACCATAAACTCCACTTTCTGCAATGGAATGTGCTTGCCACATCTTAGTGTTTTTCTTTCTTGGGGGTAGGGCTAGTGGGAAGGGAAATGCTGAACTATCCCCTGGGATTAGAGAGTGTGTTCAGCATTTAAATCCAAAGGCTTCTGCGTAGGATCTTTCTGGCAATATAGAATAACAATATGTTTTGCCAGTTGTCAAGTTAGTTTTTAACAGGAAGAATGGTGATGTCTCTGAGACTTTGTCTATATACATTTAGTTACATTACTTTTCTCTGTTTGTAAATCTTGGAGGATTGTTTCCATTTTTCTTAACTTGGATCCAATAACAACTTCCTATAAAGAGGCATTAGATTCCTGCTTATTGTGTAACGTCAGGGTCGCTACAGCTCATAGATTGTCAAAGTATTATCTCATTTACAGTTGGGAAATCATATACTCTCTAGAGTTTCATTATTAGTTTATACAATTCCTTAACTTAAAAATTGAGATTCTTAAGCCCCCAGATTGTTTAACTTGCTCAAGTCCTAGAATTGATTTTGGTACCAAACAGGATCCTGTGGGGCTCCTCAGCACAAAAGCCTTTCTGTGTCTCCCATTTCTTGATTACAGAATAGGCTTCATTCAGCCTCCATGACTGTCCATGAATTCCAAGGAATAGATTCAATCAGATGGTTAGGAAGGGGAGGGAAGGAATGTGGAGACAAGGGAAGAAACATTCAAGAACAGTAGTGAAGCCCTGGGGGCAAGGACCTGGTTCCTCCTCAAGGGATACACATAACAATACCTTTGAGCTGTCTTGCAGATACTGAAACCCCCACCAGCTGGGGAAAATTAATGGTATGCTGCCCACAAGCTGGGGTTCCAGACCCATTGGAACCAGAAGACTGATGATGCTGACTCCCACTTACCTCACCACCAACCAACCCAAAAAATGTCCACAAACTGATCACACCCTCTCTGAACCATTATTATAAAATTTCTCACTACCCCCTCCATATTGGGGACATAGTTTCAAGGGCGTAAGTCCTCTGTGACCCCCTTTACCTGGCAAAGCAAGAAAGACTTCTTATACTTCACCCAAAATTGTTTCTGAGAATTAATTCATGTTGGAGTACAGAGGTCATGTTCGNTCTGAACCATTATTATAAAATTTCTCACTACCCCCTCCATATTGGGGACATAGTTTCAAGGGCGTAAGTCCTCTGTGACCCCCTTTACCTGGCAAAGCAAGAAAGACTTCTTATACTTCACCCAAAATTGTTTCTGAGAATTAATTCATGTTGGAGTACAGAGGTCATGTTCGGCTTCAATTTGCTCCAGAGGAATAGGAAACTGTGCAGGAAACTGGATTCTGTGCTATTGATTTTAAACTGCCAACTGCTACTCACTGTATTATTGTTACCCTAGTGTTCATTTCTTATCAGTGATGACTGTAAGGGCACCCCCTCCTCCCCTTGCCCCATAGTTCCCTTAGAAGAGTATTTACTTCCCTGGTGGCTCAGATGGTAAAGCGTCTGTCTACAATGCGGGAGACCTGGGTTCCATTCCTGGGTCAGGAAGATCCGCTGGAGAAGGAAATGGCAATCCACTCCAGTACTATTGCCTGAAAAATGCCATGGACAGTGGAGCCTGGAAGGCTACAGTCCATGGGGTCACAAAGAGTCGGACACGACTGAGTGACTTCACTCACTTTAGCAAGGGAATGTCTTTGCTTCTTCTTCCTTCTAATTGTTCAGACCATGAAGAACTTCTTAGACCTTGTTTGTGATGGGTGGGAGCCACTGTGGGTTGAATGGTGATGTGCTACCCATCTCTGAATATCTTTGACTCCTTTTCTCTTCAAGAGTGGTCATTAGCTAGATCTCGGCTTGCAGCAGGCCATGCATCTTTCTCCCTGCTCATGCACTCTAGATCCTTGCTTTGGATTTTGTACCATGTGGCTGATCAGAGACTCTGAGAACCCAAGGTTGAGATTCTGATTTAAAGGAGACAGAAGATGTCTTTAGAATTAAAGTTTAAGCTGCATATNGGTTCAGAAGATCCCCTGGAGAAGGAAATGGCAATCCATTCCAGTACTATTGCCTGGAAAATCCCATGGACAGAGGAGCCTGGCAGGCTACAGTCCATGGGGTCACAAAGAGTCGGACACGACTGAGTGACTTCACTTTCCTTTCACTTTATGTATCCTGTGAGGACTGGAGTGGTGGCAATTCTTAGCAGCTCTTTTTTTCTTAAGCTTGTTGTTGTTCAGTCTGTCAGTCGTATCTGACTCTTTGTGGCCCCATGGATTGCAGCACAGCAGGCTTCCCTGTGCTTTACCATCTCTTGGAGTTTGCTCAAACTCATGTCCATTCAGTCGCTGATACCATCCAACCATCTCATCCTCTGCTGCCCCCTTCTCCTCCTGCCTTCGATCTTTCCCAGCATCAGAGTCTTTTCCGGTGAGTCAGCTCTTTGCATCGGGTGGCCAAAGTATTGGAGCTTCAACTTCAGCATCAGTCTTTCCAATGAATATTCAGTGTTGATTTCTTTTAGGATTGACTGGTTGGAACTCTTTGCAGTCTAAGAGACTCTCAAGAGTCTTCTCTAGCAACACAGTTCAAAGGAATCAGTTCTTTGGTGCTCAGCCTTTTTTATTGTCTAGCTCTCACATCCGTACATGACTACTGGAAAAACCATAGCTTTGACTAGATGGATCTTTGTCAGCAAAGTAATGTCTCTGCTTTTTAATATGCTGTTTAGGTTTGTCATTGCTTTTCCTCCAAGGAGCAAGCATCTTTTAATTTCATGGATGCAGTCTTGAAATTTTAGCTGATTAGGAGACTTAAAAAAAAAAAAAAAATATATATATATATATTTATTTATTTGGATGCACTGGTCTTAGTTGCAAGACATGGAATCTTTAGTTGTGGCATATAAATTCTTAGTTGTGACATGTGGGATTTAGTTCTCTGACCAGGGACTGAACTTGGGCCTCCTCCACTAGGAGCTAGGAGTCTTAGCTATGGGACCACTAGGGAAGTCTCCTTAGCAGCTCTAAACCAGGGACCCCACAGTTTTATTCTGCACTGGGCCCTGCCCTAGGGCTTCCCTGGTGGCTCAGTGGTAAAGAACCTGCTTGCTAATGCAGGAGACATAAGAGCCGTAGGTTTGATCCCTGGGTCAGGAAGATCCTCTGGAGGAGGGCATGGTAACCCACTCTAGTATTCTCGCCTGGAGAATCCCATGGATAGAGGAGCCTGGCGGGCTACACAGTCCATGGGGTCACAAAGAGTTAGACACGACTGAAGTGACTTAGCATGCTGCACGGGGATGAACTAGGGTTCCCAGGAAAGGCCAGACTCTGTCTCAGAAAGCCTCTCAGATCCAGCCACACCCCCTTGACTTCTCATCGATAGCAGACTTTCAGATTTGAAGATAGATGTCAGACTTTTAAAGGTTGACAGCAATTAACGTTTTTTAAAAAGAAAATGCAAATCCAAACTAAGAGACTTTCTACAAAAAACTAACCTAGACTCTTCAAAGACGCCCATGTCTTAAAAGACAAAAACCGAAAATGACAGCAGAGCAGTCCTAAATGAAAGGAGACCGAGGAGATACGACAGCTAGGTGCCAGGCAATGGACTTACAATGGACATTATTGGGACAGCTTGGGGACAAGGACTGTGTATTAGGTAATAGAACGTGTACTACTATGTTGGTATGGTAATAGTATGCGTGCCTGTGTGCTAAGTTGCCTCAGTCTTGTCCAGTTCTTTGTGACCCCATGGACTGCAACCCACCAGGCTCCTCTGTCCATGGGATTCTCCAGGCAAGAATACTGGAATGGGTTGCCATGCCTTCCTCCAAGGGATCTTTCCAAACCAGAGGTCAAATCTGCATCTCATATTGTCTTCTGCACTGGCAGGCGGGTTCTTTACCGCTAGCATCCCCTGGGAAGCCCATGATAATATAATTGTGTGCTATTATCATGCTAATATGTGCAATGTTTATATAATATTTCATACAGAACAGTGTTAGAACTGTATTGTGGTACTATAAGGGAATGTCCTTAGTAGACATATTATATATATATATATATACACACACACATACATATACATATATGCTTTGTGAGCCTGCTAGTCCTAGTTTATGACACTTACATTAAATTATCTGACACATAGGGAACTTTCTGCCTGGCTTTTAAGTCTATGAAACCTCTCCAATCCCACAGAGTTAACCCAGTAACTTGTACTGGGCACTTAATAACAGTTTGGGCCACTGGTTAGACCTAGGTGCCCTTTTTTTTTCTCTCAGTTAGGCTGCGAATAGAGAAGGGAATGTTTCTTCCTTACTTGGGTATTCTTCTCCACTTTTCCCTCTATTATTAGGACTAGAATGAACTGCTAGGGTTTTAAAGCCCCCAAATGACAGAAATTTGGACAAGAGAAGCATTTATGTCTCTCATATGCTGAAAAGATCAGTGGGTCAGGGGATTCATGTCTTGAGTGGCCAGCATGTGGAGTCCCATGATGAACCCTCGCTGAGAACCATGGGCCTCACCTCCACTTTCCTCACCAGCAATGCCCCGACACTCCCCCAGCTTCACCTCTTTGAAACTTTTTGAAAACAATTGCTTTTTGAAAGCAATCCATGGAGAGAACTGCTCTACTTTTGCCCTACTACAAAGGACTTCCTAAGGATAACTCATGGGCCAAGAAGGCTTCTGGAGCTCCAGCCATCACATCCACATTCCAACCACCAGGAAACAGAAAAGGACAAAGAAAAATTTGAAGAAAGATTATGTGCTACCTGACTTTTTGGAGAATTCCAGAGCTTTCACATGATACTGCCATTTGCATCACATTGGATAAATTTAGTTGCATGGTAATGGCTAGCCGCAAGGGAGGCTGAGAAATGTAGTCTTTATTCCAAGAGTCCACGTGCCCACCTGAAGTACAGGGATTCTCTTCCTGCTGAAGGGGAGAATGGTGACACTAAGGGACAAACAGAAGTCTCTGCCACACCTCTAAACCAGCAGAAGATCTGGTATATACTTAATCAAAAGTCAGCAGACTCCATCCCATGGGCCAGATCTGGCTAGCTGCCTGTTTGTTTACAGTCCATGAGCTAAGAACAGTTCTTGGATTTTTCAGTGATTGCATTTTAGGTAGTTACAAGAGAACTTACATAACAGACTCCATGTCATTTTTAGCCAGTAAAGCCTAAAATATTTACTATTAATATCTGGTTCTCTAGGAAAACTTTTGCTGACCTCCTGTATTAGATGCTTAATAATAATACATTCTTTTAAATATTTACCTATTCAAGTATGTACTAGTCATTTGCTATGTGCCAAGCCCTGAAGATACAGCAGCAAGCTACCTTTACAGGACTCTAGGGGACAGAGATAAGCAATAGCTAGTTAAATGTAATTGATTACAATTGTACTTTGTGCTGTGAAGCAGTATGGGATGCTATGAATGCATAGGATGGGGGCACCTAATCTATTTGGAAAAGGCCAGGGAAGGACTGCTTATCTGAAATCTGAAGAAGGAGTTAGTTAACCTGGTTAGCCCAGTGGGATGTGTGTGTGTGTGTGAGTGTGTTGAGAGGAGCAGGCTTTCAGGCATAGGGAATAAGGATGAAGACCACAAGAGGGGAAGATCTTGATTTCACCTAGAAGTGACCAATGGCCTGTGTGTGCTTTGTAAGAATGAAGGGAGAGGGAAGCGGGGCAGCATGAAATGAAGGAAATCCTCTCCTGGGATGTGCAGGAAACGTATCAGCTGGGGTGATTCACACTGTCTCCATCTGTTTCTGTTTCCAGCGGCCTCTCAAATCCCATGAAATAGCCATTTCTGAAACGTACCCACTGTCTTCCTTTCTTTTCATCCCCACCGCCTTCCACTGAGCCTCTTATAGGGAAAAAAAAAATGCAGGAATTCCAGTAAGACTGGTCCAGCCACATGGAAAGCGGCCCAGAAAACTGCTTGGTGATGACTGCAAATGCCGTGAGAAGAAAATTATCCTATAATTGAAGGGGAAATTCTTTCTTAGGATTGTTGGAGAGTTCTACAAGCTTCTTTCATCTGTGGCTTGCTCCATGCTTTAATTAATTTGGATTCAGGAGGTTTCCCAAGCCTCCAGTTGTACCATCTCCCTGGGAGATGAGGCCTTCTGTTGCAGGGAAACTGAGGCCATAGAGACCCTGGAGCTTTGGGA
This sequence comes from Neotragus moschatus, assembly GCA_006410615.1. Classification (NCBI taxonomy): domain Eukaryota; kingdom Metazoa; phylum Chordata; class Mammalia; order Artiodactyla; family Bovidae; genus Neotragus; species Neotragus moschatus. Next base: position 1,047,131 of record SJYA01001955.1, on the reverse strand, counting down.
CAGGTCCTGCGCCAGAGAGCTGGTTTCTGAGCATGCTAAGGCTCAGGCTTTCAGGAAAGAGCTCAACAGCTGTTCCAGAGAAAAGGAAGAGTTTCTACCTTAAAACAACTTTTTTGTTATAAAACTGGTTAAATCCCATTTTACATAGGACTGGAAAAAAAAACAAAAAAAACACACAACATATAAGCACTTGAAATTCATGAGCCCTTTTTATATTACAACTGGCTAAGGAAAACCCTGATATTGCCACTGAGTTATTCTCTTCTTTCTTGACTTTTAACTGAAGCCCTACTCAAAAACTAGCTTAAACAAAAATGGCAGTTTGTTGGCTCCAGTAAGCAAGAACATTTGGAGGCAGATTGCCTTCAGGCATGTCTGGTTCCATGGGTTTAAGTGATGTCACCAGAGCTCACTCTCTTCCTCAGGTATTCTCTCTCTTTTCTGCTTTCTACTATGAAGCTGCCTTCAGGGGCTCACAGAGATTTTTTTGCAATCTATGACGTCTTCCCAATAGATCTATGAAAATACCGAGAGAACAGTTCTGAGAGGCACAAAGATGGTGAGGAACTTCAAAGAACTTTGCTCATCGTTCTGACAATAACCTTCCCTTGGGTGTTTCAAGAAACTTCAGTAAAGTTTCCAATTACTTTCAACCTTTTGTCTTCTTAATGGATTGTTTCTTTGAAACTATGCAGAAAAACAGACACAAACCAGTTACCCCTTGTCCTACGAAGTTATTACAATTACCTATCATTTGGGAGTGTGTCTTCTTCACTTGGTCCCAAAGCATTTCTGTATAATTGTGGTGGTGGTGTGGTGGGCAGCATAGTTTATATGCATTTTGGAGCCAATGGACTTGGATCTGAATTCTGCTGTTTTTACTCTTGTAAAGTGTGTGGCGGAAGGGAAGAGGGAGAGAAAGAATTCTCTTTATCCTTTAACTGAAAGCCTGATGCTCTTTGCTAATTGGACCACCTCTGACCCATGCCCGGTGGCCAGGGAAATGCAGTGTGCTTATTGGCTTAGGTCTGAGTCACTTGAACCAATCATGGTGGAAGGCTGGGAGGGACCATCCTGATTGGCTTAGGCAGATGGCGGTGGCTGCAATCAGAGGGTGGAGGTGTGAATATCTTGCTGGTCTATGAGGTCACGGAGCCCAGGGCCAGGTCCCAGCAGGCAGGCTGTACCACCTCACTGTGCAGGACACTGTAGTCCTTAGGGGTGGCGGAAATGGCCGTTGGGCCATATTGGCTTCCTCGCCTGTGGTCTGGGGCTCTGTTTTCCTGGACCCCATGTCCTCTGCCCCATCACCCATCTACTACATCTTCGTACTCCCTAACTGCCTCCCGAAACCAGGATTCTACCACATTCTGAGCCCACGCCTTCTCCTGAACTCAGGGACAGTCCTAACTGTGACAGTTGGAAGGCTAGACGGTTTTTATTGTTTTCTCCTTGGCAAAACATGAATGCTGTTTAATAAGAAAATGAAACTTTTTTTAAAGAAAAATTAGAAGAAAGCTGAGAGGGAGGAGACTCGTAAAAATAATAGCACAAATCCCAACTTTAGTCGCAAATTGTATTTCAAATAGCTCTTAACAAACTAGGCTTGAAACAGTTCTACAGGAGCCATCCAGATGCACAGGAATTGTTCTCACAAAGGCAACACTAAAGGAAGGATGCAAGCAGGGAGATTCTCAAGGGAAAAGACCCTCCAGGCTTCTGACGCTGCGATTATAGCAGTTGCTGTCAGTGCCCATGGTTTCCTGAGGGCTTACTGTGTGAACAGTTACCTATTCATATTACCTACCATCCTCCCTAAGGCCTCCTAGCACAGAACAGTCACCGGAGGCACAGAGGTCAGGGGCTGGCCTCAGGGCGTGTGGTTTGCAGTAGGGCTGGCACCCAAGTGAGTGTTTCTTTCTCCAGAGCTTTCTAACCACTGTCGTTTCCTGCCTCCCTTCAGATCTGGGACTTGAGAAAATTTGCCGGCTGTGTTTTCTGGAGTGAGCTGGGGCCTGAGGCAGACGGAGCCTCCCCTCCTGGTTTCTATAATCTGTTGAGTTTTGGTTTGGTTCCCATAGGTCTATTGCAAGCTGGCCAGAGAAGGGGTCTTATTCTTTTTTTACTTCCTGTTCCCTGAGTTGCAGTTGCTCGTCATTCAGTCATGTTTGCCACCCCGTGGACTGTAGCCCACCAGGCTCCTCTATCCATGAGATTTCCTAGGCAAGAGTACTGGAATGGGTTGCCACTCCCTTCTCCAGGGGATCTTCCCAACCCAGGAGTTGAACCCAAGTCTTCTGCATTGGCTGGTGGATTCTTTACCACTGGAGCCACTTGGGAAGCCCCCTGCTCCTGAATCCCTCCACAAATAAGTTGGCCTCAACAAACCTGGAGTCATCTAACTTTTGGCGTATTTTGTTTATTTGTTATTCTAAAAATATATATTTATTTATTTGGCTGTGCTAGGTTTTAGTTGTGGCACACGGGATGTTTTTTAATAACTGTGGCATATGGGATTTTTAGTTGCAGCATGTGGGATCTAGTTCCCTGACCAGGGGTCAAATGTGGGTCCCTTGCATTAAGAGATGAAAATCTTAGCCACTGGACCACTTTGGGGTGTGTTTTAGATGAGAAAGAAGCAGTGTACTGTTAACCCTTCCAATGGGCAAGATCCCCGGACTTGGGAACAATGAGAGTGCATTTTCATTCTGACTTTATGCGGAGAGGCAGACGAGAAAGGGTCAAGAGAATCTCACCGAGAGATAAGTGCTAAAAAGTCAAGAAAGCAAGATGAAGTGGTCGAGGGGGACGGCTTCAGATGGGATTAGGCAGGACCTCTCTGAGGAGGTCCCGTCTCTAAGCAGAGCCCTGAACTGGGGGGAGGAACCAGCCATGGGAGAGTCTGGGGAGAGAATCTTGCAGGCAGATGGAGCAGCAGGTGTTAAGATTTGGAGGGTGAACACAAGCTAGCCAGACGAGAGGGGCAGGGCACGTGGGAGGAAAGGCCCCACTGGAAGGAGGAACTGTATGACCTGGAATGTCTCTAAGCCCTTGAAAGTTTGGGCCGTTGTTAGCTGTGACATAATCTGAGTCTATGCCCTGTAGTCTTCCCAACCTGATAACATAGGGGTCCACTCAGTGGCCAAAGAACATGGTCTTTGGGGCCTTCAAGGGCAGTGAAGGGGAAGGCACTGTGGGTGTCACTCTGCTCTCCTTGGGGAAGGGAAGTTGCAGGTTGGGAGAGAGAGTTCACTCAGATTCGGATCAAGGGACCAGAGCGACACAGACAGTCCCCCCACGGGGACCCTGGAGCTGCTTACTAGCTAGCTCCGTCACTCGGAGGGAGGCTAACAGCCCAGAGGGGTGCAGCCTGCCTCCCTGCCAGGCTCAGAATGCCAGGAGGAAAGAAGAGCAGGCTTTGCTGAGAAAGCATGAGTAGTCACATAAAATGCTTTCTGTTTTTGTTTTTTTTTTTTCTCTTGCTTTTCCTCTTTCCAGTTCAGAGCAGAAGGCACCGCCTTATCCTGGAGGCAACCTCAGGTTGTTTTTCAAAAGTGAAAACTGATACTTGCTCTCTGAGCTGTGTTGATCTTCATTTTAGTGGCCCTCCAGGCAAGCAAATAAGAAAATATCAGTTTCTGGGATGGGAGAACTGAGAGATGCCATAATCGAGGGGCAGCAACCCAAAATTTAATATGGATGATTTGTTTAAATATTCACTGAATCTGTTTAAACTTTACAAATAACCAAAATTATAGCCTAGGGAGGCTGTAGGGTGCATAGGTCAAGTGCATGGGTCATGAACACTTGAGTTTTAGTCTTCCTTTTGCCTTTTACTAACCCTAAGAATTTGAGCAAGTTCTTTATCTTTATGTGGCTTTCCTGGGGGCTCACACAGTAAAGAATCTTCCTGCAATGATTGACTTGGGTTCGATCCCTGGATTGGGAAGATCCCCTGGAGGAGGAAATGGCAACCTACTCCAGTATTCTTGCCTGGAGAATTCCACGTACAGAGGAGCCTGGCAGGCTACATCCCATGGGGTTGCAAAAAGTCAGACAGTATTGAGTGACTAGCACACACTCATCTTCATAAGTCTCAGTTTACTTGTGTTACAAAATGGAAATAAGGGACCTCCCTGGTGGTCCCTGATAGCTCAGTTGGTAAAGAATTCGTCTGCAATGTGGGAGACCTGGGTTTGATCCTTGGGCTGGAAAGATCCCCTGGAGAAGGGAAAGGCTACCCACTCCAGTATTCTGGCCTGGAGAATTCCATGGACTGTATAGTCCGTGGGGTTGCAAAGAGTCGACGCGACTGAGTGACTTTCATTCACTGGTGGTCCAGTGGTTAAGACTGCACCTCCTGTGGAGAGAGTGCAAGTTTGATCCCTGGTCAGGAAGTGAAGATCCCGTGTGCTGTGAGGCATGGTTGAAAAAATTAAAAATATAAATAAATTTTTTAAAAAAGGAAATAAGATCAATTTCTAGGTGTTCATTCATACAAATGCCTTTGGATGTCAATATGCATATATAATTTTTAGTTTAAAAAATGGAAATAATAAATCTTTCTCATAGAATTGTTGTACCTGGCAAATACTAGATGCACAGTGTCTGCTTGAATATACATAAGGTGTTTGGGGTTGTGCTGGCGCATGACAGCAGCTCATGGAATTTAAGCATTGGTATAACAATAATAATTAGTGTAGTAGTCATGCTAATGAGGGGTAGATACTAGAGTCAGACTATCTGAGTTACCTGGCTCTGCTACTTACCAGCTTTGTGGCTCTAGTCAAGTTAGTTGACTTCTCTGAGCCTCAGTTTTCTTGACTGCAAAATGGAGATGATAGTGAAACATGGTTATGAAGATGACATGACCAAGAACTTAGAACTGAGCTAGAGGCAGGGTGAGCACTATGTGAACGCTGCTGCTGCTGCTGCTAAGTCGCTTCAGTCGTGTCCAACTCTCTGCGACCCCATAGACAGCAGCTCACCAGGCTCTGCCATCACTGGGGTTCTCCAGGCAAGAACACTGGAGTGGGTTTCCATTTCCTTCTCCAATGCAGGAAAGTAGAAAGTGAAGTCGCTCAGTCGTGTCCGACTCTTCGCGACCCCATGGACTGCAGCCTACCAGGCTCCTCCATCCATGGATACTGTTATATTATTATGAATAGTGTATTTGTTCCAGTGCTAGAGAGTATTCTTTCTGAGAGCAGGGACTTGGTCCTATTCTCCACTATATCCCCAGTGTCTGCAACAGTGCTGAGCACACAGTAGGTGCTAAGTAAAATTTCACCAACTTTGCTGAATAAATGAAATGGAAGGAAAAGAATCATTTCTGTGTTTCTCTGCAGATGGAAAGATCCTGAGCCCCTCTATATGCTAAGAACAGTGATAAGTCTAGAATGGAATCCTCTCTCCCCTGCCTCCAAGTAGGTGACTTTCATGTTCACATCTCTTGCCCCAAATATACACAGCACTCAGCAATGGGAAGCAAGGGCTCCTTGGTTCCCCATGAACTCACAGTGCTAAATAGGAACCCTGTCTCCACCATGCGTCTCCCAGCAGGGTCACCCCTGGCTCAGGAGCCTGGAATCTCATTGGAGACTTATGGTCAGTTCATCTGCATCTCTAGGGGCTTCCCAGGGAGGTGGATGAAATAGTACCGATGCATGTAGATGACACCAATTATGCCATTTTGATGGAGCTTTGTGTTCACACATCTGACTGAAGGGGAGAATAAAGGGGTGCACACAGGTTAGGGCACACAGGCTACTGAGGGGCAGAGCAAGATGAGAAGATGAGCCAGCTAAGGAACCATGGAGCATTCCTAGGATACTAACTTAGACTGGCAATGTGAGACTGTCCCTCAAGGAATTATTGATTGTCACCAGACTGCCTCCATAGAAAGGCATGGCAGTGAACTGTGGGGGTGCTGAGAAGGGCCAGACCTGAACTGCTCTACAGAATAAACCTTGAAGTCCTTGTAGCATTGCTTCTGTGCTTGAAAGCCAGTAGAACTTTTATCCTGCTTCTCAAAGTGGTCATGTCTGGGGCAGGTAGTGATGTGTCAGTGTATACAGCTGTAGCTTAAACATGGCATGTATTTCAAAGCTGGTTAGAAGCCCTTTTAAGACAATTTAATACAAGTATCAGTGAAGTAGGATGATCAACTGTTTCGTAGATTTTAAGTTAAAACACAGGACTTCAAAAAAATAAGTCCGCTCCAGTCAGGTCATCCAGATTTTCAGAGAACTTGTTTGCTTTTTTCTCAGCAATTAGAAATATTCTGGCGGACACATTTATGAAGTACTGGTATTCTTAAAACCCTGAAGTGGGACCCAGCCAATTGGCCATCTCCCTTTAATTCTTCCTGTGAGACTGATTTCTGGAAGGAGTTGACATCTTTGATCTTGAACTCCCTCAGAGAAGCAGGCTAGAGTTAAGCTATTATTAGCACTGATGGGGCATTTAGAAGGAGATTTTTTGGTTTCTGGGACAAAACCCAATCAAAACTGGTTAAAGCCAAAAAAGGATACTGTTTGGCTCACAGAATTTGGAAATACAAGGATGGATTCATGGATTCATATGTGGTCATCAAAGCGTACATTCTCTCGCTCTTTAAAGCTCTTCTCTCTCTTTCTCTATTTGGCCTCTTGATATTTTTCTACAGAGGGACTTCCTTTATGCAGCTGTGCAAAAGTGGGAGGGTCATAGACACTGACACAACCAGATTTACACACAAGGCAACCTTGTCCCATGCCCAGCCCAGAGACACTAGAGGGCTCAGATTTCTCAGGGTCTGCCCGTAAAATCCCAGGGCAGGGGTCTGATTGGTCCAGTCTGGCTCATGTGCATGTGCCTAGGCCAATCATAATAGCCAGGGAGAAGACACACTGTGATTGGCCTGACCTGGATTATGTTTTTCTTTAAGGAAGGTGATGAGGCAGTAGATAACTGGACAGCCCAACCAGAAGCACATGCTCTCCAAAGGTAGAAGGGAGTCATTTACCAGAGTTGGGGAGAAATGGGGAATATGGAGCAGAAATAAAGCACAGATATACACCACCTAGGAGAAGATGTTCACGTTTGGAGGAACAGGAAGGCACCTAACATTTTCTTGTGAGGTTAGCTCCAGGTAGGTGTGGGCTTCATTCAAAAACAGGTTCCACATTTTCAGAGACCTTATCTGCCTTCTGAGGAGAACATTAAAAATTAGAAAAAGACACTTGTTTTCATGACCAGAACATGACTTCGGTTTTGATTTCTCTACATGTTAAGAGGGTGGGAGAATGTTCTGGAGCCAATGGCTGAGTCGTGGTGCTAGTTTCTAATTCTGTGCATCCAGCAATCCACAAGCTGCCTGTGTAGCTCAATGGAAGATTCATGGACAAAACTTTTGAAATATTTAATAGTTTTAAGCCAGAGGCCACAAAGTAATGGCATGCTTTCTTTGGCCAGCACAAAGTTTAGGAAAAAAGAAAGACAAATGCTTGCCAACATTTAAGAATTGGAACATTTCACATGAAAACGTGGATTTCCAGCTTCTCGAGGGAAACCATAAGATCTGGTCCTCCTAGGCCCAGAGTTGCACACAGTCATAGTGGGCTGGTGCTTAGAAAAGTGACTCCTTTTAACAGAATGTAAAACTCTAGCTTGCTGCAGTCTCCACCACTCCCTATCACTTACTTCATTTGTTCATTCTCATTTCCTGTTTGGCCTCTGTAAGCATTTGCTTTTGGGCCTCTGTAAGCATTTGTCCTATGTTTTACAATGACAAATTCCCCAAGCAGAGTCTCTGAAAAACTAGGTCTCTCTTTTTCTAGCTTTGTGACCTTAGGCAAGTTGTTGTTCAGTTGCTAAGTCATGACCAGCTCTTTGTGACCCCATGGACTGCAGCACGCCAGGCTCTTCGGTCCTTCACTATCTCCTAGAGTTTGCTCAAACTCATGTCCATTGGGTCAGTGATGCCATCCAACCATCTCATCCTCTGTCACCCTCTTCTCCTCTTGTCCTCAGTCTTGCCCAGCAGGAGTCTTTTCCGATGAGTTGGCTTGGCATCAAGTGGCCAGAGTATTAGAGCTTCAGCTTCAGCATCAGTCCTTCCAATGAATATTCAGGGTTGATTTCTTTAGNAACTCATGTCCATTGGGTCAGTGATGCCATCCAACCATCTCATCCTCTGTCACCCTCTTCTCCTCTTGTCCTCAGTCTTGCCCAGCAGGAGTCTTTTCCGATGAGTTGGCTTGGCATCAAGTGGCCAGAGTATTAGAGCTTCAGCTTCAGCATCAGTCCTTCCAATGAATATTCAGGGTTGATTTCTTTAGGCAAATTACTTCTCTCTAAATCTCAGTTTTTAGATCTGGAAGTTAGGGATGAAATGCTACATTTAATCAATCCTTACTGAACATCTGTTTGCTGGGTGCTCTGAACAAGTAGACATGGTGGGGGCAGGTGAGAGTAGGTGTTAGTGAGTCAAGGAGGTGGGAAGCACACTTTGGGGAGGTGACAAAATGACATACTGTATCTATATCACTTAGTCCAGGGGTTGGCAAACTACAGCCCATGACATCTGCTATTGTAAATAAAGTATTCCTAGTCTACAGTCACACCCATTCACTTACATACTGTGTGTAGCACTACAGCTGTCTGCGTACAGCCTCAAAGTTGAGTAGTTGCAACACAGACCATAAGACCCATGAAACCTAAAATGTTTATCATCTGGGCCTTTAAAGAAAAAGTTTGCCAGCTCCTGCCTTAGCCCAAAGCCTGGATAAATAGAAGGAACTCCATCAATTGCAATTTTTTATTAGTAACGGTCCCCTCCCTGCCTCACTTGCTGATCCTTCAAGGCTGGGAGGCCTTAATTGCTAACTAGTCTCCCTCCCCAATGACCCTTCTGTCCGTTTGTTCAGCATCTGTGCTCCTTATTCAGGTAAACTGCTGAATCCATACTGGCTACTTCTTCATATAGATTTCATGGAAAGTTTAATGTGGCCCTAGCAGGGGCAGGGTTGCAGTTCACCCACTGTCCCTTTCTGTGTGTCGAATCAAGTTAATCAGACCAAATCAAACACAGGATTAGGCAGGCCACAGCTTGAAACCCCACATAGAAAAGGCCGGATCAGTGTTAGCTTACATTTTTCGATGGGGTGTGTGGCAGACTTGCTGAGGTTTTACGGTCTCATCAATGATTCTGCCCCTGCACCAGCCCGACTACGTGCCAGAGACTTCTGTCTTCACCCCAGCAGCATCAGCACAGACCTTCGGCCTGGGTGGGGTCACAGGGAGAAAGCAGGTGTTGCCCGAGTATGGAGCAATAGCAAAGAGTCTTGTGGGTAACCATGGAGGTCAGCAGAGTCCAAGGGCAGTGCCTGCTCCTTGGGGGTGTGGCCTGGGTGGTTATACAGGTCCCCATGCTCAGAAAGGCCCTGCTCTGTTAATGCTTTTTGTCAGAGTCTTGAAATTCCTTTTTTTTTTTTTTTTTTTAAATTTTTAGTTTTTGGTGATGTCACTTGGCTTATGATATCTTGGTTCCTCGATCAGGGATTGAACCCGAGCTCCGTGCACTGGAAGCATGGGGTCTTAACCACTGGAATGCCAGAGGAGTCTTTTGAAATTCTTAATAATGTTTAACATGTGCGTTTTGCACTGGGCCTTGCAGATTTTGTAGCCAATCCTGACCTTGGGGGTATGGGCTTGCTTAGGTTTCATTTTTGGAGGGGTTGCAGGGGGTCCTGTGAGAATTAAAAGTGATCAGACTTCCTAGTGGGCCTTAGAGCTCCTGGTTCTGCACTCCAGACAGTTCTGAGGGGAGGACAGAGGAGGATAGGAAGGGAGTTAATATGGGGTTGGAGAATGAAAGGCCCCCCCCCTTCCTTCTCTGGTAGCTGATGGGGCAAGAGCAGGACAAAAACTGCATCGTTTACAGGGACATCAGTGGCTTCCCTGGTGGTTCAGTGGTAAGGAATCTATTTGCCAATGCCTGGAGATGCAGGTTCAATCCTCGGGTTGGGAAGATCCACTGGAGGAGGAAATGGGAACCCACTCCGGTATTCTTGCCTGGAAAAATCCCGTGGACAGAGGAGCCTGATGGGCTACAGTCCATGGAGTTACAGAGTCAGATACAACTGAGCGCGTGTGTCTCATGCACCCCCAAGAGAACTCTAAGTGGGCACCCTTGTGTGGGATGTGGGAATCAGCCAGGTAAGGAATTTGCCAGAGGTCAGAGAACAAGTAAGCACAGAGAGTGGGGATTTGGCTGTCTGAGCTCAGAACTCCTGGATATGTTATTTAATCGCTCAGTTTCCAAGTCTGGAAAAATGGAAGCCAGTAAAGCTAATGTGGAGCATCACTGGGAAGACTGGAGAAGGGATATAGATAGTGTCTAGCACACGGCCTGAAGTACATGGTCACTAGGTAACAACCTGTGATGATGATGATGGTGGTGATGGTGGTGGTAACGAGGGTGACACCAAACCCTGCGCTGTTTCTAGCTCTAGCTTTGCTGACCCTTATCCACCCCACTAAAAGGGCAATTTGTCCCATAGGAAAAATGTGGAGTAAGGTCCTTTTGTTCTCTGAGTGTATTTCCTGTGGGTACCATAGTAAGTTACCACTCACCGGGTGGCTTAAAGCAACAGAAATGTCTTTTCTCATAGTTCTGGAGGTCAGAAGTCCAAAATGATTCCAATACTGCTTCTTCTTGGAGACTCTGAGGGCAAATCTGCCCATGCCTCTCCTCTAGCTTGTGGCAGCTGCAGACGACCCCTGGAGTCCTCGGCTTGTAGCCTCACCTCTCCAGTCTCAGCCGCGTCTTCTCTCGGCCTTTCCCTATTGGTGTCTCTGTGTGTCCTTTGCTATCTCTTATAAAGACACTCTTGTTTGATTTAGGGTCTATCTTAATCAAAGGTGGTCTCATTTCTATCCTTGTGCGTGTGCATGCTAAGCTGCTTTAGTCATGTCCTACTGTTTGCTACTCTGTGGATTGCAGCCCACCAGGCTCCTCTGTCCCTGGGGCTTCTCCAGGCAAGAATACAGGAGTTGGTTGCCATGCTCTCCAGGGGATCTTCCCAGTCCAGGGATCGAACCCACACCTCTCGTGTCTCCTGCCTTGGCAGATGGGTTCTTTATCGTTAGCGGCACCTGGAAAGCCCTATTTCTATCCTTACCTGAATTGAATCTGCAAAGACTCTATTTCCAGATAAGGTCTCATTCTGAGGTCCCAGGTAACTATAAGCTAGGGGGCGGACATGCAGTGTAAGCCATTCACTGGGGTAGGTCAGTAGGGCTCCAAGGAACTGAGGGGGACCTGTCATGCCCCCAGGCACTGCTCACCAGGCAGCTGTCACAGCGGCTGCTGTTAGCGCTGTGGAAATTCCGGTGGATTTGTCCAGGGCACCTCTTTGAGCCTCAAGGACGATGACTCACCCAGGAGTCATCCTGGCGTGTGCCAGCCCAGGGAGCTCATGGGTGTACCCCGCCCTGGAGGTCCAGCGGCCCCCAAGGAATGGGAGCTCCCAGTGAGGCCCAGCAACCCTTCTCTGGGGGGCATGTGACCTTGGAGGCTGCGTGTTGGGGGCTGGGCTGGGCTCTGGCCACATTTACCTGGCTTTCCTTCTTTCAAATAAAATGTTGGTAAAGGAAATTGCAGCTTACTACCCTTGCGGGCAGGCTGCAACCCGTGGAGGCAGCTCGGGTGGTATGTGGGCTCCCTGGCAGTGGCGGGAGGATTCAGCCGGGTGCAGTGATGTCCCCTGGACCAGCAAGACTGCTCCGAGATGGACGCGGCCTCTAGAGTTTATTCTGTGTGTCAGGAGGGGACAGTGTGGGTGAGAGAGAAGAGGGAGAGAGGTTAGATCATGAGGGCACAGCTCGCCTTTCTTAAGAGTGATATAAACAGAGCTCTGTTGGAAGGGGGCCCCTGTTCCCCACCGTTTCAATTTGGGGTTCCCTTCAACCATGCCTATATCCCTGAGTTGGCAAAAAAACACCTGAGAACCCCTCTTTTTTTTTTTTTTTTTTTTGAGAGAAAGCAGTACTCAGGTTTGGGGGAGGGAGGTGGTGGTGTTTGAGGCCATTTTTCTCAAGTGTGTTTGGTTCAGGAGGGGGCTGTCTGGGGTGTGTTTGGTAGGAGGGGGTGGCATGAGGGTGACTGTACATACTGATGTTCTTCATCTTGTTTGTGGAGTTGGGAGTCTTTGGGATGTCTCCCCTCCATCGGGGTCCTGACCCTAGGATCTGGGGAACGCAGAGGCTCTGGGTGCCCTTGGAAGCTGGAGGGGGGTTCAGAGAAAAGCCGAGGCTTTCTTTGAAATCCGATTTTCCTTACAAACGTGGAATTTGTTGTTTTGTTAGATGAATGTGGGTAGGGAGAATTGAGTGTTTGCTTAGTGGGCTGACGTGAATGGGAATGTATACTTTTTAGTGCCTCCAATAATGATAAGGAGAAGAAAAAACAGAAGAAAGGATGGAAGGGTGGGAAGGAGGGAGAAAAAAGAGGGAGAGAAAGAAAGGAGGAATAAAAAAGAGCAAAAGATAATGAGAAAAAGAAGAGAAAGAAGACAGGAACAGGGCCAGAGAGTTCTCTAAGGAGGTGACATTTAAGCAGAAACTTTTTTGGGCCACAGGAGGCTTCAGGGGCTGAGTTGTGCAGTCGGGGAGCATGTGCAAAGGCCCTGGAGCTGTTGAAGGAACAAACAAGAGAGCCATGACTGAGCCTGGTGGGTTTGGATCTGAGTGAAATGGATGAGATGAGTTTGCCATTGGCAATATCCAGACCACAGGTCCAAATTCCTATGGGTGCCCAGCAGGAAGACAAGGCAGGCTGAGGGGGGACATGGCCATCTGGGGTATATCCACTCACTGGAAGGCTGGTGGCCACATGCGCACACGGTCTTGATAATGCCAAGTCTTCACTTTATGAGAGAGAGCTGGAATACAGATTGTGGTGTGAATGATGCTGGCTTCACATGTACAGACTGAAGAGGGAATTTGCAGACTGAACAGGGAATGTGGGCTGGGGCCACCGGTTCCAGTGCTGAATTTGGTCATCATGGACTATTCTGGGGCACACCCATTGTTACCTCTTGGTCTGTCCCCAAGTCACAGGAACAGTCCTTTGCTTCGCTGTCTATGCAGCTGGCCGAGGGACTTAATCCAAGTCGGGGCACAGCCAGGAGGAAAAGGGTGTGTCTTCCTTAAAAGGCCTTGAATAAAGGACTCCTATTCAGCACCTGAAAAGACCCATGTTTTCAGTGAGTGGCAGCCTGTTCAGGCAGGTCTGTGTGCGCTGTGACCTCTTCCAGAAGGGAGGTTTGCTTCATGAAACTTCGGTGTCTCTGCCCATGGAGGAATCTCCTCGGGCAACATCCGACACATTTACCTGCGGTCTCCGCTTTGATGCTGGAGACCCAGGTCCTTTACCTTCTTCTGGGGATTATGAGAAGGGACTTCCTGGGCACAGTTGGGTCATCCTTGCCTCCAGTGAGGAGAGCTGGCACTCAGCCCCCAAGGAGAGTCTGTAGCCAATGTGTCAGTGAGCTTGTGAAGTCACATGGCACTGAGGAGGTGGTTGGTGTCTAGCAGAGTTGTAGAAAGTCACCCAAGTCTAGGTGACAGAAAGTGCACTCTCACTGGGTTAAACGAACTTGGAAACTCACCCAAGTTTAAGTGACAGAAAGTGAACTCTCACTGGGTTAAACAGACAAAAGAAGGTGACAACTTGGTGGACCTGGAGAGCATTGTGCTAAATGAGATGAGTCAGACTGCTGCTGCTGCCGCTGCTAAGTCACTTCAGTCGTGTGCGACTCTGTGCGACCCCATAGATGGCAGCCCACCAGGCTCCCCCGTCCCTGGGATTCTCCAGGCAAGAACACTGGAGTGGGTTGCCATTTCCTTCTCCAATGCATGAAAGTGAAAAGTGAAAGTGAAGTCACTCAGTCATGTCCTACTCTTCACGACGAAGACAAATATTGTACGCTCTCACCTGTATATGAATCAAAAAAAAAAAAAAAAACCCACTGAAAACCAAAAAACCCAAGCTCATAGAAGAGATCACATTGGTAGTTGCCAGAGATGGGGAGGGGTGGGGTGGTGGGTGGATAAAATGGATGGAGGTGGACAAAAGGTACAAAATTCCAGCTGTAAGATAAATAAACCCTGGGGATGTCATGTTCAATGGGCTGACTTTAGCTAACACTGCTGGATGGTGTATTTCAAAGTTGCTAAGGGAGCAAAAGAGGCACAGTGGTAAAGGGGACTCGCCTGCCAATGCAGGAGACACAGGAGACATGGATTTGATCTCTGGGTCAGGAAGATCGCCTGGAGGAGGAACTTGCAACCCACTCCAGTATTTTTGCCTGGGAAATCCCATAGACAGAGGAGCCTGGCAGGCTGCAGTCCATGGGATCACAAAAGAGTTGGACACAACTTAGTGACTTCGCATGACAATTACAAGCACGAAGAGAGCAGATCCTAAAAGTTCTCATCACAAAGAGAAAAAAAATGTAACTAATGAGGGGATAGACATTAACTAAACTTATAAATTTATTGTGGTAATCATCTTGCAGTGTTTACATATGTCAAGTCATTATGTTGTACACCTTAAACTTATCAATGGTATGTCAGTTGTATTTCAATTAAACAGAAAGGGAAAAAAAAAAAGAAGGAATAAATTGGCTTATGACACTGAAAGTCAGCCCCTGGGACATGGAAAGAATCTCTCTCTATCCCTTGACCCTGATTTCTAGGATGCTCCCCTCTTAGCCATCTGCAGCTCTAGATGCAGTTTCTAGCCTGGCAAGTTCAGCAGACAGAGTGTGAAAGCAGAACCTAGGGCTGACTCCTATTGGTCCAGCTTGGTCAAGTGCCCATTTGTGACCCAACCGTTGTGACTCATTGGTCTGCCCTGATTCCAGGGGATAAGGTCAAATCTATAGTCCACGAGGACCAAATATAGAAGAGGAATAAGTTTTCCAAAGCAAGTCAGACACTATTATTACAAAAAAGGGGAATGGCTGTTGGGCAGGAAAAAGCAAAAGACCATCACGCCTCAGAACATAGCTGATAAGTAGCAGGTACTGGTTTTGAGTCTAGGTCTAATTTGGGACCCATGTTTTTAATTTGGGGGTTCAGGAATGGATGGATCTAGGGAGGTTTGAAAAAAAAAATGTTCGTAGCACTTGGTTTTCCCCAGACTCTTCATTTCTCCTCTGTGGTTTCCATTGGTTGGTTTCTTTCTCAGGCAGGCTTTTTTCTTTTCTTTTGGCTGCTCTTGGTCTTTGTTGAGGTGCTCGGGCTCTAGTTGAGGTGCTTGGGCTCTAGTTGAGGAGCTCTGGCTCTAATTGCCGCATGTGTGGCTTTCTCTACTTGCAGCACGGACTTCTCTTGAGGAGCATGAGTTCTAAGGCACCTGGGCTCAGAAGTTGGGGCTCACAGGCTTCTGTAGCTGGTTTAGTTGCTCCATAGCATGTGGAGTCTTAGTTCCCCAACCAAGGATGGAACCCGCGTCCTCTGCATTGGAAGGAGAATTCTAAACCACTGACCCACCAGGGACGTCTCAGGCAAGCTTTTTTTTCATGATGTTCTTCAGCAACTCCAGATTTACAACTAATGGTTTAGCAACTTCTGTGGAAAGAAACCTATCTTTTCCTAAATAGGAAAAAAAAAAACAAAAAACCACAGGGCTGATGCTCATTGGACTCACTTGTGTCCTATGCCCCTCCCTGATCAATCCTGTGGTTTGCTGGGAGCTAAGCTGATTGGCCAGCCCTGGAGCAGGGGGTGATTCCCACCTGGGTAGATGTGCTGCAGGGCATGAAGAGGGGGACACTGATCACCTGAGACCATAGACGTCACTCAAGGGAGGGGACCACACAACTGGCCAGGCCCTGATCTTTCCTTTAGGAGCTGGGGGAGCTGTGATATGCCTGACAGCTGGGGTCAGTGGAGCTGCAGGTTGGCAGTCAGGACCCTTACACTGTCGGCCACAGTGATTCATCAAGTGTCCAGTAGGAGCCCTAGACAGAAACTTCTACATGACCAGTCTTCTTGTGGATTTGGTGGAACTGGGATTTCTAGGAGCAAATTGTTTGAAAGGGAGTGTGGCCTGTCCCCCTAAGGACACTGGCAAAGGTGTGGCGGGAAAAGGGCTTTGCATTTCTGTTGTGATGAATGACCTTTAAAGAGAATAATGCTTCCTAGTTGCATAGCACATGGTATTTCTGAAACTGTTGAAATCTGGGAACTCAGAAGAATGACGAAACAGCCCCAGAAAAGCCTGGGCAATCAGCCCCATTGTCGTGGGCAGACACTGAGTGAGCACACAACATGGTGACCGTGTAGATTATTAGGATGCCCAAATGGGCACCTGGTCTCCTGACCATTAACTGTACCAGCTTTTCCTATTTCACCGCGGACTTAGGTGTCCTGAACGTGAGTTCTAGAGTCAGAGGGCTACTGGCTTAAGCCAGTTATTAGTTGTCTGAACTTGAGTTCTGCATCTTGGTTGCCTCATGTGTAAAATGGATAAGCAATGGCACCTACCTACTAAGACTGCGGTAGAGCTTAAGTGNAAGAGTCTGTCTTCTTCATCTCTCAACTCTTGACCTTCTTTTAAAAGGCTCACCTAATTAGGTCAGGCCCATCAGGATAAGACTCATTAGTAAAGACCCTGATGCTGGGAAAGATTGAGGGCAGGAGGAGAAGGGGGCGACAGAAGATGAGATGGTTGGATGACATCACTGACTCAATGCACGTGAGTTTGATCAAACTCTGGGAGATGATGAAGGACAGGGAAGTCTGGTGTGCTGCAGTCCATGGGGTCACAAAGAGTTGGACACGACTTTGCAACTGAACAGCTACTACTACTTAGGATATTCTCCTGTGTCCCAGGACCTTAATTACATCTGCAAAATCCCCTCATCTTTGCCTTATAACATAATCTGGGGGAGAGGGGAGGAGGAGGTGACATCCCATCATATTCACATGTCCTGCCCACACTCAAGACAAGGTGTTTAAACAAAACTTACCTCAAGGGAAGCAAACCTCGGGGCCAGCTTAGAATTCTGCCGATCACAATTAGTAATCCTAAGGTCTTTCTGACACCCTGTGTTTTAGTTTGAGGGCAAACTAGAGAAACTTAAGCTGTTCCCAAAGATTCAGATCATGGAAAGGAAGATTTGTTGTATCTAACCAAGCACTGACATTGAACGTGCTTTTGAATAGATTGAAGAAACTCCTTCATTCAGAAAACATTGATTAATGAGCGAAGTTACCCATTTGTTCCTTAAGTAAGGAACCTCTGGGGATCCCTGGACCTAGTGCTGAAATGTGGACTCATGTTGGTACTGATCTAGCAGGATCTTTTATTGAGCAGTTACTACAACCAGGTACCACTGCTGCTGTTCTCCTTGGTTTAGCTTCTTCTTTTTCCTCTGGTGAGTCAGTAGTAAAGAATCTGCCTGCCAATGCAAGGACGTGAGTGTGATACCTGGTCCAGAAAGATCCCTTGGAGGAAGGCATGGCAACCACTCCAGTATTCTTGCCTGGGAAATTGCATGGCCAGAGGAGCCTGGCAGACTACAGTCTATGGGGTTGCAAAAGAGTTGACCACGACTGAGTGACTGAACAACAACAACAACATCAAGAATCCTATGACAACTTTTGAGGGATGTATTGGGATTCCCTCCACTTTTTGGAGAAAGTCAGGAGAGGTTGTTTAACTTGGCCAAGAGAGCAGCAAGGCTAAGACCAGGGTCCAGGCATTTTGTCTCTAGAGCCAGGGACTGAACCTGTGAATCCTGCATTGCAAGGTGGATTCTTAACCACTGGACCACCAGGGAATCCCCTAGGACTCAGGCTTTCAAAGGCCAAGTCAGAAGTCTCGTTGGTTTTCTTGGCCCTGATTTTCTGTTCTGGGGACAGGAGCCTCTGGGTTTGAACCCAGCAGGCTGACTCCAACACACTTGCCGTTTAGAATACAGAGGCTGAAGATCCTGGGTTCTCAAGCCTGGTTGCAGAAACAGATTCTTTCTTTTTGTCTTCATTCTGTCGGCCTTGAGGGTGTGGTGCTGTGCAGTCACCTGGGTGTGACCTCTGCCAGGCAGCCAGCTCAGGTGCAAGGAGGCATGGAGGGAGGGTCTGGAATGCCAGCCTCATCCACCACCAGCTTGCACACGTCTGGAAATCAAAGGCTCTGCCTGCTTTGGGAGAGACACCAAGGGCAGGAGAACCTCCCAGGGGCTTTCTTTTGCTGTTACTTTTAAAAAATTTTGTTCTAAAGAATATTTATTTTTGTTTATTTGATTGCACTAGGACTTAGTTGCAGCACACTGGAGCTTGCAACCTGCCCTCCTGGTCCCTATCAGCGTGAGGTTCACTTATATTTTTAGATCTGTCTGAGCTTGGATCATCTGGGTTAGACTTCCAGACGATGAGGGTGCCGTTGCAGGCTTTCTGTGACTTTGTCTTTAGCAAACAAGTTGATTGTCCCTACAGGAAGAAGGGATGAACTCCACAACACGTATTTGGAAATGTCTGCCCTGTCCCGACAATGGGCTCTCTGAGAATATGGCTAATTCTTCATCATTTCAGAACACAGAGATGATTGAGCAAGTGTCAGCCACAATGAACTACAGCTGGACTTGACCAGATTTTGTCCCTGAATATTAAAAACAGGTCTGTTTTCTTCTCAGAGCTCTAAAGATTTACAGATGGGCTGGGCATGGCTTGGAGGAGAGGACTGACTCTAAGTGACATAAAGAGAGGATGTCTAGAAGGGAGATCTTTTAATCAAGAACCTGGCCTTTTGATTCCCCAAGAAGCTTTGCCATTCTCAACACCTAGTAGCCTGGCCTGGAAATTGGAATTTACAGACAAAAGTGACACCTGTTTTCATCTAAATGTTCCTAGGATTTTTTTTCCCTTAAAAAAAAAGTCTGTCTGAAATGGTATATGCACCTCAAAGTTCACTGCAGCACTGTTTTACAATAGCCAAGACATGGAAGCAACCTAAGTGTCCATCAATGGAAGAATGGATAAGGAAGAAGTGGTACATATATACAATGGATTATTACTCAGTCATTAAGAAGAATGAAATAATGCCATCTGCAGCAACGTGGGTGAACCTAGAGATTGTCATATTGAGGAATGTAAGTCAGATAAAGGGAAATGTCATGTGATATCCCTTATATGCAGAATCTAAAGAGAAACGATACAAATGAACTTATGAACCAGAAAGAGACTCACAGACTTAGAGAACGAACCTATGGTTCCAGGGAGAAAGGGTGGGGGGAAGGGATAGTTAGGGAGTTTGGAATGGACATGTATACACTGCTGTATTTAGAATAGATAACCAATAAGGATCTGCTATGTATCACAGGGAACTTTGCCTAATGCTATGTGGCAGCCTGGATGAGAGGTGAGTTTGGGGGAGAATGGATACGTGTATATGTAAAAATATGTATATAAATATTATGATATATTACATAATTATACATATAATAAAATCATAGATTATAGATATAAATATACATGTATTGCAATACATATAAATATCATATGTATTATACATATATTACTCTTAAAAAATCTGACTGTGAGAGATAACATGCACATGAAATGGCAAAATGTAGGAAAAAGAAAAAATAAAACTTACCCAAAACTCTAGCACCCAGTGATTATCACTGAAACATGATATCTTTCAGCCTTCTCTTATTAGCTCAGCTGGTAAAGAATCTGCCTGCAATGTAGAAGACCCCAGTTCGATTCCTGGGTCAGGAAGATCCACTGAAGAAGGGATAGGCTACTTATTCCAGTATTCTTGAGTTTCCTTGGTGGGTCAGCTGGTAAAGAATCCGCCTGCAATGTGCAAGACCTGGGTTTGATCCCTGGGTTGAGATCATCCCCTGGAGAAGGGAATGGCTACTCACTCCAGTATTCTAACCTGGAGAATCCCATGGACTGTATAGAACAGGGGTTGCAAAGAGTTGGACACAACTGAGCAACTTTCACTTGTAATATTTATAATTGATTGTGTATAGTATGTTATAATATTGCTAT
Organism: Neotragus moschatus; assembly: GCA_006410615.1. Classification (NCBI taxonomy): domain Eukaryota; kingdom Metazoa; phylum Chordata; class Mammalia; order Artiodactyla; family Bovidae; genus Neotragus; species Neotragus moschatus. The sequence continues at coordinate 1,027,076 of SJYA01001955.1, read as the reverse complement.
TATGCATCTTGTGCCAGTTTAAACTTTTTTTTGCTTCGTATCAAGAACATTTCATCATCTCATGCAATAGTGAAGTCGCTCAGTCGTGTCCGACTCTTTGCGATCCCATGGACTGTAGGCTATCAGGCTCCTCTGTCCATGGGATTTTCCAGGCAAGAGTGCTGGAGTGAATTGCCATTTCCTTCTCCNTTTTTTTTGCTTCGTATCAAGAACATTTCATCATCTCATGCAATAGTGAAGTCGCTCAGTCGTGTCCGACTCTTTGCGATCCCATGGACTGTAGGCTATCAGGCTCCTCTGTCCATGGGATTTTCCAGGCAAGAGTGCTGGAGTGAATTGCCATTTCCTTCTCCAAGGGATCTTCCCGACCCAGGAATTGAACCTGGGTCTCCCACATTGTAGGCAGACGCTTTACCATCTGAGCCACCAGGGAAGCCCATCTCATGCAATAGTTGACATCAATCTGAGTGACTGCACAGAGTTTTACTATGAAAGGAAATCAACACTGACTTAAACAATTCCCCATTGTTGGATATTTAGGCGGATTCCAACTTTTTGCTATTGTAAATAGCTCTACAGTACACATCCTTGTACATAAATCTTTGCACACATCTCTGATTATTTCCTTAGGGTAAATTCCTAGAAGTAGAATTACTGGTGAAATGGTTCATACTTAGTAAGACTTTTTGTTAAGTACTGTCATGTTAGTCGAGAAAGCTTATGATAAATCACATTTCCAGTAGCAATAGAGTATTTCTCTCATGCTCTTTCTTCACCCTTGCTTGTCCTGGTGGATGTGATACCAATTGAAACAGAAAAAAAGTATAAAGAAGTAATTCTGCCTTCTTGAGGAAAACCAGTGTTAACAATTTGGTGAGTACTTTTTCCAGACTATTTTCTGTGCATATGTGTGTGCATTTTTCAGATCTGGAATGATGTGTGCATAGTGTTTTATACTCCGATTTTTGCTCTGTTTTTGGTTTTAGAATTATTTATTTATTCAGCTGCACTGCCTTAGTTGCAGCATGCAGGATCTACCACATTGTAGAGGCATGTGGGACCTTTGAATCGTGGCATGTGGGGTCTAGTTCCCTGAGCAGGGATCGAACTTGGCCTCTCTGCACTGGAAGAGTGGAGTCTTAGCCACTGGACTACTAGAGGAGTCCCATTTGTACTCTGATTTTTGAGTCCAGTATACCGTCTTTATCTTTTCTGAAGCACCCTCCTTGTCCTTGATTCCACTGTATTGCGCTGGGCATCTGTACTGTCGCAGCACACGTCACCAATCTCTTAATGCTGGTCATATAGGAAGGCTGCTTTTGACTTTTCCCTTTATATATGGAAATAAATTTCCTTTCTTATCTGTGGTTTCTAAATAATTCCTTACAAACAGAAAATGCTAGAACAGAGACTTCTCTGGTGGTCCAGTGATTAAAACTGTGTTTCCAATGCAGGGAAACCAGGCTTGATCCCTGGTCAGGGAACTAAGATCTGACATGCTGGATGGCCCAGCCAAGGAAAGAAAAAAATAGAACAAAAAAAGAATGCACATTGTAAAGCTTTTAATATGCATAACGAAACTCGGAAAGACCGAGGACATCTTCCCTCCAGTAGTCTGAGCCTTGCACCACTGTGTGTTTTTATTTTCTTTTTTAATGTTGCTATCCGAATAGCATCCACATTCATCTCATTATAATTTTCATTTCGACTGCTTTGGTTGCTAGTGAATTTAAACGTTTTTCATTAATGTGTCCTCTGTGTACATTTCTGCTCTTGAGATTTGTCTCTGATTTGTCTTTAGCCATTTTGATTGATCTGTCAGAGCTTTGTATATTTTGAGAGGATTAATACTTTGGCATATATGCTGTAACTATTCTTCTTAGATGTTATGTGTTTTTAAAATTTTATTAGTGGTGGCGTTTGATGTCCTGGAATTTTTAATGTTTGTGTTGCATCATTTTGTCTTTTCCTTTGTGGTGTCTGCCATCAGGAGACTGGAAATGTCTGCCGGGGGAATGATGTGTAGGGCCACAGGGGACCACTGGACACATATCCAGACTGAACTATGTGATGTCACATGTGTGAAGAAAATGGCCTTTGACATTGGAGGAGCTGATATGATCACTTGGCAATGTAGCCCAGGTAGTCAAGAACCCTCTGTCTATTCTTAATTTTTTATTAAGAATTTGTTCCTAACTAATTACATAGCAGAAAAAGCCCTGAGCAAAGAGAGTCAAGGCCAAGAACCTTGGGCCATGCTGCCTACTCACTGTGGAGCCTCCATCCCCTCATTTGTGGAAAGAAGCAGTGAGCAAGATCTTTTCCTTTCCTCCCCCAAACTGATCACAGGGTGACCTTCAACAGGGTCCTAAAAGTCACTCCCCAGTGAAGCCTGTTCTAGGCACAGAAAGCCAGACCACCCAAAGAAAGGCAGAAAGATCCCATCATATAAACATTCAAAATTCCTGGACGTCAAGAAAGACCACAAATACAGTGAAAAGACAAAGAACAAGCTAGGAAAAATATTTTCAACCATTAAGTCGTTAGACTTGTAATAGACAGATAATTCCTGCTCCGCCTTTGGAGGGTGGGGGAGGGTGAAGGAACCCAGAACAGAGGAAGGGCTCAGCGCAGGCCTTTTAATTCTCCTGAAGGAATGATTGAATCCATGATGAAGCCAGCATCCTTGGTGGAGTGTGTGCCTTCCTTTAAATTAAAGGGAGATGGACTGCCTGAGCTGGGGAAGGAAGTGGTTTCTCTTCTATTGTTTACTGCAGGGTTCACTGCAGAACCTCTGAGCTCATCTGGAAAATGGGTTTAGAACTGTTTACTCTCTCAGTCCAACCCCCTTCCTCCCAAGGGATGTCAGTTGGATGAATCAGAGCAAAGGTATTTTGGCTCAGTCATTGTTTTGACAATAGGAACGATTAAACAGATAGTTTATTTATTTTATTCTCATCTTTTGCACCCACATCTCCAGAAGGGCTTTGTTCGTAGGTGTAGACAAGAAGAGAACTTTCTGCAAAGTCAGAAACTGGTTGTGGGAAGAAAACGGGGGCATCTTTGAGGCAAAGGAGCTTTTATTTTTTTCACAAGGTTTCTTTTCAACTGGTTCTTTAATGCTCTTGTGTGGCCTGGAAAGCCTGTGAACTCCAGGCCTGAGAAAGGACTTGAGTTGCAGCATGAAATATTGGGTCAGATGTCAAGAGGGACTTCCTTATCGACCAGGTGTGTAGGTCAAGGAAGGAGCAAAGGAGGAAAGTCACCACTTTCTTCCTCATGAATAGGAGGCTCAGAGGCAGTACTTGCGGGTGAGACCCTCTCCCCACGTTCCCAGAACTCTGGAAAGCAGCGATGGAGACAAAGCACAGCCCTGCCGGAGGATCCTGAGAAAAAAATGCAGTACCTCCTTCCCATTTCACAGGTGGAGAAACCAAGGCAGGACTATGCAATAAACACTTACCAAGGACCTCCGCATGCTGGGACTGTTTTGAGCACTAGGGGTATAGCAGTGAGTGAGGCAGATGACTGGCAAACGAGGACAGGAACACAGAATTAACACTGGGGTCTGATGGGCTGGCCTGGGACAGGAAGGAATGGAGTGGAGGGGTGGAAAGCATCCTTAAAGGAGTGGTCACGGTGACGCAAGATGAAGTGACTCACCAGGGTCACAAGGAGATGCAGTCAGAGTCAGGAACTGAGTCTTAGTCAGTGGCTCCTCTAGCGTCTCCAGGGTGTTTTGGTTGCAAGTGACAGAAAACTCAACTCAAAGAACGCTTATGCCCAGAGGACTCTGGTTGACTGAAAAATCTGGGGGTAGATCTTGGTTTCAGGCATGTCTTGATCCAGGTTCTCAAACAATGTCCCAAGCTCTGCGCTCTCTCCGTATGTCTGCATCTTCCAAGTTTTTTTTTTTTTTTTTTTTTTAATTTATTTATTTGGCTGTGTCAGATCATTGTTGTGTTACGTGGAATCTTTCAATGTGGCGCACACTCTCTAGTGGAAGCACATGGGCTTAGTTGTTTCACTGTACGTGAGATTTTAGTTCCCCAACAGAGAATCAAATCGTTGTTCCCTGCATTGCAAGGCACTAACCACTGGACCACCAGGAAAGTCCCTTCCATGGGGATTTTAATTCCCAGGAGGCTCTTTCTGGGAGCAAGATGACTCCAGCATCTTGAGAGTCAGCCTCAGCAGGACAGGTTATTTCTCCTTCCCCAGCCATTTGAATGAAAGTCCTGGGCCTGACTCCCTCTGCCCAGTTTGGGTCACAGCCCCGATTCAGAACCACTTGCAGTGGCTTAGGGGACATTTAGCACCAATTGTCCATGCCTGGATCACAGGCCCACCCTGGAGCACCGGGCTGAGAAAAGGGAGGATGTGTTCCCAGGTGAATTCTGAGCACCATTGGCAAATGGAGGAGGATGGATTCAGGCCAGCCCAAACCCAGCCACGACAATGACGTCATCCTCCTGCATCCTTCCCAGCCACTTCCCCAGGCTGTATCGGATGCTGGCTGAGTTCTTCCATTTCTGTTTCCCCAAGCTCAGCCCTCAAGATATAGGAGACACTGTTTTTTTTTTTCAGTCCTCCTCCAGGATCTTACAATTTACTTGAGGAAACAAATCCTATATCCTTGTTTTCATCCTGTCTTTTTGTGGTTTGCTAATGACATGAATTTTCTGTCCACAAAGGGAAGGATGTCTGTGGGCTGGAGGAGTCAAGGCAGGCAAGGGAGGCTTCCAGTGCATTTCAAAGGATGGGTTGTATTGGGCAAGGACTGGCAGAGGGTAAAATTCGATAGTGCAAGCAGGATGCTAGCTATGGTCAACTGCACACATAGCCACTTGATTATGGTTTGTCAGGATATATGGTTAGAATTTGTGTAGTTCTTGTACCACTGGTAGTTTACAAGATTATAAGATGGGAACCAGGCAAATGTGTATTTTAGTAGTCAGATATTTATTCCAAATTTGTCTTTAAAACAAATATGTTATTAAATTATCAGTCCTGGATGATACGGCCAGGGATGAAGTGAAAATTTAAAAAGAAGCAGGAAAAAGTAGGAAAAAGAAGAGGGAGGAGTTGATTTAAAGAAAGATCCTAGGGGCTTCCCTGGTGGTCCAGTGGCTAAGATTCTGCACTCNAACAAATATGTTATTAAATTATCAGTCCTGGATGATACGGCCAGGGATGAAGTGAAAATTTAAAAAGAAGCAGGAAAAAGTAGGAAAAAGAAGAGGGAGGAGTTGATTTAAAGAAAGATCCTAGGGGCTTCCCTGGTGGTCCAGTGGCTAAGATTCTGCACTCCCAATGCAGGGGGTCCAGGTTTGATCCCTAGTTAGGGAACTAGATCCCACACGCCACAGCTAAAAACCTGGTGCAGCCAAGTAAATAAATAAATATGAAAAAAAAGGACAAGAGATGCTAAATTGTTTGCAGAAATGGTGAGATGTATTGTATGAGAATGAGTCAGGTTTGGGAAATGCTGCTGTAGAGCGTGGATTCTGGGACCAGACTTGGATTTCAGCTTCAGACCTGTGTGCATCTGTGCCAAAATTTTGGGCACTCGGATTTGCCTTTCCAGCCCTCAGTCTTCTTACCTGTAAGATGGGGCTGAGACTGGGACCAGCTTCCTGGGGGGTTTCAAGGAACCTTCATCTAGATAATGTGTGTGCAACGCTTAGCGTGGTGTCCGATGCAAGTGGAGAGTCATTCAGTTAGCTGTTAATCGTGTGTAATTTTTCACCGGAAGTGGGGAGAGAAGGCAGCCTAGGTAGCAGCATGGCAGCAAAGGCCCAGAGGTGGGCAGGGGCACGGCAGGGTGGGGGCCGCTATGCAGGTGGGACCTTCTGTAAGAACAGCCAGGGAGATGTGTCCAGAGAGAAGGTCATTTGAGAGGAAACTCTAGAGGGTGAAGAAGACTGCTTTGGGGATATGGACTCACTGCTGGCTCCCAGCTGACCACCAGCCCCTCTGTCTTCCGTCTCCCACACTGAAAGCTATCTGCGCAGGCGGATCCCTGAGAACTGGGCTGGTGCTGCCTGGAGTTAATCTATGTTGTTTATCTTTTAAACACCATTAACCACAAATTAGCTGATTCTTTTGTGGCCATAAATTAATAGATTCCATTAGTAGGCAGTCAATTATAGGATGCTTACTTTTCCTCTGAACCTCGAGTTCTTTTTATAGCTATTTGAGAGCATCTGATTCTGCCCTCTTCCCGCTCCCTGTCTCCTTTCTGGGTTCTTGGTTCATTGGACCGAATCTTCCAAATGGGCTAGAGAGACTGAGAGTGGGTGGCATGGATTCTCTCTGTAATGAGCTTGTAAGCAGCGGCCTGTCGTTTGTTTTGCAGAAACAAAACCGACTGGAGGTTTATGTTCAAGAGGATTTTTATTTTCCACCATGAACCAAAACAGCAAAGTTGCCATCTCCTTTTCTTTGTGTGTATACCATAAGTGTATTCTATATCTGTTTTCTTCTACATCTTTCCTACTTCTGTGGCTTCATCCTGGTAAATGCCTGATAATCTTAATTTTTCTACTTATTTGTCCATTCACCCATCCCACTATCTATCCATCGATCTATCCATCCATCCCCCATCCCTCTATCCATTCATCCATCCATACATCCCACTATCCATTCATCCATCCACCCAGTCATCCACCCATTCACCCATTCTTTTGTCTTGATACATCCTCTGTCCTTGGCTGGTGTTGCCAAGAGGGACTAATCCCATCGTATCCATCTTCCAACTCCAAACGTATTCAAATAATGAGATGGAGTTAAGTCTTTGGAACCCATAGCCTTAAATCTACTACAGGGGTGGCAAACGTGGTGCCTTTAAGGGTTAGGCAAATAACTTAAATAAGTAAAAGCAAAAAAAAAAATGTCCCAGGGCTTCAGTGAACTGTGGGGTTCTAGCCATTCCTAAAGCATTCTCATTCAAATTAAAAACAAAATAGAATATCTTTAGACCTTGGATTTGGGGCTTTTGCTGTTTCAGCCAGAATTCTTTGGTTGCAAGCAACAGAAAGTGACTCTTCTGGTAGGCTGAAGAATGGTCTCTGAAGATGTCCATGCCCTAATTCCCAGAATTTGTGAATATGGACATGGTAAAGGGGACTTTACAGATGTGATTAAGAATTTTGAGATAGGATGGTTATTCTGGATTACCCAGGTGAGGCTCATGTCATCGCAAGGGAGGCAGGGAGGTCAGAGTTAATAGTCAGAGACCTGAAGATGGAAACAGAGGCTGGGTGATGCAGGGAGGCAGCCATCAACCAAGGAATGAGGATGACCTCTAGAAGCTGGAAAAGGCAAGGAAAAAGATTCTTCTCACCACTTTCAGACAGAAATGCAGCCCTGCCATCATTTGATTTTAGTTCAGTGACTGATTTGGGGTTTCAGAACTGAAAGATCATAAACGTGGATTGATAAACGTGGAGTTGATAGTAATTTATTACAGCAGCTACAGGAAACTCATCCACTATTAAAAAACAAAAGAATTTATTGAAAGGGCTTTTAGTAGCCTCCAACTCCAACTCCCATGTGCTGTGCTCAGTTGTGTCCGACTCTTTGGGACCCTGCCCACCAGGCTCTTCTGTCCATGGGATGTTTCAGGCAAGAATACTGGAGCTGGTTGCCATTTCTTGCTCCAGGAGATATTCCTGACCCAGGGATAGAACTCCTGTCTCCTGCATTGACAGGTGGATTTCTCTACCACTGAGCCATGCGGGAAGCCCTGGAAGGACTGATACTGAAGCTGAATCTCCAATACTTTGGCCACCTGATATGAAGAGCCAACTCACTGGAAAAGATGCTGATGCTGGGAAAGATTGAGGCCAGGAATAAAAGGGGGTGGCAGAGGATGAGGAGGTTAGATAGCGTCACTGACTCAATGGACATGAGTCTGAGCAAACTCTGGGAGATGGTAAGAAGATAGAGGAGCCTAGTGTGCTGCAGCCCAGGGGGTCACAGAGTCCAACAGGACTTAGCGACTGAACAACAACTGCAGCTGAGAATAGAAACTCAGGACAGACCTTTGTGAGAGAGAATCCTAGGATTTTAGATGCAAATCTAAGGGATGGTCCCTCAGGCACCTGAACTGGGATAAAATCAGCATTTTCCATCCTTGCTTAAGGCTGCTCCAAATTCACATTTCTAGGAGAGGGTCTGACTGAGTTTGGGTCAGCTTAACTGGCTGCCTGACTAGAATGGAAGTTCCCTGAAGTAAAACCAGAGGCCACACTCGGAGTGACTTGACCCCTCCTCCTGAGTCAGCTCTGGCCAGGGGCAAGGTCACAGACTACAAATATGGTGGTGGGGGTCCCTCTGTGAGGTTCAGGGGCTGGACATATGCTCCAGCATGACCTAGAATATTCCCAGCTATGTCCCATTCTCTGCAATCCCAGCTATGGGTGCCTTCTAGTTGGACATATGAATTCTCAGTCTCCAGGAGAGCGACTCAGTCCTTGTGACCTCATGTGGGTTCTTACCAGGATTAAAGTACCCCCAGGCCTGGTCCTGGGTCTTTTCTCTCTGGTCTCCCACCTTTCTAGCACAGGTCCAACTTTTTTCTTTAATACCAACATTTAAACAGAGGGCTTCCCTGGTGGCTCACATGGTAAAGACTCTGCCTGAAATGCAGGAAATGCAGGTTCAATCGCTGGGTCGGGAAGATACCTTGGAGAAGGGGAATGGCAACCCACTCCAGTATTCTTGTCTGGGAAATCCCATGAACAGAGGAGCCTGGTGGACTGTAGTCCATGGGGTCGCAAAGAGGTGGACGTGACTGAGCAGCTAAAACTATTCACTATCCAAGTGTTGGCTTAAATGTCACTTTCTCCTAGAAGCCTCTCCTGATTGCCCAAACAAGTTCAGCTATTCCTATCATATGCTCTCCTAGCACCCTGTACCTTTCCTCACACCCTAATCACAACTATAATTTATTCATCTACTTGTATATTTGATTAATGGATATCTGTTTTTTTTCCCCTTGGGCTGTGAGTTTAGAGAAGTTCATTCCTGTTTCTCTAGCCCAAGCACAGTGGCTGGTACACAGTAGAACTTCATTGACTATTTTTTGACTTCTTGCTGCCAAATAATCCGTGACCCTGTCTGGCCCAGGACTTTTCTTGCCCCTGAGTAGGGGAACAGCCTTCTTTAGTCATCTGCCTTCCCAGCGGTGGCCAACCTCTGTTGTGGCACGTTGTCTATCAGCCTCAGTTTCTGGAAGGGGTCCCCCTGAGTTTCAGTTGCACCTCTGTCGGCCACTGTGATCAGCAGAGGATGCTTGTATGCAAATCAGTTCTTAGATACTACGAGGCTGCTCCTGGAGAGGTAGCCCCTGGGCTCTGGGCGGACCGAGGTTCTGGGTTTCCTGGGACGGAGGGCTGGGCCCCACCTCCTCATCTCCTTGTGCCTACCTGCCAGGTGGGACTCCTGGGGTTCCTTATGTTGCTTTTTATTGGATCTGGTTGCTTTACCATGGGCTTTGTAGTTTGTGCTATAAGACAAAGTGGCATCGTATACTCACACTGTGCGTCTCTGTTGAGTGCCTGGTAACCTGTGATGCTGCAAATACGGGTGGGTGGGGAGACAAAAAATGGAGACAGTCCTTGCTCCTGTGGGGGCTGCAGTCTGGTTTGGGAGACAGACAGGCATTAATCAAAGACTTACATAAATGTAAAACCACAGTTACCGCAAGTCCTGCTAGAGAGGGGCAATGGTGCTGGAGCACTAGCAGAAAATCCCCCAGGAAGGTTAGAAGAGGCTTCTCTCTGAAGTTCTGACGACCAAGTTCAGGGAAGAACAACAGGACTCCAGCAGGGGAGGGGCTGGGAGGATGTGTTCCGGGGCAGCAGGAGCTCATGGCAACAGCCCTGAGGGGCAACACAGCAGGCTGAGTGGTTGTTTCTTTCTTCTTCTTTAATTGAAGGATCATTGCTTTACTGAATTTTGTTGTTTTCTGTCAAACATGAACATGAATCAGCCAGAGACATACATATGGGTTACCCTTTACAGTAAACATCCAGGGTTGGACACCGGCAGGCACATAAATACATGGGCTCACTTACTCATTGTGTTTGGGGAACCTACTATGCCCCCACCCTGGTGCTGTGCACAGGGGTCCCCAAGTGAGCAAAATATTCCTCCCATCCATAACTTTATTCAATAGTCAGAAGAGATGGGTGTACCTGACTGATGACAATAAGGAAGGCTGCCCTTTTCCAGACTTAAAGCTGTGTCTAGGCAGACAGCTCAGTCTGCGGGTACCTCAGATGTTGATTGTGGGCAAAAAACTTAACTGATGCACCCTGGGGCTCTTCCGACTAGGAGCAGGCCAACAGATTCCCAGGGAGGGTGAGTTCTAAGTTTATTCAACATCCAAAGGATCAAATTAGAAAAAAAAAAAAGGAAAAGGACAAATACTTTCAGCCACATCCAATATAGGAAAAATAAACATTTGCTTTCTCTCTGGATGTTCTGGTCAATTGCAAATTTTAGTATTGCTGCATACTTTGGGCTGACCCTTTAGCAGCAGGAAGAAAAGTTCACATTTGGCCACCAGAATTAAATGAAGAGAAGCCAATGGATGTCCCAGTGCGGAACCTCATCCCGTGGTCTTAGTGTGATCAAGTTGATTATGTGGCTGCCACTTGAGAGTTTTCTTTTTGCCATGGTGGATGGGACACTGGAGGTCTGGGGGTAGGGAGAGGTTAGGAGCTGTGAGTTTTGTTTCTTTCTGCTTGTGTTCCTGGCACCAAAAACAAATTTTTATTTTTAAAGCCTGGTCATTTTATCTCTTTGGTTACAAACGTCTTTCATTTCTCCTGAAAGCAATGAAAACACACGGTGCCACGTAATGATGTTTACTGAGAAAAAAATCCCCGAGTAAAATCAACAGACACAATCTGGATAAAATAGATCATTCAGCGACTTCCTTGCGAGCTGTGCCCCTTAATCCCTGCCAGCAGGCCATGCACTCTGAGCTCTTTGGCATTTATTTGTTTTGCTTTCTTGAAAGTGCGCGAGTGGGGAGAGGCAGGTCCGTATTGTGCGGGGTGAATAGCGAGGACACATTCCCCGAATAGCTCATCAGAATAGGATCCATCAGTAGGAGTTTTTCTCCTCAGCTCATGGCAGCGGATCAAATATTTAAATGTGATTTTTAGACATAAAGGCACATGAAGAGATTTGTTTGACGAAGGAGGAGTGATTTAGAAAACTCAGCTCCAACGATGGGGAAGAATTTTCTGCCAGGATGAGGCTCATCCACCTGCAGCACGTTTTGCCTGAAAACTTCATATCTCCATCATTTTTTCCCCAAAGGAAAAGACCCCATTGGCCAGACCTTTTGCTGGGGGCCGGGGCTGGACCCCACCGGTAGGTGAGTTTGGGGACTGGGGTGTCCTTTGCCCTGACAGAGTCTGCCTCCCCATGGACGGTCCTCTTGGCAGCTTTCCAAGTTGAGTGCTGACAGCTCCGATTTGCCATCGAGGTGGGGAGAGATCAGAAATGATCCATCCGCTTGCTCAGTGTAACGGGAAAGGGCCTGACAGGGCTTTCAGCCCACGCTGGAGTCACAGCAAGAAAGCAGGAAAGCTAATGGGAGCAGACAGCTCAGGGCCGAGGCTGCTGCACAGGCTGGGGGAGCAATGAACAGGACAGGGTCTGATGAGGGCATGTCAGGTGGATTCAGGTGAGACCCGAGAGGGCGGTGCATCCTCCTGGGAGCCAGCACCTGCCTCCCCAGGCTCCCTGGTCCTAAGAGAGGCACGACCCCAGGAGTGGGGGGTGGGCTTTCAACTGAGGCTGGTAACTGCAGTATAATCTGGGTGGTCCTCCCCTGAACATTTTTCATTTAGGAAAATGCATATTAGTGAAAACACCGCTAACACTCTAAGCTCATGATTTCAGGTGCTGGTGATAAGTTTTCATTGATTCAGAAAGTACCTAGGGAGATGTCAGGGGCCGGGCTGGGGGCAGGGAGGGGAGATGGGGACTTAGTGTATAACGGGGATAGAGTTTCAGTTTAGGAAGCTGAAAAATTCAGGGATGGATGATGGTGAAAGTTGCATGACTGTGAATATACATAGTGCCACTGAGCTGTAGTTAAAATGGTTAAAACAGTATGTTTTATGTGACTTTTACTGCAATAAAAAAATTTAAAAGGAAATCATGATCTCTAATTGCGAAGGCTTTGCCACAAGCCAGGCATGTTGCTAAGTGATTGTTGGCATGTATGCTTGTATGGATTTATGTCCACACAGTAGCTCAGTGGTAAAGAATCTGCCTGCCAATGCAGGAGATGTGGGTTTCATCCCTGGATCGAGAAGATTCTCTGGAGAAGGAAATGGCAACCAGGTTCAGTATTCTTGCGTGGGAAATCCCATGGACAGTGGAGCCCGGTGGGCTGCAGTCCACGGGGTCGCAAAAGAGTCAGACACAAGAGACTTAAACAACACACACTCACACATCTATCTCTACATATTCCTTTTAAGACTTGAAAGAGCCCTGTGAAAGTTTATCAGCATCCCCACGTTACAGATGAGGAAACCAATGCCAAAGAGCTTAAACCTGTTACTCAACTGTCCTCAGCCCAGTGGTTGATTTTTGTAACCCAGTGATAATAGCCCTGCTTCTTTCTCCGGGAAATATCATCCCTGGAGGTGCTTAGAGGACGCCTGTTGATTACTCACTCTGTCAACTCATGACGCTGTGTTTTCTCAGTCCCTTTTCTTGGACCCGTTCTATGATTTTGCTGATTTAAGCCCTGCTCATCACAGCTGTACTGGTTTCTACACTAGAGCCGAGCTCATGGTCCGTCTCCCAGAAAAGCCTGCTTTGCTACATTTAGGAAATAACGATGGAGGTAAAATACAGATAGTTTGATCAATTGTGGTTGAGGAAACAACACTCTACCTTCTGTGGGGTCCATTCTAAAGCCACCACACTCTCACAAAGGTATGAAACCTCAGACAAGGCATGTGCAGTGAGAAACGGAGTCCCTTCAGTCCAAACGCTTAGTGTCTCAGCTCCCAGCGCTCAGACTGTCTACAGGACAGAAGGCTCTTCTCTTCCTCTTCCTTCGTGTGTGTGTGTGTGTGTGTGTGTGTGTGTGTGTGTGTTATTCCCTCTGTCATGTCCGACTCTTTGTCACTCCGTGGACTGTAGCCCACCAGATTCCTCTGTCCATGGAATTCTCTCAAAAATAATGGAGTGGGTTGCCATTTCCTTTTCCAGGGGATCTTCCCAACCCAGGGATTGAATCTGGGTCTTCTGCACTGCAGGCAGATTCTTTACTATCTGAGCCACCAGGGAAGCCTCCTCTTCCTTTGGAATCAGCAATTGGCCCAGTCACACCGAAGACCTGTGTAGTAGCCCTGGAAAACAGGCTGTGTAACACACACATACACACAATCCTCACACATGTTCTCACATCACACACACATTTACCCTCTTTCTCACAACACTCTCATGCACATGGGTACACGCAGGCACACCCACTCTTACACTCACTTGTGATCTTTGACACACTCACCCACCCATGCACGCACACACTCATGGACTCACACAGATGCATTCATAGTGGTGACCACATATGTGCACTTGGAACTCGAGGTCAAAGCAGAGGAAACCCTTGAGGGACTGCAGGTGGAGCAGGGGTGTGTTTCAGCAGCAGTCAGTCCTTGGTTCACCTGAGTCCAGCTGAAGCTGTCCGGAAGCTGCTACCCAGGACTAGGCTCTGCATGGAGCCCTGAGGGGACCAAAGCAGGAGAGGAGCAGCCTGTGAGGCAAGGAGACACAGACTGACAGGTGGACCAGGACCCACATCTCCCCGTGTTCTTTGAGCCTCTGTTTCCCCATTTGAAATGACACCATCCTTTCCCTTCACCTCTTTCCATTTTGTGATGCCAAAACAATACAGCCCCGCTTCCATCTGATTTCTCCCTGAGCGGCTCCTCTGAAGAAATTCTGAACTCCCTTTGGCCAGACTGGCCCTCTGGAGCCCTGACTTTCCTCCATCCCTCTTGCTCACTTGCCAATTCCCTCGTTGTTCAGTCACTCAATCGTGTCTGCCTCTTTGCAAACCCAGGACTGAAGCACGCCAGGCTTCCCTGTCCTCCACTATCTCCCGGAGCTTGTTCAGACTCACGTCCATTGAGTTGGTGATGCCATCCAACCATCTCATCCTCTGTCTTCCCCTTCTCCTCCTGCCTTCAATCTTTCACAGCATCAGGGTCTTTTAAAATGAGTCAGCTCTTCACATCAGGTGGCCAAAGTATTGGAGTTTCAGCTTCACATCAGTCCTTCCAATGAATATTCAAGATTGATTTCCTTTAGAATTGACTGATTGGATCTCCTTGCGGTCCAAGGACTCTCAGGAGTCTCTCCAGCACCATGCCAGTGCCCCTAGGGACTCACAAACCCCTCTGGACCAGCTTCTGCCTGGCAGCTACCTCTTCTACCACTTCTGGTCACAAAACCTTCCTGCACCTTTAGGCAAACCTCTTCCTAACCTGGCTGAGCCTCCACTGATTCATCTGCCCACAGGATACCTCCCCTGACCCGTGCTAATGAGTGGGATCCTCCTTGAGGGAAGGGGGGTGGAAAAGGGGTGGCCAAGGTGGCACTGATTTGTCTGCAGCAGCCTTTCTGGGCTTCTGTTTCTTTTTTCAGTCGCTTCTAAAAAGCAAAAACAAACCTGTGCTCTTAAGTTTCTCTGTACTTCTTTGGAAAGTACTGGACTTCCCAGGTAGTGGTAGTGATTAAAAAAAATAATAATAATAACCCACCTACCAATGCAGGAGACTTAAGAGACATGGGTTCGATCCCTGGGTCAGGAAGATCCCCTGGAGGAGGGCATGGCAACCCACTCCAGTATTCTTGCCTGGGGAATCCCATGGATGGAGGAACCTGGCAGGCTACGGTCCATAGGGTCACAGTTGGATATGACTGCAGCAACTTAGCATCCACGCATGCTTGGGAAAAGATTATCATATCATTCAGAGGGGTGACTGGGGAGGAGGGAAGGTTCAGCATGAAGGGTTCAAATCCCCAAATGATTTTGTCTAGGACAGTGGGAGAGGCGTCTGGGGCAGGCAGGGGCTGGGGTGAAGGTGAGGACAGCTCTTCCTGGCCAGGCTCTCGGGGTGCTGATAACAGGCTGGTGCTTATCTCTCCTAATTCTTACCTGCCCACCTGCTGAGATTTCAGAGGCCGTGGGAGTGGGACCTTTCATTCGCTCCCACGTCGTGTACCGGTCCTGTCTGTCCCTGGTACCGGCACATAGTCACTGAATCAGAGAAGGAACATGTCCCCACCCCATTGTTGGGGACTGCAGCCTCCCAGGCCTGCACCAGGTTAACCTGCCTCCCAGGACCCCCTAGTGTTCCTGGAGCTTATTCCTAGGATCTTTATCTCCTGGGATCTGCACACATCACAGGCTGGCACGGGGAGGGGTGTGGGGAGGATGGGAGGTGAGAACCCGGTATGAGTAAGAGCCTGTGGTTCTCTTCAGATGCTTATCTGCCCATTTCACAAACCTTCCTTCTGTGGAATAACTTGTTTGGTGAAAAAGGCTTCCTTTCCTAATTTTACGACTGGGAGGTATCATCGGACAATTGCTTCTGAGTGCTGATCTGCGGCAGGGGTGGGTTACCAAGATCCCCTCACCCTGGGGTCCCCAGCCGCCTCCACTGTCCCCCACTTTAGTGAGTCTGAGATGAGAGCTGGGAGCTGGGAGGGCCACCAGGTGAAAGAGCAGGGCGTGTCTCCACCTGCCAGTGTCAGCTTCTGCCTTTTGAAGTGACGCCACCTTTCAGACTGGGCTCCACCCACCACTGTCCCTTCTGCAAGAAAAGCGGGGTATCCCTGCTCCAGTCCCGGCTCCCCTACATATACCTGTCCCTCCCCACCAGCTCCACATATTCTCGTGTGTTCGTGGACAAAAATGCATCGTCTGACCATATACACTCATCTGGGCTGCTCCTTAAAGTCAAGTCCAAGATCATTTCTGGTGAAGAAGATACACTCTTGCTGTAGAATCACTTACTTGTTAATTCATTCCATGAATATTGGTTTACTTCCCATCGTGTGTGGGCCACTGAGTCAAGCCTAAGATCAAGAAGAAGGAAGTGAATAGATCAGACACTCACTCGGCTTATGGACGAGAAGCTTTACACGACACAGGGCAGGGGTGAATGGGGCACCCACTGCCTGCCAGGCCATCGAGGGTTTTACCTCTGGTTCCACCTTCAATCTTCATAGAAACCCAGTTGGTAGCTTGGTTACTCTCATCCCCACTTAGGAAACTGAGGCTTGGAGGGGTAGAGGGTCTTGCCTGAGATCACATGGCTGGTGAGTGGCAGGACCTGGGTTTGAACCCAGGTTTCCCAACTCCAGAAGCCACCCCTGTAATCACGACCTTGTACACCTCAAAGATAAGGTCTTACTCACCATGAGAAGGGCTGGGTAATCTAGGTCATTCTGGATAATTCTAGAAAGGGACCTGATTAAGTCTGGAGGTCACCAGTGTCTAAGGAAAACAGACTTGTGGTTGCCAAGGGGAAGGAGGTTAGGGGAGGGAAGGAATTTAGCAGAGGCAAACTATTATATATAGGATAGATAAACAAGGTCAATACTGTATAGTATAGAGAACTATAGTCAATATTTTGTGACAAGCCATAATGGAAAAGAATACAAAAAAGGACATATATATGTATAAAACAGCTTCCCTGGTGGCTTAGATGCCTGCTATGCAGGAGACCTGGGTTCGATCCCTGGGTCGGGAAAATCCCCTGGAGAAGGGAATGAATACAAGCTCCAGTATCCCTGCCTGAAGAATCCCATGGAGAGAGAAGCCTGGTGGGCTATAATCTATGGGATCACAGAATTGGACACGACTGAGCGATTCACTTTCATATATATAACTCAGTTTCATATATATAACTAACACTTTCATTTATATATATAACTGAGTGACTTTGCTGTACAGAAGAAATTAACATTGCAAATCGAATATATTTCAAAAAATTAATTTACCTTTGGCCACACCGTAGAGCACGTGGGATCTAAGTTCCCTGATCAGGATGGAACTTGTGCCCTCTGCAGTGAAAGTGTGGAGTTTTGACCACTAGACCACCAGGGAGGTCCTAGTTAAAAAAAAAAAATGTCTAAGGAGATGGCCTTGATGCTGTGCTTGGGAAGATGGTGAGGTATTAGACATGCAAAGAATGGGAACCAGTATGTTCTAGGAAGAGGGAACTGCAGGTGCCAAAGCTCTGAGGCAGCAGGGACGTGGTGGGCTGGAGGAGTGCAAGAAGGTCCCTAAGGTTGGAGCCCAGCACACGAGTCAGCTCTCTTCTTACGCAGATGTGGTTACTTCCTGAACGATCATCCTCCTGGCGTCCACCTGACCCGCAGCAGCCAGGTGAGGCTGTGCTTCACGCGAAGCAGGCTCCAGCTCTGATACTCTCTCAGAATGGCTGTGACTGTTTCCTGCATGCTCATCCAGAATCTCGCCCACTGATCCGTGAGGAGGGAGAGTCTATTTCTCAGTGCTTTGAATCTGGGTGATTTTGTGATTGCTACAATGAAGACTATAGAGTGAAGCTGATGCCGGATGATTTCTGAGGCTGGGTCAGAAAAGGTGACGAGGCTGGTGAGCAGCCTCTCTCACGTAGAGCCTCTCTCTGAACCATTCTTCTGCACCTTGGAACCCAGCCACCATCCTGGGAGGAAGCCCAACCAAGCCTGTGAGGGTAGGTTGCTACTGCTAAGCCACTTCAGTCGTGTCTGACTCTGTGCGACCCCATAGACGGTAGCCCACCGGGCACCCCCATCCCTGGGATTCTCCAGGCAAGAACACTGGAGTTGGTTGCCATAGGTTACACATGGAGAAAAGCTGAGGCTTTGAGCCAACAGCCAGCATCTCCACCACACACGAGAGTAAACGAGACTTCAGTCTCCTGTACTCCGTCCAAATTCTTGACACAAAATCTATTAGATTATGATAAATATCTTTGTACCACCAAATTTTGGGATCTGGTTTCTATGGTAAGTCATGTCTTATTTGATAGCTCATTCCTTTCTCCAGGGATTGGTTTGGGGGTTGATTTGGGATCCAGCCCTGGCTAATGCGATGAGAAAAGACGTCTACTGAGGGAATTTCTGGAGAAGGTTTCCTGATTTTGGAAGAAAGTTATCAAGAAGATGCAGTTTTTTCCCTACCTCCAGATGAAGCTGTGTGAGGAAATAATGCCTGGGTAACTGCAGCCATTTTGTGACTATGAGGGAGTGGTCCAATGATGGCAGAATGGAAAGAGAGACAGATCCTTGGTCTGTAAGTTATGAGATGCTGCTTATCCAGTCTTAACCTCACCCTGTTTTTGTGAAATAATAGCCCCCCTATTGTTTGAAGCGTTTTGTGTATGACTGTCACTTTCTAAGTGATATGCCTTCTTTCCCTTCACAACCCTCCTTTCCCCTGTCCTAGTTCATCTCTGAGTTTGGAGCAGAGAAAGCTTAAGGAGCTCTGAAACACAGAGAAGGATTTTTGCCAGTTTATCCTCTAAATCCAGAGAAAGAGGGACTCAGAATGGGAGTTCCCAAGGAACCTGATGATGGAGGAAAGAAGTCAAGAAAGGAAGAAAACAAATCAAGAGGAAAGACCGGAGAGGGAAGAAATAAAGATTATGCCATAAGAACAAGGGAACTAGGAAAGAAGAAATGGGGCAAAGAAGACCTGGAAGGAAGTGGCAGAGTTCAAGGCTACAAGACTACTTCTGTACCACTCTTTGATTCTAGAACCATCTTCCTCACATCAGCCTACAAAGCCACAAAGGACAGGGATTAAACACACAAGCTCTGAACTGAGAATTCTGACCCATTACTCTCTAGTGGGTGATATTGGGCAAATTATTTAAGCAAACCGAAAAGTGAAAGCGAAATTTGCTCAGTCATGTCTGGCTCTTTGCAACCCCATGGGTTATACAGTCCATGAAAATTCTCCAGGCCAGAGTACTGGAGTGGGTAGCCGTTTTTCCTTCTCTAGGGGATCTTCCCGACCCAGGGATTGAACCTAGGTCTCCTGAATCGAAGATGGATTCTTCACCAGCTGAGCTACCAGGGAAGCCCAAGCAAATTGAAAATGTTTCTTAATTTGTAGAATAAATATGATAATAAAACCCATCTCAAAGGGTCGCTAAAAGGAAGCTGCTAAAAGGAATTTAGACAAGACTCTACTAGTTGTCAGTTCAGAAGCTCAATTCAGACTAGCTTAAGCAAAAGCGTGATTCCTTTGGCACCTGTCCCTCATAGATGAAGAAGTGATAGGCTTCAGGCATGGCTTGATCCAGGGGCTCAAATGACATGATCAGGATTTGATCTGTATATATCTTCTGTCTCTTTCTCTCCCATTGGCATTGCATCCAACTAAGTTTTCTCTTTATGTCTGCATTTTCTATGCAGGCTCGAAGGAGTCAGTACTTTGTTGCTGGTCTGATAGCTGGCCTGGTGGGTCTGCTGTACCTATTACTGTGTCTCTTGTGTAACCAAGGAGATGGATTGTGCTAACTGGCCAGCCCTGAGTCAGGTGTCATCAAATCTGGACATGGCAACAGGGCCAGCTCTACTCCCCTCGGTGGGCTGGCGTAGGGCATGTGTGTGGAGTGGGGTCGAGTGGGAGCAGCTGCGAGTTAAATTGGGGCTCTGCCAATTTTACTCTTGCCTGGAAAATCCCATGGACAGAGGAGCCTGGTGGGCTGCAGTCCATGGGGTCGCTAAGAGTTGGACACGACCGAGTGACTTCCCTTTCACTTTTCACTTTCATGCATTGGAGAAGGAAATGGCAACCCACTCCAGTGTTCTTGCCTGGAGAATCCCAGGGACGGGGGAGCCTTGTGGGCTGCCGTTGATGGGGTCGCACAGAGTCGGACACGACTGAAGTGACTTAGCAGCAGCAGCAGCCACTGGAAGGAAAGAGGGTGACTACTGGGCAGACTACGCAGCAGTGTCTATAAAAAGGACTTGGACAGCCCTCACCTTCACTGCCCTGTGCTTACCCCTAGGGAGAAGCAATTACACAGAAGACAAGCCCTGAGACACACTTGACTCCACGGTGAGAATGTGTCAAGGGCAAATAACTTTTTAAATAATGTGATTTTCAGTAAAATACACATAACATTAAATTTTCCACTTGACCCCCCTTTTAAGGGTACATTTCTGTGGCATTAGTACTTTCACACTGTTGTACAACCATCGCCACCATCCATTGCCAGAACTTGTTCATCTTCCCACGCTGAAACTGTGCTCTCATTGAACAACATCTCGCCGCCCCCTTCCCCCAGCCCTGGGCAAACACTCTGCTCCTTTCTTTTCTCTATGAACCTGTCTATCCCATGTCCCTCATACAGGTGGAACCATACAGTATTGATCTTTCTTATTTGGTCTTATTGGTCTGCCTTATTTCACTTAAGATCCTCAAGTTCTATCTATGTTGCAACATGTGTCAAAATTTCATTCTTTTAAAAAATCTATTATTTATTTAATTATTATTATTATTATTTTTGGTGGCTGTGGTGGTTCTTCATTGTGTTGCTCAGATTTTCTCTAGCTGCAGTGAGAGGGGGCTACTCTTCATTGAAGTGTATAGGCTTCTCATTGTGATGGCTTCTCCTGTTGAGGAGCACAGGTTCGAGGCACGTGGGCTACAGCCGTTGTGGTACATGGGCTTTTGTTGCTCCATGGCACTTGAGATCTTCCTGGGCCAGGGATCACACCTGTGTCCTCTGCACTGGCACCACCAGGGAAGTCCAAATTTCATTTAAAAGGAATAAGGCTGAATATTTTGGCCACCTGATGTGAAGAGTCACCTTACTGGAAAAGACCCAGATTCTGGGAAAGACTGAGGGCAGGAGGAGAAGGGGGCAACAGAGGATGAGATGGTTAGACAGCATCGCTGACTCCATGGACATGAGTTTGAGCAAACTACGGGAGAGAGTAAAGGACAGGGAAGACTGGCGTGCTGCCGTTCATGGGGTTGCAAAGAGTCAGACATGACTTAGCAACTGAACAACAGCAAAGCCTGAATAATATTCCTTTGTTACATATATACCATATTTTGCTTAGGCATCTGTTAATGGACACTTGGCTTGTTTCTAGGGCAAATGCCCTTTAACCCAGGAGTGTGCCCACTTTCAGTTGTACAGGCAATGTGACACCCAAGCCGGTATTGTTTGTCCCCTCCTGTCCTTCCCAACCCCAGTTATTTGGCTTCAGAAAGTAGCAAGAGCAGAGTCACAGAAGAATAGAAGTGATAAAGAAAAAGAGAAGGAGCGAGAGTTAATAGTTTTTTTTTTTTTTTCTTAAGTTTTTCAGCACCAGAAACTCATTTTTAAGAGGAAAAAAAAACCCAATTAGGTCTGGTGGCAGCACTTACAAAGGAAGCACAGTTGTCAAAAGGAGGGCTGGGACTTTTCAAAGCGCTTACTGGAACTAAGCAGAAATGCTGAACTTTGTTTTGTCTTTCCCAAGAATATGCTCTTTTTGGAATCAAAAGGCTCTGAGGGTGGTGAAAGACTTCTGAGCATGAAATTGCATTACTGGAAATGGTTTGGGGCTTTTGTTCTTGAGGCTGGGGCCTCGTGAGGGATGAGCATAGTGGCAAGCTCAGCCAGACTGCAGAGGGGCACCAAGGGCAGGGGGCAGGCTGGGTTCCTGCGTCCAGGAGGCAAAGCTGCTTCCTGAGGCCAACCAAGAAGCCCCAGGGGCCATGATCAGATGCTAGGAGGCTTGGGGAAGTGAGGCCTAATGCCTTGTCAGATGTATCAAATAGACATCAAAACACAAAAACAAAACGGTGCCTAGACCCCAAACAAGAGCAGCAGCGGAACAGACAGAAGTGGGTCAGAGACTTTGGGTTTGTCATCCCCACAGCTTACTTTGAGATCTTTAAATACTGCTAAAGGACCACAGCTGTCTCCCCCAGGGTCTCCTTGCCTCTTTTCTCTAGAAGGGAAATCTGACTGCATCGCCTCCTTGCCTCAGAACCTTCGATGGCTCGCCCTTGCCCTTGCACTCTCTGCTCTAGCAGCACTGAGTCATTTCTGGTTCCTGCAAGGAGACCAGCCCTCTCCTGTCTCTTGGTCTTGTGTGCAGTATCCCATCCGCCTGATGAATGCTTTTTGCTCCGTTTTTGCCCACCAATGCTGTGGAGTCTTTTGGTTTCAATAGACATCACTGGGCTAAGAGCCTCTCCTCTGTGCTCCCCAAGTATTCTGGGGTTTTCTGACTATAGACACATCACTTTATTGTGTTTATGGTTTCACTTGTCCCCCTTGGGGTTTTTCAACCTTGGCACTATTGACTTCTGACTCTGGATACTTCCTTGTCATGAGGGCTATCTTGCACATTATAGATGTTTAGAGGTATTCCTGACTTCTACCCACCAGATGCCAGCAGCACTCCCCTAATCCTCAGTTGTGACAACTACATCACCTGATGATCCAATGTAGATGCTGGAGCTCCAGCCAACACATCCACATTCCAGGAAACAGAGAGGAGGGAGAAGATGCAGTAAAGGGGCTTTCATAAAAAATTTTATTCATTTCAATGTGTTAAATATGCTCAGAGTTAGGAGTACAAGAGTGAACAAAACAGACACTACTTGTTCCTTTAGTCGTCAATAACAAAGTCTTTCTAGTCTTCAGTTTTGGCAGAAGTCTTTCTGCCTTTCAGTTTCTCCCTATCCCTCTTCTGATCATCTGGCAAATCCTGCCAGCTCTATTGAGATCCATTCCAGACCCCTACTCCTTGTCAAAGCCACCCTCCCCTCAGCCGGGCCACAGTACTTCCAGCTAGTCTCCCAGCTGTACCCTCACCCAGCCATGCCCTGGGCTGTTTTCCACACAGCAGCCAGAGAGGTCTTTTTATTTATTTATTTGACTGCTTCGGGTCTTTGTTGTGGCATGTGGGAGCTCTAGGGGTTTCCCAGGTGATGCTAGTGGTTAGGAAGCCGCCTGCCAGTGCAGGAGATGTAAAGAGACACAGGTTCAGTCCCTGGGTTGGGAAGATCCCCTGAAGGAGGGCACGGCAACCTACCCTAGTATTCTTGCCTGGAGAATCCCCTGGACAGAGGAGCATGATGGGCTACAGTCCATGGGGTCGAAAGGAGTCTGACATGACTGAAGCGATTTAGCACGCACACACGTGAGGTCTTTTGTTGTGGCATGTAGAATCTTAGTTGTGGTGTGTGGGATCTGGTTCCCTGACCAGGGATCAAACCTGGGCCCCCTGCCTTGGGAAGCTGAGTCTTAGCCACTGGACCACCAGGGAAGTCCCCAGAGAGGCCTTTTAAAAACAACGCAAGTTACCTCTGGCACGTTGTTTATACAGCCCTCCCACGTCTCCCATCTCATGAGAGGAAAAGCCGAAACCTCAGAGCAGCCCCGTGTCTCCTGCAGCACCTCTCCACTCCCAGCATGGGCACTCTCTCTTCTTTTGTTGAGTCACTAAGTCGTGTCAGACTCTTTGAGACCCCATGGACTGCAGCATACCAGATTCCTCTGTCCTCCACTGTCTCCTGAAGTTTGCTCAAATTCATGTCCATTCAGTTGGTGATGCTATCTAACCATCTCATCCTCTGCCCATTACCCATTGCCCTCTTCACTGCAAGCTCGCTGTCTCTGAGTCTTCAGTCCAAGCCCTGGCTCAGGACCTTTGCCCTGGCTGCTCTAGTTGCCTGGAAAAGCTCTTCCTCCAAACATCTTCATGGCTTGCATCTGGTCCATCTTCAGGGCTCTGTTCCTATTACCTCCCCAGAGAAGACTTTGCTGACCACCCCCTCCACCCCCACTATTCATTTCACTCCTCCAATTACCCCCTCCCCCAAATGCCTACCACCAACAAGAATGAGGGCTGGGAGACTTTTCTTGGTATTTTCACTGCAAGACTCTCAATTCTTGAAACTGAGCTTGGCTCACAGCAGGTTCTCATTTATATCTATTGAAATGAACCCCAAGTTTTGAAAGTCTAGTTTTTGATGTGGACCATTTTTTTAAAGTCTTTATTAAATTTGTTACAATATTGCTTCTGTTTTTTTGTTTTTGGGGCATGAGGCATGTATGATCTTATCTCCCCAACCAGGGATCGAACCTGCACCCTCTGCACTGGAATGGCAGTCTTAACCACTGGACCACCAGGAGAGTCTCTCAAGGTCTAGTCTTTGCTGATACCATTAAACTTACTTAGTAAGGGAGCTTTGCTGAATGAGAAAAT
This sequence comes from Neotragus moschatus, assembly GCA_006410615.1. Lineage (NCBI taxonomy): Eukaryota > Metazoa > Chordata > Mammalia > Artiodactyla > Bovidae > Neotragus > Neotragus moschatus. The sequence goes on along the minus strand of SJYA01001955.1, from coordinate 1,002,791 downwards.
CTGCCATATTGGAAATGTCAGATGCCCAAGACTTTATTCTTTGTTTGGCTTGATTTTTCTGCCTGTAGCTTATACTTGCTTTCAGATCCAAGGATGTCTTGAGATGAGACCTTTCCCCCACCTACACTACACCTACAGGAATTATTCTGATCCTTTCTGTTGTGATTCCTTGACTGATGGCCAGTGTCTTAAGGCTAAGTAGAACATTTGGCTGCCAGGATAACTAGCCTACACTCGGGTTTCTCAATCATGACAGTGGTGATAGTTGGGACTGGATAATTCTTTGTGGTGGGGGCAGTCCTGTGTGCTGGAGCGTATTTTGCCGCATCCCTGGCCTCCATCAGCTAGATGCTAGTAGCGTGCTCCTGGTATGACAACCAAAAATGTTTCCAGACATTGTGGGATGTCTCCTGGGGGACAAAATTGTCCCGATTGAGAAGCACTGTTCGATGTAATTAAAAACTCACTGTGTTAAGGAGTTGGGATGTGGCTGTGGGTGAAGCTAGCCAAGTGTCCCCCAACTTTTCCCTGGCTTTCAGTAAATTATTCCTCCATCAGGTGGCAGCCATGAGGGATCTCTTATCTTCTTAAGGACTTCCAGTCGAAGGTATTTTGGGGTACAAATGAAAAGACAGCCCATGTTTCAGTTGAACCTAAGAAACAGAGGTTTCCAAAGCATCCCAATGTCATTAAACTGTTCTTGAGGAAGAAAAATATGACTGTCTTTTGTTCCCCCTTGATTCAACAAAACAGGTCTTGAAAATCACACTCTAGGCTTTTTAAGATCTCATCATTGAAGGCAATGGCAACCCACCCCAGTACTCTTGCCTGGAAAATCCCATGGATGGCGGAGCCTGGTGGGCTATAGTCCAATGGGGTCACTAAGAGTCGGACAAGACTGAGTGACTTCACTTTCATGCATTGGAGACAGAAATGGCAGCTCTCTCCAGTGTTCTTGCCTGAAGAATCCCAGGAACGGCGGAGCCTGGTGGGCTGCTGTCAATGGGGTCGCACAGAGTCGGACACAACTGAAGCTACTTTTACCAGCAGCAGCATTTAAAAAAAAACGTCATCATAAAAAATAATAAATCAATACCAGTTTTAAATGAACCCATGTAGACAGGGTACAGTGTATTCCCAGAACCTGTCTAGGAACCTTTGCAGAATCACATTTAGAATTTAACATTATTGCCTACTTTAAGGATGAAGATGACACAAGAAGGAGAAATGACGTAGTGAGGGTCAGACCCCTGGGGACCCAGAGACTCTCAGGGGCCAGGACTTAACCCTCCAAGCAAGAGAGGGACACGAGGATGTGAGCTGAATGGGAGAGCTTCTGGGTCCACTTGCATTTCAGGAAGATGTTGCTGGCGGGCGAGTGTGGAATGGTTTGCAGGTGGATGTGTGTCTAGTGAGCATCGACAGTGTGCCAGGCGAGGGGGAATCAAAAGTACACAAGATGAAGTCCCAGTTCCCCCGAGAGTCCAGTAAGGACATAGACAGAAACCAAATCAACAGGTAAATGCGCTCAGTATAATGCGCCTCATTCAGTTAGGGCTATAAAGAAAAATGTCCTGGGGGTCAGAGAGGCTGATGGCGATGGGTGTTTTTTCTTTCTTTCTTAAAATAATTTTTTTTTCTTAATTGTGGTGAAAGTCACATCATATAAAACATACTATTTTCACCGTATTTATCTGTAAGGTTCAGCGGCACCAAATACATTCACCTTGTTGTGCAACACTCACCATCATCCGTCTCCCGAATTTCTCACCTTCCTAAACTGAAACTCTGTCCCCATTAACCACTAACTCCCCATTTCCTCTCCCCAACACCGCGTCCCCCGGCTACCTGGCCCCTGGCATCTCTCGATGCGTCTTTCTGACTCTATGAATTTGACTCTTCTAAGTCCCTTGTATAAATGGACTCAAACAGTACTTGTCTGTGCTACTGTATATCAGGGGCTTCTCAGGTGGTGCTGCTGGTAAAGAACCCGCCTGCTAATGCAGGCGATGCAGCAGTCGCAGGTTCAATCCCTGGGGCAGGGAGATCCCCTGGAGAAGGAAATGGCAACCCACTCCAGTATTCTTGCCTGGAGAATCCCATGGACACAGGGTCGCCAAGAGTCAGACGCGACTGGAGCAACTTAGCATACACTGTATGTTGGAATACATTTTTAAAGTTAATATATGCCCTATTAACAGAGTGCTTTTTTAGCCGAAGTCGTAATCCAGGAGAGAGACGAGGGAGGCCTGGGATGAGGGTGGGGGGTGCACAGGGACCTTCATGCTGTGTGCCCTGTGCGGCACATGTCGCACAGCGGATGGGGGGTGTCAGGCTGGCCGTCTCTGGGCTCCCCCACCTCCAGGGTGCCCACATTGCCTTTGCTTTGGAGCAGCTGTCGAGCTGATATAAACACTTAAAAGTGGATGTAGCTTGGCTCTCATTCAGCATGTAAATAGTTGTCAAATCTTCAGTTTTGAAAGGACGGCTGCCCTGAGATTTGTATAAATTTTGGACCAGAGCAGAGGCCGCACACACGGAAAACCAGGTCTCTCTACACCAGGGACATGTCCTGAGTTTCAGAGATGCAAACCTTTCAGATATGAGCTCATTTTAGAGATGGAGATGGGCTAGAGTTAACAAGGAGGATAGCAAAGGTTCAAATGCGTCCTGCATCCGACAGGCACAGCTTCCATTTAGAAAAGTGGAAATGTTTAGAAATGTGATGATTTTCAACTTATAAATACAATTTGAGTTTTTAAAATAATTTTATTTATTTTTGGTTATGCTGGGTCTTCGTTGCTGCGTGGGCTTTTCTCCACTTGTGGTGTGCAGGCTTCTCATTGTGGTGGCTTCTCTTACTGTGGAGCATGGGGCTCTCGGGCTTCAGAAGCTGTGGCTCCCGGGCTGTAGAGCACAGGCTCAATAGTTGTGGTGCATGGGATTAGTTGCTGCACGTGGTGTGGGATCTTCTGGGATCAGGGGTCGAACCCATATCTCCTGCATTGGCAGGCAAATTCTTTACCGCTGAGTCACCAGGGAAGCCCCTACAATTTGATGCTCTTCCTTATGTTTCTCCTATGTTTTCAGATATTTAGCATTAAGGGGATTTTCTTTGGGGATAGGCTCCAACAACTCAACTCGTTTCTGAAATTAGATTTTTGGGTACCAACCTAGGTAGTCAGATTCCTGGGAAGCCAACAGACTCACCATGTCAGGTATTTATCCCCAGCTGCCCCGTGACACTAACAAAGATAAAAGAGATGAAAGAATTGTTCCTGGGGAAGATGATGGAAACTCATACCTGTTGGTGGGTGGATACACGGGAACCGTGTTTTCTGTTGGCAATTTGGCAGGATAACAAAATTTTTAAAGTAGCTTATCTTTCAGAACCAAGCAACTGATTTCCAGGAAGCATATCTTGGAGACATCTGAAATACTAGCCAAGATGATGGTAACAAACAAGGATCGGCCCTGTGGCATGGTTTCACATAGGTGTATGTGTGAGATACACACACATTATCATTAACCCCCAACTGGTTTAAAATCATGATTATACTTCCCAACAACAGAACATTTTACAGCTGCCTAAAAATGATGCTGGGAGGGATTGGGGGCAGGAGGAGAAGGGGACGACAGAGGATGCGATGGCTGGATAGCATCACTGACTTGATGGACATGAGTTTGAGTGAACTCCGGGAGTTGGTGATGGACAGGGAGGCCTGGCGTGCTGTGATTCATTGGGTTGCAGAGTTGGACACGACTGAGCGACTGAACTGAAAAGTGAAGTCAGCCTCAGCTAGGTGATCAAGGTCAAGAGTGATGGTGATAGGTCACGTTGATAACTTGCATCCTTGATAGGATGTGATGAAAAGAGCCCATCATCTCTGTGGTGCATTGTCCCCAAACCCATCATGCCAGTCTAATGACAAGAGAAACACTGAACGCTAACACCAGGGCATTCTACAAAATACCTGACCAACATTCCTCCAAACTGCCCAGGTCACCGAAAATAAGGAAAGTCTGAGAAATGGCCACAGCCAAGGAGAACCTGAGGAAACATGACAAGTAAATGACATATGGTGTCCTGGGTGGGATCCTGGACCAAGGAATGGATATTAGGGAATAACTAGGGAAATCTGAATCAGGTATGACTTTAGTCAATAATAACGTTATCAGGGTTGGTCCATTAATTATGGCAAATGTACAATACTAACCTAAGTTACTAATAATAGGAGAAACTATTATTAATACAGTGTGGGGTATATGGGAATAATTTGTACTATCCCTACAATTTTCCTATAAATCTAAAACTGTTCTAAAAAAACAAAATCTACTGCAAAAAAAAAAAAAAAGAGAGAGAGAGAGACAGAAGTTTATGGGTAGGGATTTCCCTGGTGGTTCAGGAGGTAAGACTCCATGTTCCCAATGAAGAGGGCCTAGGTTCAATCCCAATCAGGGAACTAGATCCCACATGCTGCAATTAAGAGTTTGCATGCTGCAGTGAAGGTGGAAGAGCCCAGATGCTGCAGCTAAGACCCAGTGCAGCCAAATATTGAAAAACAGAAAGTTATAGATGGATATGAAAGTTGTTTAAGACGTATGACTGAATGAAAACAGTGATTCCATTTTTAAAAAGCACAGTCATGTGTGTGTGTTTTTTGGAAGTACCAACAGAGTCTGAGCGGTTATCTTGAGGCTTTAGGGTTAAACTGCTTAGTGGGAGTGAATCGTTTACATTTCTACAATGCTTTGAAATTATTATGCACTCATGAGACTTTCATAAGCAAAGTCGAGCACAGATACTTGAAACACACACACAGTGAAGAATAACTCCATGATGGGCAGAAAAAGGCAAGGGAAGTGTGAATAGCCTGCTCTGATCTCATTTCACACAAATAGATTCCAAATCAAGCCCCCTTGATTCAAAATTTAGACTCAACAGTATGGAAAAATTAGAACTCCATCTAGGTTTCTGGGCATACTGATGGCCTTGTTCCCAGAGAGTCAGATCTTATCTCCAGGGCCCATGGACTCTGCCCCTGGAGCTGGCCCTGGGAAGGACTTCCACATGCCCTCATTTGGTCCTGAAAATAACCCTTCGAGGTCAATGATGTCACCCTTTTAAATATGAGGCTGGGACAGAGAAAGTCACTTGTCACCCAACCAGTAAAAGAAGGTGCAAGTCTATTTCAGAGCTCTCTGATTCGGGACCCCCAGCTTAACCACTCGCCTTCAATTCCTTGAAGGCAGAGGCTGTGAGAAAGGAGGCTACTCGCCTAAACACGAATTCCCCTCTTGGTCCCCTTGTATGAGGAGGTGCCTGTTCAGCAAGATGGTTCCAATGAGCTTGAGTCTCCAAAGCCATTGTTTATCTTTCTGGCGGAATATTTTGGTCCCATAACCAGGTACACATGGAGTTTGGTAACAATCAGAAAGTCCAAGGGTGCATGAAAACCCAGCACATGTTTATTAAGCTTGGGCCGTATGGAAAGTGTGTGTTCATCTTCAGTGTTTACATTTTACTTATTTATTTTTCCTGATATCTCATCAAAATAAAATTCAAGCATGTTGCTCTGAAGCCCTTTCTGATGTGTGGGAAGTGCCCTGGACATAATTTTCTGTTAGGGGGACAGAAAGCAGCAAAATGGAGATACGAAGCAGGGTGGATGGTGTGCACAGGCCGGCGGTGGGAGGAAGAGAGATCTTTTCTCTTAACTCAGATGCCCTTTGAAGAGGGCTTCCCAGATGGCTGAGTGTAAAGGATCCTTTTGCCAATGTAGGAGACACAGGAGATATGGGTTCGATTCCTGGGTCCGGAAGATTCCCTGGAGGAGTACGTGGCAACCCACTCCAGTATTCTTGCCTGGAGAATTCCATGGACAGAGGAGCCTGGCGGGTTGCAGTCCTTAGGGTCACAAAGAATTGGACACGGCTGAGCGACTGAGCAGGCATGCATGCCCTTTTGAAAGAAGAGCGTCTGTACAGGATGGCTGATATTTGCCAACTTAACGTCAAACAGAGCTGGACTAACTCTTTTGAAAAATGTGTTTCCGATATCACTTAAATTTTGACCTTTAACTTCTGCGGCCATGGGACCTACTTCATTTTCACACGTCTCCTCAAACCCCATCGGACCTGTCATATACAGATAGACAAATAGCAAATAGGGCCATGTTTTTCTTGAGAGTCCCCCTGCTGCTTCAGAGGGCACTGTGGTCCTTAGGGAAGAAGAGCCTTCCTTTGTTCTTGTTACTAGGTGAGAAGATGTCTTGCCTTGATTCCCTTCCACCGAAGTGCCTTTGAGGGGTAGACCTCAATATGTGTAATATTCATGGACAAAGAGGTCAGCTTCAAACTCCTAGTGAAAAGCTTTGCCACGTATTTAGTGCCTTCTCCTTTCTGGGGACGTGTGTCCTGTGATTCCACACAAGGAATCGGAAGCTTATTCCCTTGGTCGCCCTCACTGATGAAGACTGAAATTCATATTAAACACGTTTCTCGGAGGTGTTTCTTTTTTCTTTCTTATTCCATTTTTATTGTTGAATTTCATCTGGTGCTAAGGTTTCCTCTAGAGAAGTAATTTAGAGCATCGTGGCATTTCCTTTCTTAATGAATCCCAACTGGGGCTTCGTCTAGAGCAAGCATTCGCGGTTGATGGCTTCATCACCGTGCAGAGGGCTCTTCCTGCTGCATTTGTAAACACCAGCCCGACCACGGCGCTATGGCAGGGTTCTGGTTTGAATTAAAGCCCAGGCTGAAGGATCAACCCAGCTGTGCTTTCCTGTAAGCTCTGTCAGTTTTCCAAAGCTTGTTAACATGCTAATATAAAAGGAAATAGGACGAACTTCAAGGAATTTACAACTGGTCTTAAACTTCAAAGACAAAAGCTACATCCATCCAGCACATACAAATACAAAACCAATATGTCCCTCTATCTCCTCCTTCCTCAAACACAACACAACACGAAACAGAACAAAACCCAACTGATAAAAGTTCATTTAGCAACTCTGGGACGGCTCTGGACACAGATTTGAAACATTGTGGCCAGAATCCACGATGTTGCAGGCAGAGTTACAACACCAGGCTTTTGTGCTGTTGTGAAACATGGGGCAAAATTAGTAGGTCTGATTGGAGGCGTGATAAATATTTCTCCAGTCCCTGAGAGAGTGTGACGCCAATCCAACCTAAAAGGTCGGCTCCCTTGTTCCTCCCCAGACAGAGCTGGCCAGGTGGGTTGGGTAGAAAGGGAGGACCGACTGTCCTCACCCGCTGCCTCCCCCGTCCAGCCCAGCCCTGGAACAAGGCACAGCACATCCATCCTGACAACAGGGGCTTGTGATGAACTCAGGAGGGAGCGGCCGGGGCACGTTTCTTAGCAAACGGTGATTCATTTTCCGAGCCGTCTCTTGGAGATTCTGACAACAAATAGCAAAAACACAACTTTTTCACTTCCTCTTCACGTTCTCCTTTCTCCAGTGAGTATCAGCTGATCATATTTATCTTAGCCTGCCTGGGTATGGATGCCAAAACCCAGTTTCAAGATTCTCTTAATTTCCTCCGTTCATTTCCAGATTGGATCCCAAATAGTGAAACTGAAGGCCTCCATTTAGGAGGAGGCTAATGGCTGTGGCGGTGACTCCTTCATTCCTCAGCCTCATTAATTGCGGACCGTTCGCACTAATGTCCATGTGGATCCGCGGAGGTGGTCCAAGAATGGCTGCTTTGTCTGCTTCCCTTGATATCTCCATCACTGGAGACGGAGGGCAGCCACATGCAGCGCCGGGTCTCAGCCTCAGCATCATCAACAATGCAGGCAGAATAAATGCTGTGAGGGCCGTCCTGGGCATTGCAGGATGAGTAGCCCGCATCTCTGGCTTCTATCCAGCAGATGTCAGAGCATAGAACCCCTCCTCCCAAGGCAGGACAATAGAAAGTATTTCCAGACACCTTCAAATATCCCCTAGGGGTTGAGTTGTTCCATAAAATGCAGGATTAAATTTGAAATTCAGATAAACAATGAATGCTTTTATCTACAGCATATCTTAAGCAGTATTTGGAATGTGCTTAGGAATTATTTTTTGTTTACCTGAAATTCAAAGTCAACCAAGCAGCCTATAGTTTTGTTCGCTAAATATGGCCATCCTACCTGGAAGGCAATATGTTCTCCACCAGTCCCTGCCCTCTACCCTATTTTGAGACCCACTGATTGAGAAATAACTGCTTCTGGTCCCTAGTTTGCCCCATTCTTGGCCATATTATCTCAGAAAAGCCACTTAAATTCCTAGAGCCTTTCTCTCTTCGGTGTAAAAAGGAGTATGATGTCTGCTCCCATCTCATGTTGAGAGAGTTCAAGAGGCAAAACTGCACAGTGAGAAACAAGCCTCACCTAGTGCTGTCCTGTCACGAAACCCCTCCCTTACGGGGGAACAACACTGCGTTTCCCAGGAGTGGGGCTGAGCTATCCCTGATTCCAGTCTTGACCAATCAGATGTTCATATTTATCCAGGAGCAGCGATTGGCTCATGGGACACCATGTGACCGGAGCAGAGCCAATGGGAAATAAGGTGGTTTTACTGGGGAATTTCAGCGAGAGATGCTCTTATCTGTGAACCTGGTCTTGGAAGCTGTAAGATGGGAACTGCTGGGGGGCTTTCCTGAGGAAGAGTTGATGCAGAGCAAGGCATAGCCGAGGGATGGGAAGAAAAAGATGATGCCTGATGGAGCCACCCCCAAAGCCTCTGGGCTTTTCTTTGAAAAGAAAGTGAAAGTGTTAGTTGCACAGTTGTGTCTTATACTTTGTGACCCAATGGATTGTAGCCCATCAGGCTCCTCTGTCCATGGGGTTCTCCAGGCAAGAATACTGGAGTGGGTTGCTATTCCCTTCTCCAGGGGATATTCCTGACTCGGATCAAAGTGGCATATCCTGTGTCTCCTGCACTGCAGGTGGATTCTTTACTTGCTGAGCCATCAGGGAAACCTGAGCTTAAAACTAAGTAAATCCCCTCTTCACCTGAATTAGAGTTGAAGTTTCTGCCTAACCCAGCAAAAGAGGATCAGCTGACTCCTGTGTGAAGGGCTTCTCCAGCCTCGCCTTCATTCTAAGCCTTCGGTAGAATGCTGTTGTTGTTGCTGTGGGTTTCCTCAACTAGCCTATAGTGTGTCCTCAAGTTCAGAGGCCATCTCTTCTCTCCCATTGGCTTTCTGGTGGGTATACTAGGCCCTGGGGGCCTTGAATCAGAATGGACAGAAGTGAAGGAAAGATGAAGGTGTATAAATGAACAGGCAGAGTTCATGGTGGGAAGCAGGGAAATAAACACTGTCCTAACTCCACCGGAGAAGGCTTTACTGGATGATCACCGCAGGTCCCCCTTTCCTGCCTCCACTTTCCTGCCCTGCCCCTTAGCACTGAACCCTTGGGTGCTTGCTGGTTAACACAGTTCCCACCAAGTGCAGTCTCCAGCAGCTCAGGTCATTAGCCTTGCTCGTCCCTCTGCCTGGATTGCCCTTTCCAATATCTTCTCCNTAGCACTGAACCCTTGGGTGCTTGCTGGTTAACACAGTTCCCACCAAGTGCAGTCTCCAGCAGCTCAGGTCATTAGCCTTGCTCGTCCCTCTGCCTGGATTGCCCTTTCCAATATCTTCTCCTGGCTCACTCCTTACAGTTCAATATCTTCACTCCAGTGCTTCCTCCTCAAGGAGGCCTTGCCTCATCATCCCTAGCAGCCCTGCTTCCTGTCAGCTTTATCTCATCCATGGCCACTGGTCACTCAGTTGTGTCTGACTCTTTGGTACCGAATGGACTGCAGCACGCCAGGTTTCCCTGTCCTTCACCNCACTCCAGTGCTTCCTCCTCAAGGAGGCCTTGCCTCATCATCCCTAGCAGCCCTGCTTCCTGTCAGCTTTATCTCATCCATGGCCACTGGTCACTCAGTTGTGTCTGACTCTTTGGTACCGAATGGACTGCAGCACGCCAGGTTTCCCTGTCCTTCACCATCTCCCAGAGTTTGCTCAAATTCATGTCCATTGAGTCGGTGATGCCATCCAATCATCTCATCTTCTGTCACCCCTTCTCCTCCTGCCCTGAATCTTTCCCATCATCAGACTCCTTTCTAATGAGTCAGTTCTTTGCATCAGATGGCCAAAGTATTGGAGCTTCAGCTGCAGCATCAGTCCTTCCAATGAATATTCAGGGTTGATTTCCTTTATGATTGACCGATTTGATCTCCTTGCTGTCCAATGGACTCTCAAGAGTCTTCTCCAGTAACACAATTTAAAAGCATCAATTCTTTGGCTCTCAGCTTTCTTTATGGTCCAGCTCTCACATCTGTACGTGTCTACCGGAAAAACCATAGCTTTGACTTATGGATCTTTGTCAGAACAGTGATGTCTCTGCTTTTTAATACACTGTCTAGGTCTGTGATAGTTTTTCTTCCAAGGAGCACATGTCTTTTAATCTCATGGCTGCCGTCACTGTCCACAGTGATTTTGGAGCCCAAGAAAATAAAATCTGCCACTATTTCCATTTTTCCCCATCTACTTGCCATGAAGTGATGGGACACATAATAGATGCTCAGTAAATATCTGTTGAATGAATAAATGAGCAATTTATGTGTCTGGCTTTCTCTGCAGAGTGTGAACCTGTTTTATTAATTTAATTTAATTTATTTATTTTTGTTCATTTGTTTTGGGGGTTATGTGGAGCAGCATATGGGGTCTTAGTTCCCCAACCAGGTATCAATCCCATGCTCCCTGCAGTGCAGAGTTCTAACCACTGGCTCACCAGGGAAGTCCCATATCTTATTCATTCTGAACCCCCAGGGTCCATTAATGAGACCTGAGTGCATGAGTATTGAATGAATGAAGGATTTCTAATACCATGCTAGTTTATGAGGGAGCCAGGGCACTTGAAAGCTCTCTGTGGGCTCAAACTCTCGGCCTCCTCAGCAGGACTCGAGGGGTGGAGACACTGTGAAGCCAGAGAAGGCAGAACTTGGGCCTTGGAGCTGCTGTTTCCTGATGCCGTGATCCTGGGCATTAGACACTCGTCTGTAAAGTGGGGAGAACACCAGCATCCCAGTCACCATACAGCTTTGAGTATTAATTGAGGCTGAGCATGTGACCTAGAAGTATCCAGTCTTGCTAGCACAGACTATTGATATATTTGTTTCTGTTGGTCTGAGTATCCTACATCCATCATCACTCCAGAGGAGGGAACTTAACTCCAAGATCACACAGCAAGTCAGAGTTTTCTGATTGAATTGTGAAGTGCAACCCTCCCCCTACCTGCTCCATCTAGGCCTTGCCTCCCTTCTCACCCCCATATCTCCCAGCTTCCACCCTGGGCCCCTTTTCCTGCAATGAGATCCTCAGGGCCTTTTCCTTGGGTGGGCGCCTTTTATTCTCAATAGAAGAAAAAAAAAAGAAAAAGAAAAATGACAAAGTCGCTCAGAAACCCGAGCTGTTTTTCACACTGTTCTGTCTCTGACAGGCTGTTAGAAAAGTTGGGAGGAGAGGTGCTACTGTTATACTTTTGTTATTCGGTGCTAATTAGAAGAAAGCCGAGCGCTGGGATGGGAAACAGTTCCCCACGAGGCCCTTATTGTTTCCATTGGAATGAAAACGAATTCAGATTAAACATCTTCTGATTCCCAGACATTATATTTCAAGCAAAATATTTTGTTTTGCTCTGAAATAAATCAAAATTACCCAGTCAATTGAATAGCATTGACACGTCAAAAAATTTTCCATATTCTGAGTATTAGCTTTTTTCTGTAGCATTTATAATGAATATGCTGATCGAGTTTGCCATGTGGGCCAGTGTGTTTTTGATCAGCAGAAATGCACAGTCTATGTCAACAGGCTGAATAGAAGAGGTGGGTGTGGTTTCTCCTTTTGGAGGAGGGCAGGGTGGCAGAATGAGAGTGCATTACCTGAGAAACCTGGAGAGGTGAGAGTGGGCTGCCCCGAACCTTGCTCTCTTGAAAGCCTACTACGCACTGATTGCACAACTCAGTCTGTGTTTAGCAGTGAGTCTACTGTGCCAGGTGTGGGAGTACCTTATGGAATCCTCACAGTAGACCCTGAGGTGGGTACTCTTATCGTCGTTTCCAACTCTGTGAAGGAGGAAGGAGAGGCTCAGAGAGGTTAGGTCCTGTGCCCAACATCACATAGCAAGGAAATGGTGGTCCCGACTGGATCCCAGCACTTTGAGCTCCGGTGCTCCAGTGCTGGCCAGTCTGACTGCAGGAGCATGATCACTGCCCAGCTGTACAGGTGAGGGCACTGAGGCTTGGGAGGGCTCCATCCTAGCAGGAGGTTGCCCTGAGAAAAGGGGCAGGGCCCTGACACACAGTGGCCTCTCCCTCCAGGAAGAAGGAGGTGCCAAGGATGGTGGAGAACATGTGCTCTGGGCCATCTGGTCACCAGCCTCTGATGCTGCTTTCCAGCAGGAAGACCTCAGGCAAATGAATTCACCTCTCTGTGCCTCAGTTTCCTCCCCTGTAAAGTGAGGACAAGAGTTCTTTCCTCTTCATGGGATTTGAGGATTGAAAACTGTTACAGCTCTGCACAGCACGCTGGTCACCTGATCTACCCTAGATCAAAGCTGGCTGTTGTTCTCATCATTACTATTATTCTGATTCTAGAACTGTACCCCTTCTGGATGCCAGAATGCTGCTGGCAATAGAGCTCTGTTATCAGGTTGGATCATCCTGAGTAAGCATGTAACCTGCTCCAGGCTTCAGTTTCTCCCAGAGAGGAATCAGAGAATCTGAACAGAGGACTTTGAAGGCTCTGGGAAGTTTCACTGCTTTGACCCCGAATCCTTACTATTATATTTCATTCAGTTCTTTCAGTGATGCCAGGCACCGTGCTGGGCTCTGGAACAAATAGCCACGACCCTCATTAAGTTCTTGTGTCTTATATGCAGAAGGACAGAGATTCACAAAGCTGATAAGAGTGATAAACCCTGTGCAGCCACGTGGTTTTGCTCACCTCTCTCAGAGATGACCAATAATAAAGAATATTTGTTGGCATGTTTGTTTTCCAAAATGCTTTCACTTCCTCCCTCTGGGGCTGTCTTCATGATGCCTGTCTGAGCTTTGTGGCATGCTGAGCAACCCTCATTTATCCCCATTTGACAGATGAGAAAATTGAAGCTCACAGAAGTTAAAATGATTTCTTCAAGGCAAGGGAGCTAATTATCAGTGGAATTGTATGTCAGCTCTGCTTGTTCCCACAACCTCCTCTCCTGCCTCCTCCTGCCCAATAAAGCAATAATCTGAGTTCTGTTGCCATTGGCAAGGTCAGATAAGGTCTGGTTTTTCTACATTGGTAGCTAGAAAAATGGGCTGGTAACCCTTCAACCACAATTTCATTATTATCTCCTGAGGTCTAGCTGAGCAGAGGCTACAGTCTCGTCTCCATTCTCTGAAAAATCACTCAGTGAGTCAGTCAATAAATGCTGAGTAAACATATTCCTGTACCTGGAAGGGAGCTAAAACTTACTTATAACCTCCAAGACTTATTCTGGGTGTGGCAACATAATCAAAGTAAATAATGTATGGGCGCCGACTAGGACCTAGGGCTGCTGTGTGCCTAGGACTGTGACATCCTGTCACTTACTCTTGGCCAGATTGGGAATTCCCTCAATAAGGTTACCTTTCCAGATCCAGGGAAAGAGGCTGAGTGAAGCTGAGACAGCTCCTAGGGTTGCCCAGTGAAATATAGGACACCTGTTGTTTGGGGCACACTTATATTAAAAAATCATTCATTGTTTATCTGAAACTCACATTTAACTGGATGTTCTGTGTTCTTGTTCGCCAAACCTGGCAACCCTTCCAAGATCATGCAGGGCCTCAGAATTAAGACTGAGATCACCTAGCTCTTTGACGTGAAGAGCTGACTCATTGGAAAAGACCCTGATGCTGGAAAGATTGAAGGCAAAAGGAGAAGAGGGCAGCGGATGAGATGGTTCGCTAGCATCATCGAACCAAAGGACATGAATTTGAGCAAACTTCAGGAGATAGTGAAGGACAGAGAAGCCTGGAGTGCTGCAGCCTGTGGGGTTGCAGTCGAACAGGACTTAGCGACTAAACGACAACAATAATAACAACATCTGGTTCTCATGCTTCCACTGTGACCACTGTGCTGTCCTGTCTCATCTATATCAAGAGGAGAGCTTTTCAGGGACTTCCCTGGTGGTCCAGTGGTTAGCACTTGCTTCCAAAGCAAGGGACATGGGTTTGATGTCTGGTTGGGGAACTAGGATCCCGCATGCAGTGCAGCTAAGGTTCCACATGCTTCACAGTCAAAACAAAACAAAACAAAACAAAAAAACGGAGGAGAGCTTTCTTCTGGCTCCACTTTATAAACGTGCCCTATATCTTATTGATCAGAACTGGGTGACCTAACTGGGAAGCTGAGTATTTTTAGTCGGGGGAATGCTAACCCAAACATAAAATCAGAGATCTGTTTACAGGGAAGTTGGGGAAATGGATATTTGGGAAATAATACAAATTAAGGCTGGAATTGCCATTAGCCTCCACAGGGGGAAAACTGAGGATGAATAAAGTGACTCGGGGGGGGGGGCAGGGCAAGCCAAGGGGAGAGACCATGTCTCAGGAGGGCAGAAGAACCCTGGGACTGTGCTTTACCTTAAGTCAGAGCAACAACCACTGGACATTTTAGATATTTGAGTCAACACTAACTAACTTGTTGGTGCCCTCCATTTCTGCTCCCCCCACCTTTTGTTTTCTTTTTGAGGAATTTGAGTTGGATTCCTACTCCATGTACCATCAAAGCCACGTAGGCACCCGAGGCAGACTTCACTAATCGATTGTAGCACTCCGAAACATACAGAGGTTAAGAAACTTCTGCTCCAAAACCAGACTGGCTGGCTTTGAATCCAGGATCTTTCACTTTCTAGCTGTGTGTCCTGGGGCAAGTGATGTAACCTCACTGAGCTTCTATTTCCTTATCTGCAAAAGAGACATAAATAGTACCACTTCACAGAGTTGCTGTGAGAATAAAATGAGATTTATCCAAAGCACTTAACTTTGGGGTATCATAATGCTCCCTGAATGCTAGCTGACAGCAGTGGCAGCAACATGGCCAGCTTGATTCAGCTGCAGGAGTCTTTCTCCACCCAGCACAGCAGACAGGTACTATGGCTCAGGCTGAACTACCAGGAGAGGTGGACTCTGTCTGCCATTTCTACTCTGATCCAGCCCTTGCAGATAAGAAAACAGACCCAGAAGTTGAAGCCATGAGCCTCATAGAGCCAAAGCCCTGGGCTTTGCTCTGGTTCAATCTTGAGTCACCCATGCCTCCTCATCCCATTTCACTTCTATTCTAAACATATGGAAATACTCTCAGTGTGGGCTTGGGCACTGAGGTCAGAGGGACCTCCTCCAGGTGCTCTTGGGGTCTGGGACCATGTTTGTAAGTCTTGCATCTTCCTATTCAGGCCAGGTCTCTGGAGGCAGTACAATGTCTGTCCTTTGTCAATTTCCAAGTTTGGGCAGCAGAGAGAGAAGTGAGGAATGAAAGCCATTGCGTCATCTTGGGAAGACCCTGAGATGGGCAATTCCTGTCTTCTTGTGAAAGGTGGACCACAGTCAGGACTACCCAGCTGCCCTTTGCTCTGCTGAGAGTTCTCACCTTTGCCCCGTGTTGCTTCATAGAAACTGGTCCTACCTGGTTGCTACGGGTAGTGAATTTCAGAGTCTGCAATTGTCACCTGGCTGAACAGGCCTAGGGGCCAGACCCTGGGTAAAGGACATCCAGAGATGATCATGTAAGGGGAACAAACAGCCCAGAGGTGTGGAGAAGCTGGACCCAACCAGCCTTCCAGACTGAGCATCTCAGCCAGGCTCATAGGTGAGCCAAGATGCAAACACAGGTCTGGGCACATCTGTCAGGAAGCATCTTTGCTCCGCACCCATGAACAAAACCACCCAGAGGCCTGAGGCAGACTGACTCCAGCTTTTGAGGCAGATAAGATAAGAGGTCAAGAAGTCAGCCGGGGAAAAGAGAGGCTCCCACATAAACAACCGCTGTAGCAATAATGCCTCAGCGGAGGCTTAATAGTGCCCTCTGAGTCCTTGGTCCTGTGCGGGGCTCCGACAAATGTTCAGGATCCGAGATCCTTATTATTCTTGAAGGGCAGATTGTGGGCTAGACTTCAGGGCCCACACTCGTAGTTTCTGGACTGAGGTTTTCCATTTGTAACAAGTTCCTGAGTGATGTGATTCTGCTGGACTGGGGACCCCACCTAGCAGTCATGGTGCAAGGGGGTTGGCTATAAGACCTGCTGTCACCCAAGGCCCTCACCATCCAGCTGAGGAACAGTGGGGAAAGGGAGGCTAGGGACAAGGGCATCCCACAGCAGAGCCTGTCTGGGCCAGCTGGCAGCGGGTGTCCCTGAACCCAGACCATCACAGAGTGAGTCTCCTGATGACTGATTTATTTACTCAGTCACTGGACACTGAAGGCCAGCTAGGTTCTAGGATGCCGAGAGTCAATGTGATGTAAGTTCTGCATTCCAGGCCTGCGATTGACTCGAGATATATCCGCTTAAGAAACACCCAAGCAGAAGGAGAGTCTGTGATTGACAGAGGTGGTCCTTCCGGGTCTCCTAGGATCTGTGTGCTGCTCTCCTTGGGGCGTCTGTTTCCAGTGACAAGTCTTTGGAAACTTGCCTGGGGACTAGTGGCGCGGCACTGGGCAGGCCCAGAGATCCAGAGATACTTGGAGTTTGCAAGTCCAGGTAACACCCCACCAGAGGCAGACAGGTGGGGATTATGAAAGTCTGGCATCTTACCTCCAGGCCAGGAAAACTCAGGGGGTAACTTAGCCTCCAGAGGTCCCCACAGGACCAGGTGAAACCACCCTTCCGGTCTCCCTTGCAATCACACCTTCCTTGGCTGCACCTGTCCTAGGCAGCTGCCCCAGCTCCTTCTGGTCTCCTCTTAATAATGAATCACATGTCCATGAATCCTGAAATCGGGCTCTACCTCTGGGATAGCTGACCTAAGACACATGCCATTTTCTAAAATTCCAAGAGGGATGTGAAGCAGGTGGGGGGTCTGTGACCAAGTCCATGTGCCTGGAGACAGAGCTTGGAGGCATCTGGAGTCAGAACACAGTAAGTCCCCTACATACAAACCTTCAGGTTTCAGACTTTCAAAGATGCAGAATGTGTGTTCATGCGTCCAGTCACGTGACTTCCTTCTTGTGTCTGGCATAATTTAGGTACTGCAAGATTAAAAATTATTTCTTTATTTTTCCATTTGTTTTTTCTAAATGTGTTATTTATGTGAAATGTATAATCAGTACAGTACTATATAGCCGATTGTGTTGGTTAAGTACCTAGGCTAACTTTTGGACTTACTAACAAATTTGACTTAGGAATGCACTCTAGGAATGGAACTGGGTTCCTATGAAGGGGACTACTGTAGTTAAGTTCTGAGAGTCAGAGGAGTAACTTTCTAGAAGATCTCCCTCTAAGACACTCAGAAACGTCCCCTCCTCTGGAAATCAAGTGAGATGCTAAAGCAAACGTGCCCTGTTTGAGATGTTTATAATCTCTCCTGCTATGGAGAAAGTTAATAGAGTTTCTTATAGAGTCTTTTGGCTTATAATGTACATCAGAGATTTCTCTTGGCTGCACACAGCCCGCAGACATGACAGGGAAGCCACCGGGGCACAGCTGTGACTTCCTGCTCCTACAGGGAGGCGGGGTGGCCCCCGGTTGTGTCCAGGAAAACCAGAGGGTCCTGTGTGGGGACAGTGCTGGGCTGGGCGTAAGAGGTGTCAGAGCTTTCGATGGATGACATCCTGGCCTTGCCCTGTGTCTGTTTAGTGACTGATGGAGAATCTACTCATTTGCTGCCCCAGAGGTGAGTGATGAGGGGGTGGGGGAAATACTCCAGGAACAAGACATAGTCCTTCTTTTGTCTGCAGAGCTATAATTACCTATTCAGGTGTTACCTCCCACGACTTGGGCAGAGCAGGGTGGAAGGAGCAGGGGAGACTTTTCAGGCCTGAAAAGGTGAGCTCAATGTTTGTGGAGGTTTCTGTGCAGCACCTTTGCTCCGGTTGCATTCAGAACCAGGTCTTTTTATTCGTCTGTGTCATTGATTCAGTCACGATCATCTGTGGAAACTGTTCCCCCTTGGGCTTTGACATTAGTCGTGTGTTGTTTGCGTGCATGCTCAGTCGTGTTTGGCTCTTTTGTGACCCCATGAACTGTAGCCTGCCAGGCTCCTATGTCCATGGGATTTCCCAGGCAAGAATACTGGAGCAAATTGCTATTTCCTATTCCAGGGGATCTTCCCAACCCTGGGATCGAACCCATGTCTCCTGCGTTAGTAGGTGGATTCTTTACCATTGAGCCACCGGGGAAGCCCTCATTTATAATTACTATTTTCATGCCAGCACAGGCTGAGGTGTGTTCTCTCTGGTGTATCCTTCAGTCCCTTTGCTAAGAGCAGAGGGTGCTGTGTTCCATCCTGTTATACCCATGGATCTCATCCAGGATCATCTTTTTTTCAGCCACCTCCCCCTAAATGAAGCCTTTCCACCCCTCCCTACTCCAAAGTCCCCAGTCATCTCCATTAGGATTCTCATTCTAGAGTGACCAACTATCCTGGTTTGCTTGACTCCGAGGGGTTTCAGAGCTAAAGCAGGACAAATTCAGGGAAACCAGGGCACTCGGTCCCTTTACTGATTTGGCTGCTACAAAAAGAAGCCTGTTAGAGGGACTTAAAGAAACACAGGGTTTATTTATCTCTTATATAAAAGAAAAAACCCAGGGCTGGATGATGGCTCCATAAGGTCATCAGGGACTTAAGCTCCTTGCTTTCTGTCCCGCCATCCTAAAAGCCTAGCTTTTAGCCTTCAGGTTGCCTCATGATCCCAAGATGGCAGTTGCATCTTCAGTCATCGCATCTACATCCCAGGCATGGAGATGCAGGAAGGCAGAAGATTTACCAGGGCAAGTGCTTATTGAATTAGCCTCCTTTAAAGAGCTTCCCACAGAAGCCCTATTTGGGACTTCTGTTCACATTTCATTGGCCAGAACTGTACCACATGACCATCCCTAACTGTAAGGGAAATATAGCTTTTTAGTGTGTGCCTTGTTGCCCTAATAAAATGTGGTTTTGCTTGTTTGGAAGAAAGTAAGAATATGTCTTTGATAATTGAGTTGGCCAACTTCCAGCTTTGCCCAGAACTTTCTCAGTTTGAGTACTGGAAGTCCTTCATTCCAGGGAGCCCTCGATGTCACCAACAAGATGATTTGTCCCCATATTGGTAAGAAACCTCCAGTCTCTGACACACCTACCTTCCTCGATTCAACAATAGCAGCTGCCCTAGGAACACACTGTTGGGTGTTTGTCTAATACTTTGACATTCAGGCATAAATCGAACATCAAACAGCCCGGGTGATACATTAAAAAATAATTTCACCATAGCCCAGGTGCTGAATTGCAACAGTTGAGCTGTAATTATTTGATACATATCTAGGTAGCTGAGAAAACTCTGCTTCAATTAGGAATAAAACTAGGCTTCCAGATTTNGAGAAAGTTAATAGAGTTTCTTATAGAGTCTTTTGGCTTATAATGTACATCAGAGATTTCTCTTGGCTGCACACAGCCCGCAGACATGACAGGGAAGCCACCGGGGCACAGCTGTGACTTCCTGCTCCTACAGGGAGGCGGGGTGGCCCCCGGTTGTGTCCAGGAAAACCAGAGGGTCCTGTGTGGGGACAGTGCTGGGCTGGGCGTAAGAGGTGTCAGAGCTTTCGATGGATGACATCCTGGCCTTGCCCTGTGTCTGTTTAGTGACTGATGGAGAATCTACTCATTTGCTGCCCCAGAGGTGAGTGATGAGGGGGTGGGGGAAATACGACAGGAACAAGACATAGTCCTTCTTTTGTCTGCAGAGCTATAATTACCTATTCAGGTGTTACCTCCCACGACTTGGGCAGAGCAGGGTGGAAGGAGCAGGGGAGACTTTTCAGGCCTGAAAAGGTGAGCTCAATGTTTGTGGAGGTTTCTGTGCAGCACCTTTGCTCCGGTTGCATTCAGAACCAGGTCTTTTTATTCGTCTGTGTCATTGATTCAGTCACGATCATCTGTGGAAACTGTTCCCCCTTGGGCTTTGACATTAGTCGTGTGTTGTTTGCGTGCATGCTCAGTCGTGTTTGGCTCTTTTGTGACCCCATGAACTGTAGCCTGCCAGGCTCCTATGTCCATGGGATTTCCCAGGCAAGAATACTGGAGCAAATTGCTATTTCCTATTCCAGGGGATCTTCCCAACCCTGGGATCGAACCCATGTCTCCTGCGTTAGTAGGTGGATTCTTTACCATTGAGCCACCGGGGAAGCCCTCATTTATAATTACTATTTTCATGCCAGCACAGGCTGAGGTGTGTTCTCTCTGGTGTATCCTTCAGTCCCTTTGCTAAGAGCAGAGGGTGCTGTGTTCCATCCTGTTATACCCATGGATCTCATCCAGGATCATCTTTTTTTCAGCCACCTCCCCCTAAATGAAGCCTTTCCACCCCTCCCTACTCCAAAGTCCCCAGTCATCTCCATTAGGATTCTCATTCTAGAGTGACCAACTATCCTGGTTTGCTTGACTCCGAGGGGTTTCAGAGCTAAAGCAGGACAAATTCAGGGAAACCAGGGCACTCGGTCCCTTTACTGATTTGGCTGCTACAAAAAGAAGCCTGTTAGAGGGACTTAAAGAAACACAGGGTTTATTTATCTCTTATATAAAAGAAAAAACCCAGGGCTGGATGATGGCTCCATAAGGTCATCAGGGACTTAAGCTCCTTGCTTTCTGTCCCGCCATCCTAAAAGCCTAGCTTTTAGCCTTCAGGTTGCCTCATGATCCCAAGATGGCAGTTGCATCTTCAGTCATCGCATCTACATCCCAGGCATGGAGATGCAGGAAGGCAGAAGATTTACCAGGGCAAGTGCTTATTGAATTAGCCTCCTTTAAAGAGCTTCCCACAGAAGCCCTATTTGGGACTTCTGTTCACATTTCATTGGCCAGAACTGTACCACATGACCATCCCTAACTGTAAGGGAAATATAGCTTTTTAGTGTGTGCCTTGTTGCCCTAATAAAATGTGGTTTTGCTTGTTTGGAAGAAAGTAAGAATATGTCTTTGATAATTGAGTTGGCCAACTTCCAGCTTTGCCCAGAACTTTCTCAGTTTGAGTACTGGAAGTCCTTCATTCCAGGGAGCCCTCGATGTCACCAACAAGATGATTTGTCCCCATATTGGTAAGAAACCTCCAGTCTCTGACACACCTACCTTCCTCGATTCAACAATAGCAGCTGCCCTAGGAACACACTGTTGGGTGTTTGTCTAATACTTTGACATTCAGGCATAAATCGAACATCAAACAGCCCGGGTGATACATTAAAAAATAATTTCACCATAGCCCAGGTGCTGAATTGCAACAGTTGAGCTGTAATTATTTGATACATATCTAGGTAGCTGAGAAAACTCTGCTTCAATTAGGAATAAAACTAGGCTTCCAGATTTTCTCTGCACAATTCTCTCTTTCAGGGAAAAAAATTCCCTCCTTTTTCCAAGTTCAGATTTTTTTTTTTTAATACTTAAACTCTAGTTTTCAATGCTCACTAAAAAGATATGATATTGGGCTTGGCAAAATCTCCAGATCTGGAGGAAAGATGTAGGAGTGGGAAATGGAAAACACCCGTCTTCAGGATAACAGGCATTTCTTATAATTGAGCATGAACACTGCCAGGGGCTTCTTAGCTTATGAAAGGGGGTGGCCAGGGAGAAACCATGACCAGCATTAAAAGACTGCCAGCAAACATTCATCAACCACTTCCGACGTTAGGCGCTGGGCTAAATTATACCTTCAGCTTGTTGCATCTCCATGTTCTTCTCTGCTCCACTTTGCAGTTAGAGAAACTGAAGCTTCCAGAGACCAAATCATTCACTAAGTCCACATAGCTAACAGATGGGTGGTGATGTAGGGGTGGCACCCACATCTGGTTGATTCCAGAGTCTGGTTAATATATGCTGTCTCGTGGAAAGAGCTGGTTTTAGTCAAGCTATTATTAATACATAGGTTTGTAGAGAAAAAAAAAAGAAGAATGTCTGGCTGCACCCAGATAAGACTTGTTGTTGTCCAGTTGCTAAGTCGTGTGTCCAACTCTTTGCAACCCCAGGGACTGCAGCATGCCAAGCTTCCCTGTCCTTCACCATCTCCTGAAGTTTGCTCAAATTCATATTCATTGAGACGGTCGTGATGCCATCCAACTATCTCTCTGC
Source organism: Neotragus moschatus (assembly GCA_006410615.1). Classification (NCBI taxonomy): domain Eukaryota; kingdom Metazoa; phylum Chordata; class Mammalia; order Artiodactyla; family Bovidae; genus Neotragus; species Neotragus moschatus. Next base: position 980,469 of record SJYA01001955.1, on the reverse strand, counting down.
TGCTCCCTTCTCCTCTTGCCCTCAGTCTGTCCCAGCACCAGGGTCTTTTTCAATGAATCAGTTCTTCATATCAGGTGGCCAAAGTATTGGAGCTTCAGCTTCAGCATAAGTCCTTCCAATGAATATTCAAGGTTGATTTCCTTTAAGATTGACTGATTTGATCTCCTTGCTGTCCAAGGGACTCTCAAGAGTCTTCTCCAGCACCACAATTCAAAAGCATCAGTTCTTCAGTGCTGAGAACTGATGCTTTCGAACTGGTCCAACTCTCACATCCATACGTGACTACTGGAAAAATAATAGCTTTGACTATACAGACTTTAGTCAGCAAAGTGATGGCTCTGCTTTTTAATATACTGTCTAGGTTTGTCATAACTTTTCTTCCAAGGAGCAATTGTCTTTTAATTTCATGGCTGCAGTCACCATCTGCAATGATTTTGGAAAGCAAGAAAATAGAATGTCACCGTTCCCACTTTCCCCCCATCTATTTGTCATGAAATGGTGGAACTGGATGCCATGATCTTAGTTTTTTGAATGTTGAGTTTTAAGCCAGCTTTTTCACTCTAGCAGCACCCTTAAAGTTGAAGGAAAGAAAGCAGTTTGGAAGTCTTGACAATTTATGTTTCCCAACACGCTGGGTGCTTAAAAATGCCCCATGTTTTTAAGATAACAAATGACACTGTACTCTTTTCAATTATTTCTGCTTATTTCTTGAGATGGCTTGGCATCCGGCTACCACCCAGTTTTCTAGGGCCAATTTCACAGATTAGAAGTTGCAAGGCAGGTTCTGCACCTTATAAAGAGGCCGGAGTGACTTCCCAGGTGAAGGCTCCCCAAATGCTAGACTAAGTCACGGTGGAGATTCTTCTTGGAGCCCAGTGCCTGCTTGGACGCGATGATCCTCTGCCGATGCTCCGGCTGTGATGTGGGGTCGGGGGGCTTCTGGGGTCAGCTCTGGCTGGTCCTTGTTGAGAACTGCACATCTTCTGAGGCCATCAGGGTGGACAGTCTCCACTGGTTCCACAGTCCCAGCTGAGTTTGAGGTTTCCAAGTGTGGTGCTGAGACCTGGTTCCTTCTTCTGGGGATTAGTGACAAAGGCTAAAATAGGACAAACCTCCCAGAGCTGTTGGGGGATGAATTGAGATGGTCAAGTGCCTGACTCGGTGCCTGGCATATATGAAGCCTCAGTAGACCTTAGCCTGAAGTGATGAGGAAAAAGAGGAGAAGGAGAAGAGAGGCAGGAAAATAAGGAGAAGAAAGAGATTGTGAGCCTCAAGTTCCTTTAGGTATAAAATGGGAACAATACTAAAACCTCTTTCATCAGACTGCAGAAGAGCTGGAATGTTAGGATGTCTGTGAAATTATGCTCAGTGCAGACTCAGTGTCAGACAAATCTTAGCAGTTGATGCAGCCTTCAGAGCATCAACAAAATGGGGATGAGAAGGTCATGTTTTTGAAGTGACTACAGAGTGCTCGGTACCGCATCAGAACTCAGTGTGGAAGGATCACTATTCAGAGGTGGAGAAATCGTGCTGCCCCACTGGTGGTGACTGAGCTTGTGATCTCCAGGGGGTGGGGGTCTTTGGCAGAGAACCGAATGAGACTGGCTGTGTGGCCTGTGGACACTCCCAGGTGAAGCGGGCCCCAGGGCTACGTCTGGCAACTGATGGCACTGTCCTGAGTGGCTTCAGTCTTCACATCAGACCTGTCCTGGTGGCCAGTGTCACTCTCCATGTCCTTTAATTCTCTCGCCAAAGGCCAGGGAAGCAGCGTGTGACCAGAGCTGGGCTGTGTGCGCGCTGCCCCTGGGTGGTCCCATGCACGCGCTCAGCCTCCCCGGCCGCTCTGACATCTGCCTTCTGCGAAGCACATGTTGTCACCAGTCGACACTTACACAAGCCAGAAGCGGGCTGGCCCACACTCATCGCCGTAATAAACACATGTGGCAGCTTTTGAGAGCTGGGCTGTGCCATCCATCAATCCGAGTGACACCCCAAGAGTCCCTGTGGGGAGGAAGGCAGCACTTCAAAGTGCAGAGGTTCACAACCAGGTGTGCACAACAGGCACGCGGGGTGCCCTGGGCTGCAGCCCATGGGAGTAGGTGAGTGACAGGGGTCTGTGTGTCTGCGTGCCTGCATGCGTGTTTATATGTATCTGTGTGATGTACACATGTGTGTATATGTGTGTACACACATATGTACCTGCATGTTTGTGCATGTGTACACATTCGTGTATATGTGTGTGTTGGTGCATGTATGTGTGTGCATGTGTGTGTGTGTACATGCAAACACGTTAGATTAAGAGCCCCAAATTCCAGCAGCATCAGGGTCCAGCAGGGTTTTGAAAATGGAATGGGATAGATGGAAACTGACTTTGGTCCTCAGAATTCAGGGTACAATAGAGAGCAGTGGGAACGTCGCAAACAGGAAGCCTGTGTCCAGCCGAAGGAGGAAGATGTAACTCAGTTCTCAGCACTTGCTGCTTGCTGCCTGCTGAATCTTGGTTATCTATTGTATTAATATATATAGCAGTGTGTGGGCTTTCCAGGCGCTAGTGGTAAAGAATTCCCTTACCAATGCAGGAGACATAAGAGACATGGGTTCGATCCCTGGGTCAGGAAGATCCCCTGGAAGAGGGTGTGACAACCCACTCCAGTATTCTTGCCTGGAGAATTCAAGGGACACAGAAGCCTGGCGGGCTATAGTCCATTGGGTAGCAAAGAGTCAGACACGACTGAAGCGACTTAGCATGTAGACATGCATAGCAGTGTGTCTATGAAATTTCGTGATTTTTAAGATCATTGTCAGCTCATCAATATTTACAATGTTCCCTGGCTCAAACAAAACACACTCAAGGCTGGAATTTGGCCTGTGGACCCCAGTGGAGTGTAGCTGTTTCTCCCAGTGGGGAAGGGATTACTCTGCCCGGTTGGGCTGTTCCCAGAAAATCCTCATTGACCTGGAACAGTCATTCTCAGTGGAGTGAGCTTGTTCTCTAAGGGACATTTTCCATGATCAAGACAGAGTGGTGGGAAGCAATGGCCTGGTCCAGAGGGTGATTGTTATTGGCAGCTGGTGGGTAGAGGTCAGGCATGCTGTTGAACACCTAGGGTGCACAAGACAGACCGCCCCCCCCACAACAACCATAGTAAAGAATTGTCTGGCTCCAAATGCCAACACTGAGCAATCTGAACGAGAGTCATCCTGAAGGTGATCTGGGAGGGCTGGCTTCTAGCTGCCCGAAGTCATAACTTGAGCAGTGGCCTTTAGGCGTCAGTTGTGTGACCAGTTGAAAATCCCATCCAAGAGATGGACTTCTGGCTGAGGGGCCTGCCCTAGTGCCTTCCCCACACAGCAGGCTTCAGGTTGGTGTCTCACACATCTGAAATCACCAAACTCCCACGCCACTTTTATCCTCATTCTGTAGATGCAGAGCCACACACACGCACACACATTCACACACGTTTGGCAGACCCTCCCCCCGGCAGTGTAATTCAGGGCAGACTTGCTCCCAGGCCCACCCTCTTAATGACAGGGCAACACTAAGAAAATATGGACTGAAATGACCTTACATCTCTTGCACATTTGAGTTTGAATGGACTGCTTCTTCTGTCCGGAATAATGCTCTCTTGGAAAACTCCCACTCATCTCTCCAGGCTGAGTTGAAAACTGCCTCTTCCAGGAAGCTGCCCCTGGCTGCTGAGCCTGTGTCAGGCCGTGAGTCTGGGATCCCTCCACCAGCCAGGTGTTTCCCCTTCTAATGGATCAATCATCTCTCCTTTACGGTGATGGCTTCAGTGTCTGTCTTAACATTAAATGAGCATCCTTCATGACTCTGCTAAGGCCTGACACGTACTAGGCACTGACTAAGTAGGTGTTGAATGAACAGACCCATGCATGGTGGGCGTCTCTTAGCTTCCGTTCCTTACGTCATTTCTGCAGTTTGGAGCACGTTGCTGAGCCTTCATGATGAGCCAGGCGCTGCCCTTAGTACTCTACGTGTATTAACTTGTTTCACGCTTGCAGCCGTCCCATTAGGTTGCTATTAATCCTGTCCTCACTTATCCCATTTTCTCAGCTTCTCAGGCAGAGAAGCTAAACCACTTGGCTAAAGTCACACAGCTCATAAGTAGCAGGAACTTCCTCAGTGGCTGCTTTGAGCACACTATCTGCAGGCTGGAGACAGAGCTGGGTTCCGTGCTTGTTCCAACTCTTTGCAGCCCCCATTGAGGGCTTAGTGAGCTATTGTTATGTGACCCAGGGCAGGTTCAGGCATCAAACAACCATCATACCAAACATCTATGATGTGGCAGGCACCGCACTAAATAGAGTGGTTAGAATTTCATATTTGTCATTTGCATTTCTCGTGTAGGTATTTGCCTATACATATGGTACTGGTAAATTTGAGGTTTTTTCTTATTGATTAGCAATTATTCTTTATATATTAAGGTCATACGCCATATATATTTGTCACATTTTACATATTTTCCTTGAAAGTGAAAGTGATAGTCACTCAGTCATTCTGACTCTTTGAGACACCATGGACTGTAGCCTGCCAGGCCCCTCTGTCCATGGAATTCTCCAGGCAAGAATACTGGAGTGGGGAGCCATTCCCTTCTCCAAGGGATCTTCCTGACCTAGGGACTGAACCTGGGTCTCCCACATTGCAGGCAGATTGTTTACTGTCTGAGCCACCAAGGAAGCCAATTTTGTTATTTTCCAACCTGTTTATAATGTTTCATTTGCTGTTCACAGATTTTAATTTTTAGGTAGTCAAAATTGTTTTTTATCATTTCACTTTACATTCCATGCCTCAAAAGTTTCTTTCCACTCCCAAGATTATAAAACATGAATTCATACTTATTTCTCCAGCTCTTTAATGAATTAATTTATTTATTTGGCTGTGTTGTGTCTTAATTGCAGTGTGTGGGATCTTTTGTTGGCAAGCTTAGACTCTCTGGTTGTGGCACTCGGACTTAGTTGCTCTGGACATGTGGGGTCTTAGTTTCCCGACCAGAGATAAAACCCATATCCCTTGCATTGTAAGGCAGATTCTTAACCTCTGGACCACCAGGGAAGTTCCCTCTCCAGTTCTTTTAGATTCATTATTTAATATATTCATACCTTACTTAACATTAATCTTTGGTTCACTAGGAATAAATTTCAGCATATGGTGTGAGGCAGGATGCTCACGTTGTTTTTGTTCACTAAGTCTAATACATTCTTATGAAAAACTCCTTGAGAGCACCTGACTGAAACAGGCAGCAATCCTCACAGTATCCACTTGGGCAGCTCAGCCTGTAAACTGGTTGTCTTTTGGTTGCCTAAGATATAGATACGCCTTGTATACCTATGTCTATAAAGATGTAGATATTTCTTACATGTCTGTATATTCACCATTCAGTCGGTGAATGTGGCAGTGTAACAGTCTGGATTTTTTAAGATGAGATTTTTAAGCTTTTGCTTCCCGGGGATACAGTTACGCCAGCCTCTGTCACTTGCTGATTCACACCTTACATGAGACCCCCACCTTCCCAGCCAGTGAATTATTGATTTACCACATGACTGATAGAGATCCCTTGATGCCTGCTAAGTCACTTCAGTCATGTCTGACTCTTTGTGACCCCATGGACTGATAGCCCTCCAGGCTCCTCTGTCCATGGGATTCTCCAGGCAAGAATACTGAAATGAGTTGCCATGCCTTCCTCCAGAGGATCTTCCCGACACAGGGATCGAACTTGTGTCTCTTATGCTCCTGCATTGATAGGAGGGTTCCTTACCACTAGTGCCACCTGGGAAGCCCAAGAGATCCATTGATACATACCAATTAAAATCATTGTCAGTCTTGCGATTCAATTGGCAAAGATGAAAGAGCTCTCCAGTTTCTGATGTTGGTCGACATGGAGCATACAGTTGTCCTGATGTCACCTTGGTGTCACGCCGTTCCTGGGGACCAGTCACTGTGCTATGGTTTTGCCTAAGGTCAAGCATCCTGTAAGTGTGAACCAGACCACCTGCTTATCCCCACTGCCGCCTTGCAGAAAAGTTTACAGCAGAAGCCTTCGAGGCATGCTTATTCATCCACCCAAGGAAACTGGTTGCAAGGAAAGAATTACAGATGGGTGAACAGATTTGGGATAGGAGTGTCTTTTAACCTTGAGAAGTTGTAAATAACCTAAAAGTCCATCAGTGGAAAATCAGTGAATTCTGCTACAGTATTTGCCTATCCTGGACAGCGGGAACTTGCAGGCTATGCTGGTCCTGCAGCCAGGACCCCTCATTCTTCAGGTCTTGGCCAAACTGTCCCCTCCTCCAGGAGACCCCCTTTGGAACCATGTAGCTTCTGTGTATTCAAAGGTACGTCACAAAATTGGTACCCAGGACCTTAGGTTGGGACCTTGATTGGAATAGAGGTCTTTGTAGTTGTAATCATGGTTAAAAACTTCAAAGTGAGATCATCCTGAACTGGAGTGGTCCTGAATCCAGTGACAGGTGTCCTCATCAGAGAGAAAAAAAGAAGAAAAAGCTGAGAGACACTGAGGGAAAGGCCATGTGATGATGGAGGCAGAGATTGGAGTGATGTATCTCTAAGTCTGGGAAGCCAGAACCATTAGCAGGAAGAGAGGGGCAAGGGATGGAGTCTCTCTTAGGGACGCTGGGAGGAACCGATCCTGCCGACACCTTGATGTTGAACTTCTGGCCTCCAGAACTGAGAGAGTAAATCTTCCATTGCTTTAAAACCACCACTACACAGCTTTTGGTGGTGGTGGTTTATTCGCTAAGTCGTGTCCTGACTCTTGCGACCTCATGGACTGTAGACTGCCAGGCTCCTCTCTCCAAGGGGATTCTCTAGGCAAGAATACTGGAATGGGTTGCCAGTTCCTTCTCCAGGGGATCTTTCCGACCCAGGAATTGAACCCAGGTCTCCTGCATTGCAGGCAGATTCTTTACCAACTGCGCAAGAGGGAAGCCCTTAAAACCACCAAGAGCGCAGTAATTTGTTATAGCCGCATTAGGAAACGGTGGCTGCGGGCGATGTGGTTTGCATCCTGGCAGGTTACTTCTGCCCCCCAGCCTCTGCTTTCTCATCCATAAAATGGGGCTTCTGGCCACATTTCCATGAGGATTAAATAAAGTAATAAATGTGAGACTTCAGCTGGGTGCCTGGCACCTGGCAAATGCTCAATAAGTGTTAATTATTTTTACTCTTTTATCAGTCTGGAAAGTGTCCGCAGAGGTCCTGCATTAGAATAAAAACTGAAGCCAAACACATTCTTCAGATTCTGTGCACAAAGATGTCCATGGGGCATTAGTCACAGCGTAAGAACAAAAATAGGGAAACAAACCAATGTTCACCCAAAGGGCAGAGTAGTGTAAGATATGTCAGGAGGGACTGTGGGGAGAAGGAATGATGTACAGCCACTAAAAGGACACTTAGGAAACATTTTTGATGGTGTGGAAAGATCCTGAGTGATAAGGTTAAGTGGCTGAAAGAAGCATGTAAAATCGTACATGCAAAGTGACTACAATTATGTAGAAATAAATGGAGGAAAAGGGTGGAACACCAAAAAAGGTCAGGGGAAAGCCTTCTGAATCCAAAAATGCAGCCAAGAAGAAAAAGAGAGGGATTAGGATGGTGGGGAGGGAGGGAGCAGGACCAGACAGGAGGTGGCCTGGCCAGTGCTTCGCTGTGGTGCTGATGGTGCTCAGACGTGTCCAGCTCTCTGTGACCCCGTGGACTGTAGCCTGCCAGGCTTCTCTGTCCATGGGATTTCCCAGGGAAGAATACTGGAGTCGGTTGCCATGCCCTCCTCCAGGGGATCTTCCTGATGCAGGGATCAAACCCACATCTCTTGTGTTTCCTGCATTGCAAGCGGATTCTTTACCACTGAGCCACCCGGGAAGGCCATTCACTGGTGTGATGTTAAACCCATCATTGTGTGTAGAGCAAGTGATACCTTTGAAACACTTTGCATCCTTTATCCCAACCCTTGTGTCACCTTTAAAGGTATTCTGAGCTCCAGACACACTTGAGATCTCTACCTCCTGTTCTGGCCACCCTCTAGCTTTGTTTGTTTTGTTGGTTGATTGTGCTAAGTCTTTGTTGTGCTGCCCAGGCTTCTCCTGGAGCATGGACTCTAGACTGCGTGGGCTCAGTTAGTTGCAGTGCATGGGCTTAGTTGCCCGAAGGCGTGTGGGATCTAAGTTCCCCAACCAGGGATCAAATCCACATCCCTTGCTCTGGAAGGTGGATCCTTAACCACTGGACCAGTGAAGTCCCCATCCTCTCTAGCTTGGTGTTCAAGGGCTTAGTCCCTAATGAACTCAGTTTCACATCTCTAAAATGGGCATGGTAAGGGAAGCTATCTCATTGAGCTGATTTTGTTGTTCAGTTGATCAGTCATATTCTGAGTCTTTTTGATCCTCTGGACTGCAATACACCAGGTTTCCCTGTCCTTCACAGTCTCAGTNCTGTTCTTTGGAACTCTGCATTCAGATGCTTATATCTTTCCTTTCTGCTTCACTTCTTTTCACAGCTATTTGTAAGGCCTCCCCAGACAGCCATTTTGCTTTTTTGCATTTCTTTTCCATGGGGATGGTCTTGGTCCGTGTCTCCTGTACAGTGGTACTTAGTAGATGCTTACTAAACTCAAGCTGCTGTTCTTACATGCAGGACCAGAAGCTGATGGAGACCCACTCCTCTGAGTCTTCCTTACCACCCTCAGAGCTTCCCGAGTGTTGAGGAGGATTCCCTGGGACACTGGCAGACCTCCAGGGCAGAAGGGCAGGTAGGGAGGGGGGAGGGGCCCCATCCTACTCTCAGCATTCCTATAGACATAGCCTCATTTCATCTTGGCACAAGACAGCTTCCTGGTTCAAAGACAAAAGGCCTTTAAAAAAAATGAAGGGGAAAAAACGGCTCTTGGACATCAAATGCTTCTTACAAACACTGTTTTGATGATTTAAATGTAAACAAATCCGAAACATGTGGATTAAATTTCTCCCAAAGGCTTAAAAATTAAGGGGAGAAAAAAGGGGAGTTGTCTCAGGCCAAACGCATGTTGATTTTTGCCAGTCTCCAGAATGNGGCTCTTGGACATCAAATGCTTCTTACAAACACTGTTTTGATGATTTAAATGTAAACAAATCCGAAACATGTGGATTAAATTTCTCCCAAAGGCTTAAAAATTAAGGGGAGAAAAAAGGGGAGTTGTCTCAGGCCAAACGCATGTTGATTTTTGCCAGTCTCCAGAATGTTCGGGAAATAATTGGAGACGTGTCCCCCACACCCCAACCGGCGCTAAGCTGTACCCTTTTTTTTTTTTTAATTGCTGTTATGACTCACTGTTGAGTTGGTGATTATTTTTATCCAGTTAATGAAGGTAATCTATAAATTACCACTGACCCAGATTCATGATTTAATAAGATTTAAATTACACACCCAGGCCCATTCGGAAGCAGCGGGCTGGAGCCGCTGTCTGAATGGAACACATGCATCTGTCTGTTCTCAAAAGCCCCGAAGCTCAGACCTTTGCCCACTGCCTCTCCTCCCCCGCACTGAACTCCCGGTCCACCCAGGGTGACATCTGGGGCCACCTGGCTGGTTTCTGGGCCCTGTGACTGCCCGTACTCTATGGGCACTGGCTTTGGACTCGGTGGAGAACCCCACCTGGAGGCCCAGAAGGCCATCCCTCTGCTCCCGCCTCTGTCGTACCTTGTGTGCCCTCAGTGGACCGTTGGCTCCTCTCTGGACCTCAGTTTCCCCCTGTCTGACATGAGAGAGTGTTGCTCTTTAAGGGATTTCATAGCACTGATGTGCCAAACTCGGGTTTCTCAGAGTGGGCACTATGGAACCTTGGTCCTCAGGATGCCGTGTGGATAAGAGCAGGGTTAGAGACTCACTGACTTGTCCAGTGATACCACCTGTGCAGCAGGCTTGAGGTCAAAGTCAAGGTTACCACTGCCTCTCACCCTACAAAAGCTGCAGCCTCCAGGAAGCCCTCCTGATTTAAAAGCCAGGTCAAGCCCTCACTCCTGAGCGGGCAAGACCCTGAGGATCTGTACCTAGAGCTGACTTCACGGCCAAGCAACCTGGACGGTGCTCTGCCCAGCGCTCATGTGGACGTGGAGCCTACTTCTCATGCTTGTTCACCTCTGACTTAAATTCTTAACGAGTTTTGCCCAAAGGGCCCACACTTTCATTTTGCTCTGGATGACTTGAATCCTGTCGCCAGTCCTGCTTAAACCACAACCTCGCCTTCTGTAGGACCCTGCCGCTTCCCTCCTCAATGTCAGGCCTCTGCCCCCAGGGTCCCGACTCAGCCTCTGCGCTGCTGAACCCTTGCCCGGAGCATTGCTGTCCCTTCTTGCTCTAATTGGACCCATTCATCATCCCTCAGGTCTCAGCTCAAATGTCAGCTCCTCCGGGGCTCTCTTCTGTCCTGGATCTCAGATGAAGGCGCCCCCAGGGCTGCCCCTCCCTTCTTGTCCCCCTTTTGGCACTATTTGGAATCGCCTGGTTGGTCCCCCAGTGCGACAGGAGGGCGGGGGCTGTTCTGCTTGTTGCTGATGCAGGCTGAGTGCGTGACACCCACACGTACACACGCGCACACACATGCACACACACACAGAAGTCCTTGTCTTGGCAATGAAACCCACTGTTTATCCCCAAGGAAAAGGTCCCCTGCCCCTACCAGGGTGCACCCCTGACTCCTGGAGCCCCACTGCTCAGCGACTACCCAGGGCCCTCCACCCTCATCTCCCTCCTGTTACCCCTCCCCAGCTCCCTCGTGTCCCCCAGCCCTCTGCCCTGAGGCCAGGCCTCCCCACTCCTCCACTTATCCCCACCCAACCCTCCTTCTGCCTGTCCAGTATCACTGCTCCCAGGACCCTCTAGGACTCGTTCCTTTTTTAAAACAATTTTTTTCTTTCTTTTATCCACACCATGCAGTATGCAGGATCTTAGTTCCCCTGGCAGGGATCGAAACTGCACCCCCAGCAGCAGAAGCGTGGATTCTTAACCTCCTGACCACCAGGGAAGTCCCTAGGACGCTCTCTTATCAGATCCACTTCCAGGATGTTTCTGAGATCATAGTTTCACGTTACTCCTTCTCTGGACCTTTCACTGGGGGCTGATGGTGATGGGAGCTGTCACTAGTCTCCCCACAATGTGGGATGGCCATCATCCTGAGGAGAGTCTACACAGACACTCACTTTTTCATCAGTCATCTATTTTAATGGGCGAGGCTGAATTTCTTATTGTTGTGCATGTGTGCCTGCTAAGTCCCTTCAGTCATATCTGATTCTTTGAGACCCCATGGACTGCAGCCCACCAGGCTCCTCTGTCCATGGGATTCTCCAGGCAAGAAAACTGGAGTGGGTTGCCATGCCCTTCTCCAGGGAATCTTCCCAATCCAGGGGTCAAACACATGTCTCTGTGTCTCATGCATTGGCAGGTGGGTTCTTTATCACCAGTGCCACCTGGGAAGCCCCTATTAATGTTGAGAAGTGGGTTTAAAAGAACTGTATTAGCAAATGAAGGGAACAAGGGCCCAAGGCTGAGCAAGGATCACAGAGGTGTTTCTCAGGACAATGATAGTGGAGATTGGGTAACACATGTTAACAGCCCCCACCACAGTTCCTCTCATTGGAATTGCCTTCCATCTGGGGGCTGAAAGTCCTGTGGGGTGGAGGGTGGAGGGAGGCAAGGTGGAGACTGGTCTCAAATCTTTCCTTAGAAAGAAGAGTGACCTTGAGCAAGTAGGGTGACATGCTGTTGCAGTGTTTCTGGGACTTTTCTGCCAGGTTTTGGATTGAAAGTCCGTGTCCTGGGAACTCCATTAGTCCCAGGCAAACCCTCAAAGGAGCCCAGAGAAACTTCCCCAAGCTGCTCCCTAAGTACCTGCCTTTTCCTAAAGTCCTCTGTCTCCACTTGCAAGTTCCTCTCTCCTTTTGGGGGGCAGGCTTCAGCCCCATCTCTAGACCTTACTATGTCCTTTTTCCCTTTGGGGGCCCCAGGCTGCCCACAGGAGGCCAGAGACTGGTGGGGAAATCAGCATTCATCCCAGGACCCCGCCTGCACCCACATAAAGCTACCCAGTCAGTGTGCTGCTGGCCACGGGTTTGCATTTGGTGGGAAGGTTGTTTTTGTTTTTAACTTTATTGTTATTTGTGGTTAAATACACAGCATATAAAATTGACTGTCTGAGCTATTTTTAAGTGTTGAGTTCTGCAGTGTCAAATACAGTCACATTGTTGTGCAACCAATCTCCAGAACTCTTTTCATCTTGCAGAACCGAAACTCTGCCTTCATTAAACAATGGTCCCCCACCCCATCCAACCGAGACACTGGTACCCTACCGTTCTACTTTCTGTATCTGTAAATTTGACTGCTCTTGGAATCTCATGAGTGGAATTGTACAATAAGTGTCTCTTGGTGACTGGCCTATCTCACGTAGCATCATGTCCTCAAGGTTCATCCCTGTTGTAGCAGGTGTTGGAATTTCCCACTTTTCAAGGAATGACTACTATTCCATTGTGTGGATGGACCCTATTCTGTGTATCCACTCATCCCTTCACGGGCCTTTGAGTTGTTTCCACTGTGAGGATGTTTTGTTTTGAAGATTTACTTTAAGGAGGAATACAAAGGAAATGACAGGAGTGGGATGTACCCTGGGAGCTGGGCTGCGAGGGCTGGCCTGAGTCCTGGCTGAAAGATAAAGAGAGGATGAACACATGCTGGAGGAGAGGAGACGGACGCGACGAAAGGAGAGCGGCTGAGAGCACTGTTTGCAAATCAGCCCCTTCAGAAGCTGGTAGTTGATTTTCTGTCAGAGGCTCTTGGGATAGTTACTAAAGCCTCCATGTTGATTGAGCACTTACTATGAGCCATGCCCTATGGAAGGGCTTGATACATGAACATGTACTGTATTCTCTTAATAACTCTCCTAGGTGGATGCTGTTAATTCTGCTTTACGAAACTGAGGCACAGGTATGTCACTAGGCTATGAAATCTGGGCTGAAAAATAAAAGACACTTAGAGGTATTGTAGACCAGGGGGTCTCAGGCTTTTAGCCCACGTCGGAATCACCTGCAGGGCTTGTTCACTTTTGTGTGATTTCAGCCCACCCCGGGGGCTCTGACTCAGGCGGTACCTCTGGGGCCGGGGCTGCATAAGACGCTCTGACTTGACAGAGTGTTCTTGTAGTGTGCTCAGTTGCCCAGTCATGTCTGACTCTGTGAACTCCTGGACTGTAGCCTGCCAGGCTCCTCGGTCCATGGGATTCTCCTCCAGTGGAGGAGCTGCAAGAGACAGTTTGATCCCTGGGTCATGAAGATCCCCTGGAGGAGGAAAAGGTAAACCTCTCCAGTATTCTTGCCTGGGAAATCCTATGGACAGAGGAGCCTGGTGGGCTACAGTCTGTGGGATTACAAAGAGTTGGACAGGCCTGAGTGACTCAGCACACAAACGAGCAATGCTAAGAGGAGTTCCCAAAGCACGCTTGACCACCCACAAAACAGATTAGCTGTCATTTCTGATGTTTTCCAAGAGTATTTAACTATTTTTGCAGGAAATTTGACATGCTGGCAGTCAAATTGTGAATATTTTAAGGGTTTTTGCAGTGTTAATTTTCATTTGTTCTAGGACATGATTTCTCAACCTCAGCATGACTGACATATGGACTGGATAGTTCTTTGTTATGAGGCTGTCTTGAGCAGTTTTGGATGTTTAGCAGCATCCCTGGCTACTAGCTACTAGATGCCAGCGGAAATCAATCCTCACCTCCCCCCACCCCCAGACCCATGGCAACCCAAATCGTCTGCAGACATATGTCCTTGGGGGACAAAATCGCTGCTATTCTAGAAAGTTCCAGGAGGAGTATCCTTACATCTCCCAAGCATAAACAGAGCTGAGACTCTACTTTATGATATTGGTCTATATGTGATGATGCTTTTTAAGGGATCCTACTTAAGGAAACAGCTAATTAAGCAAGAAGATGAGCACTAATAATATAGGTAATGTTATATTCCATGTGGTTGGCATTTGTGTGTGTGAGTACTTAACGTTTTAATATCAATTACACTTAATTACAATTAGTGTTACATTACACTTAATATTACGTTACTAATTTCACTTAACCAAGAAAAGGGGGCTTTCGGGAAATTTAAGCTTTTTCTTTCTTTTTTTCCAATGACCAGCTTCCTGACTGAAGGATACTATTACATATAAGATATAAAGAGAGCTTTTCCAACAGACTTGAAAACTGGTTGTTGAGGAACAGAAAATAGCTCTTTAAGAAGAATTGCCCCAGAACATTACAGATGGGGGACACCCTACAGGAAATAACAACTGCTTTTGAGACAGTCCAAAAATGGGTATTTTATTCATTCAGTGGCAAATTGAATTTTAGGAAAGTTGAACCATGTACCTGGAATTTTTAATAGAAGAATTTCTAATTTCCTGCAAATGGAGAGGTGATCTCCTCTGAAGAACCAGAAGGCTTTTTGTTCTTAAATTTGCCTTGAGAATCCATAACTGAAAGGATGTTTAATACTACTGGACAAATAAGATTCATCTTGCAGAATTTCATTTGGCCAAGCTCAATAAATCATCTTGTGAAGAAGGCTTATTATTTAGTACAGTATGTGTGTGTGCATGTTAGTGTGTGTTCTTACATGTGCAAAACAGAGGCGTGAGTTATTTTATTATTTCTCACTGTGTGGACACGACTGAAGTGACTGAGCATAAGCACTATGCTTGGGAAGCAAAATTAATGTGAAGATTCTAAAGGGTTTTTTGTCAACTCATTGATATTGAAAAATGCCATGGGAATCAACCCACTGGTTGTGAAACAAGAAAAGACAAATGTATTACCTCCATTTTCCGACCAAATATGTTATTTCGTTATAAATACTGCATGTATCTTATAGAAAATCTGGTGATATATATGTATGGTTGAGTCCCTTCCCTGTTGTCAGTTGGCTATACCCCAAAGATGTGATTTTGAAAAAAATGAAAAAAAAACATCATAACTAAATTTGTCATTTCAAGGTTATTACTATAAAAAGATTGATATCTTTCCTTCCAGTCTTATTTTTCCAGTGCATGTGTATACATACATTTTAAAATAAGTTAAGACTTTTCTGGGCTTCCCAGGTGGCGCTTGCAGTAAGGAACCTGCCTGCCAGTGCAAGAGACATAAAAGACACAGGTTCAATCCCTGAGTCAGGAAGGTCAGGGAGGAAGGCATGGCAACCCACTCCAGTATTCTTGCTTGGAGAATACCATGGACAGGGGAGCCTGGTGGGCTATGGTCCACGGGGTCACAAAGAATCGAACACAACTGAGGAGACTCAGCACGCTCCCACGTAAGATTTTTTAGTTTTCAGTTCCATTTCACTTTCTGTTGTAACCTGAGCATTTCCTCCAGGAAATCTGAATTTTAGGGAGAAGTCACTGATGGTGAGTAAGACACACAAATGAGCAAGCCATGGACAGTTGTGCAGGGTGTGCAGTGTGCAGACCTACGGGCTGCAGTGTGAATGGTCCTGCCTGAAGGCTCTTTCACACTTCACAGACTAGAGAACCAGGGCTCGGAGAGGGGCCGTCACTAGCCTAATCTCCTTCCTGCCTTGGAGTCAGCCCCACTAAGCTGTGACGCACTATCACCCCGAGTGAGGTCTGCAAGATGGAAGCACTGACAAACTGGTCTGTCTCTCCCCATTTCCTATCTTCCGAGTCTGTCTGTCGCCTGCAAATCAGTGGTTCCTGCCCTGCTTGCCAGCCTGGGTGGCAAACCCTGAGCTGAAAAAAGTGGATTGAGCCACAGAAAAGCCTGCTTCCACTCCCGCCCTCTTTAAGCTGTCCTTGATCTAAACAGAGCTACTTAACACCAAGAGCAAAACGGGCTGCGCCTTTGGCCAGTGTGCACTGGAGAAGTTTGATTTATTGCCTGCGTTTGAAGGGATCCTCAGACAATGTGGGCTTCTGGTGGCCTGTCTGGAAACATGCTCACACACAGTCAACAAGCCCAGCTCTGAATCAGCCTCTGGATTTGCAGGAGCATCTTCAAAGTCCCGGCGGCTGGGTTTCTACCAAGACATGACTACGGCCTGGGACCCAGCGTGGAAGAACTGACTGATATTTTCAAATGTGGCAATGGTTTTGAGGATGATTTCATCAAGAGGCGTCCCTGTCGTATTTTTATTTTTCATTGTCTTGTCATTCCCCGGGAGGCCATGTGAAGTCAGGCTTCCAACATCCTCAGTTGAGGCTGTGAGAACCCGGAGCTTCCAGGCTGATTCCCATCGTCTGTTGGTGCCCACATCCACCGAGTGGACAGCTTTGGGAGGGATGGGGGAGGGGTGGAGAGGATGCCCAGCTGCTCAAAAGAGGACAGTGTGGCTTCACTGCTAGATTTCTCTGCTCAACCCGCTTCCTTCCCTTCTTCACAGTACTGCAGTCACCCACTGGCTCGATTACCTGATGATCACACAGCACCATGGGCTCTTTATTAAAAAAATCAAATGGGTAAACAAACCATGACATAGCCAGACAATGGAATATGATTCAGCAATACAAAGAAATGAGCTGCCAAGCCACAAAAAGAGTGACCTGACGTGTGTCTTGCAAAGTGAAAGAAGTCATTGTAAAAAGGTTACATGGTCTGTGATGCCAATTATGGAGAGTTTGGAAAAGGCAAATCTGCAGAGCCAATACAAAAATCAGCAGCTGCGGGAATTTAGGGGCAGGAGGAGGCAGGGAAGGATGAATGGGTGGAGCAGAGGGAATCTTTAGGAGGATGAAACTAGTCTGCATGACATTGTAACAGTGGGTACATGTCGCTGAACATGGTACATTATAGATTACACGTATATATTGTATAACAGCTATAGTGAGCCCTCCTGTAAACTATGACTGAGTCAGTAAAGATGCATCAGCATTGGTTCATCAAAAACAAATGCACCACATTGTTACAAGATGCCAATAAGAGGTTAACCTAGAGTTGGGGGGAGAGAGGGTGTATAGAACCTCTCTGTACGTTTTGCTCAGGTTTTTTTGCAAAATTAAAACTGCTATTTTTTAAAATAAAGTCTATTAATTTATGATTTTTAAAAGGCATCTCCAAGTATATCAATGGCACCCCTTGACGTTTGGAATAAAGTCCCCAATCCTTGCTTGTCCGCGGAAAGGCTGGTGTGGTCTGTACCTGTCCACCCGTCTGACCCCTTCCTCCCCCTGCTATCCTTGCTGGCTTCTCTTTAGTCGCACTGACCTGCATTAGTCCCTCCACCAGGCCTCAGGACATTTGCACGTGCTGGATCTTCTGTCTCCCGCAGTCACTGGTTTCTCCCATTTCCAAAGTCAAAGCTTTAAGCCCAAAAACCTCCCTAAACCCATCAACTAAGGAGATTTCTGCTAGAAATGTCTACCACTGAGCCTTTCTTGCTTCACTGTTGGTAGCTCTGGAAAGCTGCTGCTATTTTGTGTTTATAGTTATTTATTTTTTCGGTTACTTAGTTCGCATCCTCCCTCCCTCAACTGTAAGCCGGAAGACACAAATGAGGGAAGGGAGTTTGGTCTGTCTGGTGACTGATACCTCCAGCTGTGTCTGGGCATACAGTAGGCATTCAATAAATGTCTGTGCATTTACTGATACCTACTCTATTTGTTGGAGTTCAGGATAAGAAATCTGTATTGTGGGAGACCCGGGTTTGATCCCTGGGTCGGTCAGGAAGATCCCCTGGAGAGGGGGATGGCAACCCACTCCAGTATTCTTGCCTGGAGAATTCCATGGATAGAGGAGCCTGGTGTGCTATGGTCCACGGGATTGCAAAGAGTCGGACATAACTGAGTGACTTTCATTTTTAGGGTAAGGAATAACAGCCATTTTACCACTTTTAAGCTGCCAGTGTTCTAAGGTGCAGAGTTAGGATTTATGAAATTTGTAGAAGGACTATCAGAACAAGAACAAATTCTGAATTTCCATTATTCTGGCCCATTTTGACCCCTCCTCCCACACTCTGCCCCATGAACCTTAGCGACAGCCTCCCCACAGCGCCATGACTTCCTCTGCACACCCCATCTGCCGTCATGTCCCCCCTGACACCTGGCCTGCAAGTTAAGCATCAGTCCTTCAAGGCAGACAGGCCAGACTCTGTTTACTGGCTGTAAAACCAACCTCAGTGGGTTGTTGTTTTTTTTTTTATCTGTAAAATGAGATCTTTATGGGCCTAGCCCTCAGGCTCTTGGAGGATTAAATGCGATGATACATGTAAAGGGCCTGAGCCGATGTTTGGCTGAGGGGCACACCCACAGCATACGGTAAATAACTGTCCCCTTCTGGGCCAGGTGGGGTTCACAACAGCAAGTGACAGAGGTGAGGACCCTGCCCGCAGGGAGGTCGCATCCTCGCTGAGGACAGGTGTGTGCTAAGCTAACAAATACAGCCCAGAGGCAGAGGGTGACCCGTGTGGGAGGAGGCATCCACTTCAGCAAGGGCAGTCAGGGAAGAACATGTCATATGAACTGAACCTGAATGATGGGGGTGAAGGGACTGTATGAAGACCTGGGGAGACTGTTCCAGGCAGAGGAACATCAAAAGCAATGTCTGTGAAGTGGGATCAGACTGAAAGAAATAGCAAAGAAGCTGATGGATCCCAAAGTACTGAGAAGAGTTTTTTTTTAAATTATTATTAATTAATTATTTATTTTAGTTTTGGCTGCCCTGGGTCTTCGTTGCTGCACGGGCTTTTCTCTAGTTGCAGCAAGCAGGACTCCTCTCCAGTTGCGGTGCATGGGCTTCTCATTGCGGTGGCTTCTCTTGTTGCAGAGCACAGGCCCTAGAGCACTTGGGTTTCAGTAGTTGGGGCTCCTGGGTTCTAGAGTGTGGGGCTCAACAGTTGTGGCGTGAGGGCTTAGTTGCTCCGCGGCATGTGGGATTTTCCTGGACCAGGGCTTGAACCAGTGTCCCCTGCATTTCAAGGCAAATTCTTAACCACTGGAGCACCGGTGGAAGTTTGAAAAGGCTAGCTGTTAACGATCAGTATTATGATTAAGATAGGAGCAGAGCAGAAGAATTTACTTTCTCTTGTTCTACCCCGTCTTTTCTCTGATTCTTACAGGTTCCTCATATACGCTGAGATTTACGGTGATCTTACCTAAATGTGCTTCATAAGAAGCCTCACTTCGTAAATGATGATCTGTATCAGGTACCTAGTGCTGTGCAGCAAATTACCCCCAAGCTAGGTGTCTTCAAGTCACAATAAATACATATGATCTCGCGTAGTTTTTCTGAGTCAAGGACTTGGTGGCATCTCAGCTGGGTGGCTCTGGCTCAGAGTTTCTCTTAGGGCTGTGGTCAAGATGTCAGTCCAGGCTGTGGTCATCTGAGGGTTCGGTTAGGGCTGGTGGATCTTTTTCTAAGTGGTGCACTCACATGGCTGCCAAGTTTGTGCTGGCTGTTGGCAGGAAGCCTTGGTTCTTTCCCCGGTGGGAGTCTCCACAGAGATGCTTGGGTGTCCTCACGACATGGCGGCTGGTTTCTCCCAGAGCGAGTGATCTGAGAACAAGGGGGACACCCTGATGCCTTTTATGTACTCATCTCAAGAGTTCACAAGCTTCCATGTGTCTACGGTCACATGGGCCAGCTCACTGTGAGGGGATGACCCAAAGACGAGAGGCAAGGACCATGGGAGCCATCCTGGATGCGTCGCCCCATCAGATAGATGCGCTGAGTCCATCTGCTCCCTGCTTGGGTCAGAATAAAGTGAAACCCAGGGTGTGGGCTCCAGACAAGAAGGTCGTGGCTTGTCTTTTGGTCTTGATCATTTTTACCTTAATCACGGCGCACGTTTTACTTTTCCCTTGCATGGGGAGAGCCCTTTTTATTTCACCCTCTGTCATAGACGACCTGAGCGACCAACCCAA
The DNA here is from genome assembly GCA_006410615.1 of Neotragus moschatus. Lineage (NCBI taxonomy): Eukaryota > Metazoa > Chordata > Mammalia > Artiodactyla > Bovidae > Neotragus > Neotragus moschatus. The sequence goes on along the minus strand of SJYA01001955.1, from coordinate 960,542 downwards.
GCTGATTTAGTCCCTGAGACAATGAGGTAGAAATTTATAGTTGAAGTGGGAAGCAAAGGCAATGAACTTGTCTGGCAAAAGGCTATAAAATAATTCTACTGCCAGACACAGAATCTGCCATGGGAAACAGATGGGAATATTATGTAATTATAATGAATGCCAAGAGGGTTCAGGAAAGACAACTTGTAGCTATTTAAGTGGTTTCCTAAAACATTTTTTTTTTTTAAATCAAGGCTGTACAGAATGCCAAAATGAGGGATGGGAGCATGAGGCTTCCTGTCAGTCCCATCTGCGTGTGCGAGTGTGTGTGTGCGTGTGCACGTGCGTGTGCTTGCATATGTGTGTGCGCACGTATATGTGCTCAGTTGCTTAATCATGTCTGACTCTGCAACTCCATGGACTGTAGCCGGCCAGGCTCCTCTGTCCATGGAATTCTCTAGGCAAGAATACTGGAGTGGATTGCCATGCCCTCCTCCAGGGGGCTCTTCCTGACCCAGGGATCGAGCCCGTGACTCCTGCATCTCCTGCCCTGGCAGGCAGATTCTTTACCACTCAGCCACCTGGGAAGCCTAATCTGGAGGTAAAGACATAGACAAAACCAAGGGGTGATCACTGGAGTCATATTTGGAGATCAGGCAACAGCTTCCCAACTGATGGGTATGGAAGGCCATCCCTGGAGCTTGGAGAACTTGGAGTCCCCTGACCTGACGCTTCTTTGTAATATGAGGTTCTGCATGTGAACTTGACCCGCTTCAGTCAATGGCTTGATCATCATTGTTTCAGCACCTTTGCAGCCGCCTGCAGAGAAGTGGTTTGGAGTTTAGGTCTGAAGATAAAGGAAGTAAACAGCAACATATAAAGAAATTTTACTATTGGCAAACATGCTGGGGGAAATGAAGATGGGTCAACGCTGCAGTATAGAAGGCAATGTCTCTGAGTGTATTTTTTTTAAGAAAAATTATTTATTTGGCTGTACTGGGTCTTAGCTGGGCATTCAGGATCCTCATTGCGTCTTGCAGAATCTTTCCTTGCAGCACACAGACTCAGAAGTTGTGGCTCTGGGGCTGAGTTGCTCCTTGGCATGTGGCTTCTTAATTCCCCGACCAGGGATCAAACCTGCGTCCCTGCATTGTAAGGCAGACTGTTAATCGCTGGACCATCAGGAAAGTCCCCTTGAATGTATCATATTTGTTCTGCACAATCATAAGAAGAAGGAAACGCGTTAATTTGAGGAGCGTGTGCAGTAAGAAGTGATAAAGATTATGAAATAGGAGCTAAATTTAGAATATTTAGCATTGTTAACCTCTCTTAAGAGGAAACTCTCCATCTGACTTTGAAGGAGGAGGTGAGGGGTGGTCAGAGTTTTAGAAGAGGACCTTGACTGAGGCCAGAAGAGGGGAATGGGGAGGCCTCCCAAAGAACTGTTGTTTAAGCAAAACACGAAGAATGAGCAGTGTTTGTAGGGGAGGGGGACAAGGCTTATTCTCCCCTCTGTAGGGTGGAGGAAACGGACACGGAACCCACTCCCAGTTCTGCCCTTGAACTGTGATTCCTGTCTTTCCTGGATGACAGTACTCCCCTGTTAAGTCGGATTCACTTACTAACTGTGCATGTACATCAGGAAACAAATTCAAGTTATAAGTGATCCTGTGGCATGCCCAGTACCTGGCACATAATCCTATGATTATCCACATAGTCTTGACAACAACAACATTCATATAAACACACAGCATTGGAGCCCTAGCTCTGCCAAGCACTGGAATTCAGTGCGTCACCTGGACTGGCTCATTTCCTCTTCTCCGTGTGGTATCACTTTCCCATTTTACAGATGAGGAAGCTGAGGCCCAGAAAGGCTAAGTAACTGAACTGAAGTTGCATCAGCAGCATGTGGCCAGAGCCGAGGCAGCTAATTTGAGAAGTGGGTTTGATGTCGCAGATACACAGCCCCTGCCCCATATCAGTCCATCTCTCTGCTGGATCCTGCCAAGGCCTTACTTAGCACAGCTGCCCAAATAAAACTCCTCTAAAGGGGCACCTGCAGTTGTTTGGTGGGTGCAACAGTCAACGTCTCTGGTGTGTATTGGGCGTTGTGTGTTTCTGTATCTGCGGATCTCTGTAGATGCCTAATGAACGCTCTTTCCTGGACCCAGGAATAGCGCCCTTCAGATGCCCTTGGACTTAGGCCTGACTGTGCTGTATGTGCAAGGCTATTCACAGCAGCATGACTTTGGATAGCAAGGCTGTCGGTACAAAATAAACATCCTTCCATGTGCTTAAATGAGGTCACGCCAATGATGGACGCCTGCATGCTGTGATGAGGTGCCGGACTGCTCAGAAAAGATCAGGAATGTTCTCTCTGTACTGATCAGAAAGTCTGTTGAGATAGTGAAGTAGCAAAGCAAGACGCACAGCAGTGTGTATGATGCCCAGTCTGTCGTGCCTGGGAAAACGGAAGGCAGATGTGCAGGTTCGTCAGGAACGTACGCGATCTCCAGATGGTCACCCGAGAACTCATTAACAGGTGTTTGTTTGTCTCTGGGGAAAGGAGCAGAGAAATTGGTGGTTCAGGGGTGGGAGAGAGGCTTCCATTTCTCTGCACAACCTTTTGCATGACATTTGAGATTTTGCTGTGTGTGTCTATACTATTGACTTCCCGGGTGGCTCGGTGATAAATAATTTGCCTGCCAATGCAGGAGACTCGGGTTCAGTCCCTGGGTCAGGAAGATCCCCTGGAGGAGGAAATGGCAACCTGCTCTCGTATTCTTGCCTGAGATATCTGGGGGATAAAGATGGGGTCGCAAAGAGTCGGACACAGCGACTGAACAACAACACAACAAGATGTATACAGTTAACGGACATATGTATCAAGAAAAGATAAAACAGAAACAGCTCAGGGTCTTTGAGAGATGCGTCTTTAAACACTTAGGGGGAAATAGTCCTTCTCAGAGCATGATGTGAGCACCAGTGTGGGGTTCAGCATCCCCCATTTCTGGAGGGGCACCTGCCTCCGTTCACATCAAGTGTCTGGTTTCACTCCAAAGTCCCTTCCGAGGGCAGCCCGGCACGTGTGTCCTGTCCTCAGAGGCTGCCAGCCCGGCCAGTGCTGCTCCACAGAGCCCCTCTGTGACCCCAAGGTGCCTCTGGGGAGGGTCAGTGTTCACTGTAATTACGGTTCCGACGAACTGGTGTCCACGGTCATTAGAGAGCATCCCTGCTGGCTGCCGCCCTTCCAGCCAAGCATGGTCCGTGCAGAGGGTGAGCAGGGCCCGGTCACCTGGCTTGACACTCTGATTTGGAATGATCTCTAACATTCCCCGTGGCCTGCTCCTGGGCTGCCAGCTCGAGTCCTTTGCAGTCAACCCTCCCCCCTCGCCAGCTTTCCTGCTCTCCTGGGAGATGTTTGGATAAATGTGCAAAAGCATCACTTCCAGGAAAGATGAGGCCTGGACAGGTGTGTCCGGAGGGGAGCCTGTTCTCATGGAGATGCAGAGTTGGACAGAGAACTCCTGCCCTCCAGGAGTTTGCTTACTGTTGAGACACCAGACCACTGGCCCTTCCCTTCCTCACTAAGCTCTGTGTTACTTGGCCTGATTCTTCCTGATTTATTTATTTCAACAACAAGCATTTATTCTCACATTTACAAATCTGAAGATCAGCTCTGCTTTGGCTGATTCAGGCAAACCTGGGCTGGGAAGCTCTGCTTCAGCCCGCTGACAGTGAGGTCTGCTCCACGTGTTTTGTTGTTGCTATTGTTGTATTTTAATTTTATTTTTAATTGGAGGGTAATCTCTTTACAGTATTGTGATGGTTTCTGCTACACATCAGCATGAATCAGCCACAGGTATACATATGTCCCCTCCCTCCTACCTCTCACCCCATCCCACCCCTCCAGGTTGTCACAGAGCACTGGCTTTGGGTTCCCTGCCTCATGTAGCATATTCCCCCTGGCTATCTACTTTGGCCACCTGAGTGAAGAGCCAACTCAATGAGAAAGGCCCTGATGCTGGAAAAGATTGAGGGAGGGAGAAGAGGGTGACAGAGGATGAGATGGTTGGATGGCATCATCAATTCAATGGACATGAGTTTGAGCACACTCTGGGAGACAGTGAGGGACAGGGAAGCCTGGTGTGCTGCAGTCCGTGGGGCTGAAAAGGCAGCCACGACTGAACCACTAAACCATCTATTTTGCATGTGGCAGTGTGTCTATTTCACTGCTGCTCTCTCTGGTCTATCTTTGAAGACTCAGTGGCAATTCCAGAGGTCAGGCAGTGGGCTGAGAGCTTTACATGCCCTCCACCCAGGTATCTATGAAATAATCATAAGAAGTAGGTTGCATCAAATCAACGTTTGCCATCTGGAAACCAATATCAAAGAGAGCGGAGAACTTGGCCAAAGTTCCACAGATGAGGGCTGAATCAGGAACAGAGTCAAGGTTTAAATTTTGGTCTCTTGGGCCACCACCGCCCCCAGTCCTGCACTCAGAGGCGACATCGTGCATGGGTCCACAGATGCTTCCCTCTGAGCCCAGATGCAGCCTCAGTGTATCTCAGTGCAGCCTCAGTGGAAGATTCTAGGCAGCCGCTACCACCAAACAGACCAGAAGATCTCCAGGGCAGGGACCCAGTCTGGTTCGGGGCCATGCTGAGTGCTGGCAGCTACCCCACTATGTGACACTTGATTGTTGTTGCTGTTGTTCAGTCACAAAGTCGTGTCCAATTCTTCGTGATCTCATGAACTGCAGCTTCCCTGTCCTTCACCATCTCCCAGAGTTTGATCAAACTCATGTCCATTGAGTCAGTGATGCCATCCAACCGTCTCATTCTCTGTGGCCCCCTTCTCCTCCTGCCCTCACTCTTTCCCATCATCAGGGTCTTTCCCAATGAGTCAGCTCTTCGCATCGGGTGGCTAAAGTATTGGAGCTTTACCATCAGTCCTTCCAATGATTATTTGGGTTGATTTCCTTTAGAATTGACTAGTTTGATGTCTTTGCAGTCCAAGGGACCCTCAAGAGTCTTGTCCAGCACCACAATCCATATTATACAACTGGTACTTTGTAGAAGCTCAGTAAATAATTATTTAAGGGATGGAGGGAGGGAAAGAGGAGAGGAAGGAAGGTCCTGTGAAGAGTTAGCTGCCTACCAGTTAACCTTCCTGCTCTATGATGTAGGTTATTACTGTCATGAACCACCCAACCTGCTTCACAACCAACCCGGTGATGAGCTCAGCAATTAGGTGATGAACTCTCCCCAGGGAAATGGGAGCAGAAGCATGAAGGGACTTTGGGGCGAGCCTTCTGAGAGGGGTAGCTCCTCCTGGCCTCTCTCCGCTGGTGCAGCAGTGTCCTAGTGGATTTCACGGCCACAAAGCGGAGCTGGGGCCTGTAGTCATAGAGTGACCGGCCATCTGGAATATCTACCGTGGCTGTTACCTGGGCAAGAAATAAACTGTTCCTGCATCTAAGCCATCGTGCCCCGGGGTGGGGGGTGGAGTGGGGGTTCTGTGTATGGCAACAGGTTGTTCTGCCCTAACCAATCCATCACAGAAAGTAACAATCTGCCTTCCTGTGACCCAGGCAGCAGCCCGGGCCTCCGTGCCAATGAGCCAATGTCTGTGGGTTCCCTGACCCCTCTTCCTGCCCGAACAGAACTGGACGGGTTACACTGGGCAGGCCGGAGTATGGTTGTGTATACAGGTTCCTGGAGGGGCTGTCGGGGGACACAGGCCAATGTGGAACCCCCAGTTACTTCTGGAAACCTTAGGCCCCTTCAGCATGTAATGGGTTCCTGCTTATCCTTCTTCCATTTGGGAATTAACTGTTTGTTAAGGCGCGAAAGTCTATTTTTTTTTAACTTTTTATTTTGTACTGGCATGTAACCAATTGACAATGTTGTGGTGGTTTCAGGTGAACAGTGAGACAGAGAGAGACAGTCAGGACAGGAACAGGGACAGACCAAGCAAAGCTAGGGTTCAGCCTCAGCTGGACCCACAGGGAGCTCTGGAGTATAAGGAGCATCAGTCTTCCAGACTTGAGGCAAGGGAGCCCGGCTTGAGGGGGTGGGGGATGTCTATTCCTGGGCTTCTCCAGGCAAGGCAGCATCCATCAGCAAGGATCATTCTCCAAGAGCATTGCTTATGGAGCCAGCAGGCACAGGACTCACAGCTGGGCTTCCGGGCAGGGAACTGAAACCCCAGGAGCAGCTGGGGTCGGCTGTGGGGACAGGGGCAGAGAATTCAGGATGAGGTGGTAGGCGGCAGCCAGGCATCAGCACGCGCTCTCATGTGACCCCCACAATAGCCCCAGGAGGTAGGCTCTCTCATTGCTACTATTCCGTTTTACAGATGGGTGGAGAAGGAAATGGCAACCCACTCCAGGATTCTTACCTGGGAAATCTCATGGACAGAGGAGCCTGGTGGGCCACAGTCCATGGGGTCACAAAGAGTCGAACACGTGACTAAGCACGCACGGACGCACTCACGCACGCACACATTGAAGCTTACAGAAGTGGGACCCAGATGTCGGACATGGCAGAGCAGGAGTTTGAACACAAGCATAACTGACTCGGGAGGCCCACGTGTCACTGCTGTATAATCCTGTTCCCCTTGATGCAGGAGGGGTTTGATGGTGGGCAAGACGACATCTCTCAGCACCTTGACATTTCCATAGGAGTCTGCCTGGCCTTTGTCTCCAGGGGTGGCACTGGGCAGGAAGGCAGCTGGCAGGGCAGCTGGTCTGGCCAGGGACCCCGCCCAGGGGTTGCAGACAGGGCGGGGCCAACAGGTCTCTGGCTGGGCTCCTCCGCCTGCCGCCCTGCAGGTGGTGCAGTCACCGCTCTGACTCAGAGATTGCCAGCCTCCTGGTTTGCTGATTTTGCAAAATAAGCAGTCCTGGGCTGCTGCCTGCATGCCTTTGTGATGCCTGGCTTTCCTGGGAGTGGTGGAGAAAGAGAGGGTGTTTAAATCAGTGTGAGAAATGCACTGATCAAACAGGTCCCCCCTCCCCCCCAATCCCCTGCCACAAACTGCAAGGTACAGAGAGAAGACACCTGGGGAGTGGCAGCCTGCAAACACAAGCTCGGCTGCCTGGGCTCGGATCCCAGTCCATCACGACCAGCGAGATGCCTGGGGCAAACCACTCACTCTCCCCTCACCTGTGGATAAAACAGGCTCATCCTTGTAGAGGTTCTGTAAGAATGAATTATGCTAATGCATGGAAAGTGCCTACTACGTATCAAGACCTCAGCTAATTTCTACAATCGTGAGACTATGGGTGCTCAATCCCAGCTTTCCTTTCCTTGTAAGTTAAAGACCAGGGTCTACCCTGAACTATAAAGATGGAAAACGTACCCCATTTCCCTCCGGCACTGCCTGCTTTTGTTCCCTGTCCAGTGCTTCCAGGTAACCAACTGTTGCTTATATTGGTCCAGCATCTACCATCATTGCCAGAAGCCAGAAGTCCACACCTTCTGTTTTCCCATGCTACCAATCCTCTGTGAAGCTCAGAGAGGTGAAGCAGTTTGCCCACTACTCCCTAGTGACAATTTGCTGGAGCTTGCAAGTGGGCTTAGAATCTGACTCCAGTTTCCTGCTTCTTCTCCACCCCCTCACATTTATCTGTTCACTGTGGGAGTGTTGCACCAGGCCCTATGCTGGTTCTGGTGTCACAGCCATGAATGGCTTTGACGACGAAGTCCCTGTGCTCGAAGGCTCACATTCTATGCATGTGTGTGCTAAGTCGCTCCAGCGGTGTCTGAGTCTTTGTGACCCCTTGGACTGTAGCTCACCAGGCTCCTCTGTCCATGGGATTCTTCACTCAAGAATACTGGAGTGGGTTGCCATGCCCTTCTCCTGGGGATCTTCCAGACCCAGGAATTGAACCTGCGTCTCTATGTCTCCTGCATCGGCAGGTGGGTTCTTTTCCGTTAGGGCCAACTGGGAAGCCCTTACATTCTAAGCCTTAAATTCAATATCAGCAAAGTAGGCTTAATAAGCAAGCAAACAACTCCCCACATAGGATAGTTGTGGGTGACGACAGAGGCACCAAAGAAAATGAGACAGGACACTGGGAAATAGAGTGATGAGGCGGGGACTGCTCTGTTTCGTGGTCTGGACAGGTGAAGCTGGAGAAGCAAGAGTGAGGTGAAGGCGGGAGCTGGTGGATTTCTAGGGGAAAGGTCTCTGTGCAGGACAAGAGCCACAGTAGAGGTGGAGGAGGGAGCAAGCCTGGCTCGTGCTCATGGAACACAGGAAGCCAGCCTGGCAAGAGCTGGGTGAGCAGGGAGAGGGCAGGGCTGCATGACCCCGCCTCTGTCAGCTCCTCAGAGCTCACCCTCGCCCCGCCCCCCACTCCCTCCGCAGCTGCACCCCGGCTCCAGGGACCGCTTTTGCAGCATCCGAATGTACATTTCGAAGCTCGTGGAATCTGATGTTTGGAGTCTCTGAGTTCCTCCCCCTCTTCTTCATCATCGTTGTTGTTCAGTCGCTTAGTCTTTGCGACCCCATGGACTGTAGCCCACCCGGCTCCTCTGTCCGTGGGATTTCTGGGGCAAGAATACTGGAGTGGGTTGCCATTTCCTTCTCCAGGGGATCTTCCCGACCCAGGGATCAAACCCGTGTCTCTTGCATCTCTTGCACTGGCAGGGCAGATTCTTTACCACTGAGCCACCAGGGAAGACTGTCATCATCATTATTATTATGATATTGTCACCAGCCCTATTTAACAAGTGAGGAAACTGACTCAGAGAGGTTAAGTGACTTGTCCAGAATCACACCGCTAGAAAATGGAAGAACTGGAATTTGACCTCAGACTGATTTTACCACTACCCTTCACTGGCTCAGAAGACAGGACCCTGTGTATCCTAAACACTCCAAAGTCCAGGCTTATACACTTATTACCTTAAAAATTCATGTGAGGTTTCTGTTCCACTCAACTTTATGTTTTTGCTATGCCTTCAAGGAACCACAGCACAAACACTGGCCCTGGGCTTAGACCATGGCCAGAGGACCCAATCCTGCCTGCCCTTTGCTTATCTGCGGAAATACATGTTACAGAACAAAACCACACCCCTTCGTTCATAGATTGCCGTTGGCTGCTTTCCTGCTCAAACATGGAACCCAGTAGCTGCTACTGGAACTGTATGGCCCTCAACGCCTAAAGTATCGACCGTCTGGCCCTTTACAGAAAAGGGCTGCAGACCCTGGTACATGGTCACCTGCTCAGCTTCTGCTCAGTCTAAAGCAGCACGACTCTGAAAAGACACCCTGAGTACACAGTGCTCAGCCCAGGGTGCAGCTCAAAGGGGGCCCTTAAAGCAGGTGATTAATTCTTCCCTGGGGCTTCCCTGGTGGCTCAGCTGTAGGTTATGAATCTGCCTGCCAATGCAAGAGAGGCAGGTTCGATCCCTGGTCTGGGAAGATCCCTTGGAAAAGGAAATGGCAACCAGCTCCAGTATTCTTGTCTGGGAAATTCCATGGGCAGAGGAGCCTGGAGGGCTATAGTCCATGGGGTTGCAAAGAGTTGGATACTTAGCACTTAGCGACTGAACAACAACAAATTCTTCCAAGGCCTTGAACAAATGTTCCTTCCTGCAAGGAGATGCCATAACCCTGGCCGTGGGCCCCCTCTCTCTCAGAGGGGATGTGCAGGTAAAAACCTCTACTGTGTATGCTGCTAGCAGTTGCCAGACTTACAAATAAAAGTACAAGACAGCCAGTTAAATTTGAATTTCAGATAAATAACAACAAAGTCTTTAGGACAGAAACGTACACTAAAAAGTTAGTCTAACATTATTATGCTAAAATTTTCACTTTGCTATACTAACTTCCAAATTTATTATGCTAAAATCTTTAGCATAAAGTGTACCCAATATTACATGGAATATACGTATGTTAAAATATATTCTAAAATTATTACACTGGAAATTCTGAAGTTTTAGATTAAATTCCAAATTTATTATGCCAAAATCTTAGGATAAGTATGTTCCAGATATTACATGGGATATACTTATGCCAAAATTATTCTAAAATTATTATGCTAGAATTTAAAATTATTGGACCAAATTCTAATTTATTACACTGAAATCTTTAGTAAAAGGATTACACTAAAATCTTTTAGTAAAAAGCATGTTCCCAAAATTACATATGGAACATACTTTACTAAACAAATTATTCTACTAAAATTATATAGTTATTATACCAAGTTCCATATTTATTATGCCAAAATTTTAGTGTAAGTGTGCTCCAAATGGGCTTCCTTGGTGGCTCAGATGGTAAAGAATCTGCCAAATATTTCCTGGGACATACTTATGCTTAAAGGTTTTTATCCGTTGTTTATCTGAAAATTCCAGTTTAACCGGCTTCTTGTGTTTCATCTGGGATTAATACAAAGGAGGGAATCTGGAGGCAGAAGAGGAAGCTCAGGCCTATAGGGACTTTATCCTTGACAGACTTCTCCATGGCGAATTGGTTTCAGTAGTAGATGCAGGAACTGTAGCCACGGCAAGCTTCCAAGACCCTTCCCCAAATGGTTTTCAAGTAGGACATCCTCTCAGTACCCAAACAAAGCAAGTCAATTTCCAAGAGAGCATCCCAAAATCTACTTCTGGATGCAAGGTCTATAGCTTTAAGGCAGCAGAATTTTTATTTTTTTTAAATCATCCTTGTTGTTTTGTTGCGTTTGGTGTTTCACAAGCTGAGATCTGATTTTCCTAAGTTGCTCTATCCTTGTGTTCCTCTGTCTCCCTGGTTCTCCCTGTCTCATTGTAACATTTCTTGCTCAGGGGAGTGAAGCAGGAGATAAAATGCCTTTTGACAGGTGACAAGATGAAACCAGCATCATGAAGGGTTTGGGGCCGTAATCTGGGTGGCAGAAGGGAGGAGCGATGAGGCTTAGGAATGAAACAAAATTGAGCAGGAAGCATAGCTGCTGCCAAGGGGACCTGCAACCAGGAATTTCTGCTTCATGGGATAGTTGTGAGTGTTAGATGAGTGAATAGGTGTGTGGTATGCCAGGGTGAACTATTATTATTAGGGCAAGCAAAGCAGTGAAACACAATTGAACAGAATGAGAGGATGTTGTGTGTGCTATTTCAGGGAAAGAGGATGGGAAAATCTTGTTGGAGGTGACAAGAGGGAAGGACAGAGCCTTCCTTGGATGTTCAGGAGGAGATGGCTCTGATGGCAGAAGAAACAGTTCATCAGAAGCTCTGAGTGAGATCACGGTTGTCAGAGGGAAGTTCAAGGCCACCGAGGCTAGAGCTTAGATATCAAGGCAAGATCAAGGGATGAGGCTGAAGAAGGACATGCCAGGGATGCAGGTCACTGCTGGCCTTGCCTGTTGTTCCATGCTGCCTGGGAGCCACCGGAGTTTCTGAGCAGGAGGATGACAGGTTGTGTTGGCCGCTACATGAATGAGGTGTGTCAGGGTCAGAACAGAAGCAAGGAACTAGCTGGGAGGCCCTGGGGTCCAGATGAGAAGTGATGGCGACTTTGAAAGGAGTCTGGATGAAGGAAGTGATGAGAAGTGGTCAGATCAGGCCTCAGTTCAGAAGATGCGGCCAATAGGAGTTACTGACAGGTGGGATAGAGCCTATGAAAATCAGGGGTCAACGGTGACTGTAAGATTTTGGTCTAACCAGGTGAAAGAGAGCCGGTTACCTAAGTAGGGGTAGAGCAGAGAAGAGTAACACCATCAGGGTCATTATCATCGCCTTATTTTATTATAGGAGTTGTAGGAAAGCAGTATATATTTGGCCCATGCTCCTTCAAGCCCTGAGCTCACTGCTTAGGTGTAGTCCGTCCCCACAAAGGCGAGGAGTTTTAGTCTGAATAAGAAACCTCACACAGGGTAAGTACGGTTTGGTTCGTCCTCTATACGAGGGAATCACCTTGTGCCCATACCTGTGGAAAACTTTACTTTCTTGACAAACATTGAATGAAAGTTGTCAGTTGTCCAAGACTGTATCCATGGGACTTCCCACTTTGTAAATACCCATTTGAGTATATCCTCAAGTTGTGCATTGGAGAAGGCAATGGCAACCCACTCCAGTACTCTTGCCTGGAAAATCCCATGGGTGGAGGAGCCTGGTAGGCTGCAGTCCAAGGGGTTGCTACGAGTCGGACACGACTGAGCGACTTCACTCTCACTTTTCACTTTCATGCATTGGAGAAGGAAATGGCAACCCACTCCAGTGTTCTTGCCTGGAGAATCCCAGGGACGGGGGAGCCTGGTGGGCTGCCATCCATGGGATCGCACAGAGTCGGACACGACTGAAGCGACTTAGCAGCAGCAGCAGCAGCAATTTGTGCATATTCTAGAGCAATTTAGAAAGCAGCTCCTTCTCCAACCCCATTCACACCTAATACATACTGAGGACAAACCCAAGGGGGGGGGGTCACTTGATGTTTGGAATTTTCAGCATCAATGCCCCCTACTCTGGCTGGTGCGAATCAAGAATTGCATATATTTCTGATGCACAGAGGTGTGTATACAGGTGCATGGAAATTCATCAGAGTGTTTTTACTGTGTCCTCTCCACACCCGGGTTGGTTGAGCTGAAGTTTCTTTGGTGAACATTTCCTAAACCACAGGAGAGCAACACAACATCACTGACCACATCACACACACACTCATGTGTGCACACACTCGCACACACACACACATGAAAGGTGGTTAGATCGTGAGTCCGTTCAGAAGATGCAGCCAATAGGAGTTACTGACAGGTGGGATAGAGCCTATGAAAGCCAGAGGTCAGTGGCAACTCTAAGATTTTGATCTAACCAGGTAAAAGAGAGCCGATTACCTAAGTAGGGGCAGAGCACAGAGGAGTAACACTATAAAGAGTAGCATACACACACCTTCTTTCCAAAGGGAGAAAAATCTTTGTAAATGTAAGTTGAAGTCACAGGGGAGGTGGAAAAGTAGAAAGGGGGTCTTTTTCCCCGAGAGACTACTCTCATGGTGTTTTCAGTTAATACAATACAGCAGATTGAGCTTCCATGAGCTTCCCCCAAATTGTAGACATTTCTTCTAAAACCATGACTTGAAATAGTCTATGATAGTTGTTTAGTCGCTCAGTCATGTCCAACTCTTTGCGAGCCCATGGACTATAGGGCTCCTTTGTCCATGGAATTCTCCAGGTAAGAATACTGGAGTGGGCAGACATGCCCTCCTCCAGGGGATCCTCCTGACCCAGGGATCGAACCCTCATCTCTTACATTGGCGAGTCTACAATAGACACAAGTGATCCATACGATGGATGCCAACATTCAACATCATCAGCTTCAATGGCCATCTTCTGCCAGCTAGCCTTCCACGCCTCTTGCCTGTGTTGGCTCCAAGACACACAACAACCTGTAAGGGACCTGTTTTTACGTTCCCCGCGCTCAGTGCACATCAGGGCAAGAACTTTCCTTTCATGGTACACACATTCCTCTCAAGATCTCTGACTTCCCAGGCCACTTGGTAGCCCAGAAAACCATCTCCCTAGAATCTTTGCACATCTCGTTCAAGTTCAAACCTCATCTCCTGTCGTTTATAATCATTTGGCAAGTTTCATTTAAAAAGAAAATCCATTTAATGAAATATTTCTGTTTAAATACCAGCACATTAGATTTGCAAAAATGTACCCATCTTGAATATATTTAAGCAAAAATCAATAAAAGTTAATAGCATATTGCTAGAGCATCGCAATGACAGAAAGTCCAATAATTCCTTTTGTAATTGAATAGTATCACTGGAGTGTATGAAGAAATCAACAACGACATTTCTACCATATCTTTTCAAATGGTGTGTGAAATTCAGCCATTGGGCTGTGATAGCCACATACAATTCAAATTTGACTAATTAGGTGAATTGTGCAATTTTCCATTTTTTAATAGGAAAGGGGATGGCAAAGCAATTTTGAGAGGGTTGGGGCCAGAAGGAGTTGGGGGGTGAAATCATATGAAGACAGCAAAGTCTTTAACAACAATGTAATTTGAAAAAATGATTTAATTGGAACCTATTAAGAGACAAGCCAGCTGGTTTGAAGGACAAGATTAAAAATATTTCATTAATGCACTGTGGGAACAGACCCTCAAAGAATTCATCATTTTCTCGAGTCACTGACTGCCCAGCACTTTCTCCAAAGAAGAGGGGCTCACAGACTGTTAGGCTCAAGAGACTTCGTATTTTTCTCTGGTCTCTGGTATGGATTTCCCCCCAGGAATAATGGTCATCTGTTCTTACCTTGAACACCAATTTCTACCCTTCCTTAGGAGGATCTTGTCTGTTTTCAGAGAAACCATACCTCCTCTGCTCTTAACCCTGAATTTTTGGGTCAAGAGTTTCATATCACCTACCTTAGTGTGGGCTCTGATTGGATAAAATCAGTCATCAAGTTTGACCTCCTGGGCACAGGGACTGGCTCAGTGGATGCGCACATCACTAAGTCAACATTAAGAAGACGTGAAGGGTACATATATTTTCTTTGCTCTGTCAGCTGAGGGGGCCTGGAAGCAATGATACCCCAGTAACAATAAGCCAAACTAGAGTCTAGACTTCGGTTTCCAGTGCCATTCTCAACTAAAAGGAACCAGGGCTCCTTGGAAAAATTGCTGATCCCAGGACCCCAGTGGGAAATATACAAGATGAGCCTGCAGTATCGTACAATGCCAGAATGTAAGGATTTGTTAAAAAAAAGGGGGGGGGCATATCGAAGGAACACAAGAGCTAAGTGAAACCTCCCAATAGTCAAAGCTTGAACAATTTGAGCAGAAAAGTGAAGTAGTGTTGGACTATAATCCAAAGTATAAGATGAGAGAATGTAAAATCCACAGTGATATAAGTAAATGATTGAGCAATGAATAAATAAATACATTAAAATAGACAAATCTCCCATGCAGAAAAACTCCAAATAATTTATGTAGCTACATCACCCCCAGGGAGATGGAGCATAACCCTCCCATCCTTGAGTGTGGGTTGCTCCTAGCAATAGCCCTTCAAAGAGAACAGGATGGAAAGAGTGAAAAGAGAGTAACTTTACGGTTAGAGAAACCTGCTAGATATGACCTCAGGCAGGTGATCTAGGTCAACAACAGAGATGGTGTGGACATTCCTTAGGATGTGATGAGAAGGGCACTTTACCTGGGGGTAGTCTTCCTCCCCCAAACTTACCATCCCAGGATACACGTGAGAAAACACGAGACGAATCTGAATCTGAATTGAGGGACAGTCTAGGGAGTAGCAGAGGACTCTTAAAACTGTCATCAAAAATAAGGAAAATGAGGATCTCTCACAGCCAAGCACAGCCTAAAGAGACACTATGGCTACAAGTCATATGGTGTCCTGGGTGGGATCCTGGACCAGAAAAAGAACATTAGGCAAAAGTTAAGGGAGTGTTGGCTGCTCAGTCGTGTCTGACTCTTTGCAACTGCATGGACTATAGCCTGCCGGGCTCCTCTGTCCATGGGAATCTCCAGGCAAGAATATTGAAGTGGGTTGCCATGCCCTTGTCCAGGGGACCTCCTCGACCCAGGGATCAAACTCACATCTCCTGTACTGCAGGCAGTCTTTATCATCTGAGCCACCAGGGAAGCCGGAATATAGTTTAGACTTTAATTAATAATCATGTATCAGTACTGGCTATTAATTGTGGCACATACTCATCTAAGATATTAAAAATAGAAGAAACAGGTTGGGGGTATATGGGAACTCCAGTACTATGTTTGAAAATTTCTTCTGTAAATCTAAAATGGTTCTGAAAAAAATTTTAAATATTGTTTAAAAAATCTGATAGGTAGTGATATTTATAGGGATTCTGGGAAAATAAAGCTCTTTGGGGCTGCGTCTCGTGTGGAATGTGAGGATTTGGTGTTTAAAAACTGAGTGCACTATTTTGCTACCAAAGAGGGAAAGATGAGCTGCTGGCGATTGCTCAGTACAGCCTGGGGACAAACCCACTGCAGCAGGAGGAAAGGAGATGTGGAGAGGAATCAAGCCCTTGGGGGTATGCATGAGTGTTGGGCTGAGCCTTGCCTGAAACTAACACTGTTCTTGACTTCTTTGATTCTGAGCCAATGTATAAACCCCTTTATTGTTTGAGTGGGAACTTTGGAAAACTGAAGCATCGTGATTAACTATGCACTATTTAGAAGGATTCCCCATCTTCACTGATCTTCACCTGATCCCCCAATTCTGAACTCATTCTCCATTGGGTTTGGGGTGCAATTTAATGGCCAATAAGGTCTGAGCAATAAGGTCTTTGGGGCTACTTTTCCACAGTTTCCAAGGGCAGAGAGTAAGGTGTAAGGGTTGGGGGCTGCAGGGACCCCTGGGATAATGGGGTTTTCAGAGCTGATCTTCAGTTCCCACCCAATAATCTCTCTCCCCAGTGGAGAAGCTACTGCCAGAGGATGATTTCTGGAGGGTTCTTTTGTTGGAGCTGAGACTTGAGCTCAATGCTTCTCAGTTTTGTGCGGTTTGTGGTTATTTGTTGTTTTACTTAAGGCTGGCTGGAGGCATGGTGTGACTGCTCCTTGGGACTTCACTGGACTCTAGACTTCACTGGACAATCACCCCCTCCTGGCCCCACCTCACCGCCACTCATCATGATGTTTCTGTTTGTTATTTTTAAAATCCTTTTTGTGTTGATTGTTTAACCTGGCAAAACTTCAGAAATGAATGCCATGCATGTAAATAAACAGTCAAACTTTTCTAAATTTTCCCTGAACCCCCAGGGAAGGGATTGTCTCTTAATCATCTTTAGTTTCCTTGTTCTCATGTTGCCTGGTGGCTCAGTGGTAAAGAATCCGCCTGCCAATGCAGGAGGCACAAGAGATGTGAGTTCAGTCCCCTGGTCAGGAAGATCTTCTGGAGGAGGAAATGGCAACCCACTTCAGTATTCTTGCCTAGAAAATCCCATGGACCAAGGAACCTGGCAGGTTGCAGTCCATTGTGGTCACACAGAGTCAGACGTGATTTAGTGACTGAACAATGATAACAAGGTGTATCGAGTTGAGTGGCATAATGCTAGGGTGAGATGCTAAAGTTGGTGAGGAGGGCAAACATCTTCTATGGCAAAACTTAACCTAGAAAATCCATGAGATCTCCATGGAGTGTAAGTCTGTGCACCCAGTCCTGTAGGGTAATGTGTGTATATCAATGTGTAAGGTGTGTGGAAATATGATATGTGTTGCAAAGAATAAATATGCAGAATTCTTTCTCAAGGTTTTCTCTTACGGCAGAAAGAGTCCATAGTGTGTTTGCTAAGTCACTTCAGTCGTGTCTGACTCTTTGCGACCCTATGGATTGTAACCTGCCAGCCTCCTCTCCCCATGGGGAGGCAACAATATTGGAGTAGATTTCAATACCCTCCTCCAGGGGATCTTCCCAACCAGGGATTGAATCTATGTCTCTTATGTTCCTGCATTGGTAGGAGGGTTCTTTACCACTAGTGCCACCTGGGAAGTCCAAGAGTCCATAGAGAGCACGACAGTTTCAGAGTGGCCTCCACCAGGCTCCTCACTGGCTGTCCATTTGGCAGCTGGAGGAGCCCTGTTAATCCAGGTGTCATCTCATCACTGCTCCTGAAACTCCTCTTTCACACAGAGTCAAACCAAGGCTCTTGCAGCAGCCCCAGGACCCTAGATCTGGCCCCCTCACATCCTACCTGCCCTCTCCTTGTTCCATTCAGCCACAATGGCCTCCTCGTGTTTCTGGAATCCATCAGTCCTGCTCTCAACAATGGCTGCTGTCCCCTCTGCCTGCAGGTCCCAAAGAGCCACAGGCTGCCTTGCTCACCTCCGAAGTTTGCCACTAATGTCACCCTGACCACCCCTCTATGCTCAGCTTTAGTCCTTCTCACCCTGCTTTATTTTTCTCCAGGCAATTTACCGCCTATGTTTTATTTTAAAAATTTGTTTCATTGTAAGCCCCAGAAGGATGAAATTTCATGACTGGGTTTTGTTTTCTAATGTAAGCATGGCTCCTAAACATGCGCTAGACACTGGCAGGTGGTTAGTCAATATTTGCTGTATATATGTATGAATGAATGAATAGCCCTGTGTCTAACGGCTTATAAGTCAGACCAGGTCTTTCATACAAAACTTTGTGCAGACTTACTGGATGCTATGCTTCAATCAAACATTTACTTAAAATGGAGTAGGAGTAGAGTGTCTTCATGTCTACTCTATGAGATATGGTTGCTGCTGCTAAGTCACTTCAGTCGTGTCCGACTTTGTGCGATCCCACAGACGGCAGCCCACCAGGCTCCCCTGTCCCTGGGATTCTCCAGGCAAGAACACTGGAGTGGGTTGCCATTTCCTTCTCCAATGCATGAAAGTGAAAAGTGAGAGTGAAGTCGCTCAGTCGTGTCCGACTCTTAGCAACCCATGGACTGCAGCCCACCGGGCTCCTCCGTCTGTGGGATTTTCCAGGCGAGAGTGCTGGAGTGGGGTGCCATTGCCTTCTCCGATGAGATATGGTTATTTTTGTTTAAATGAGGAGGAAAGGAAGGTCAAAGAGGGGTAAAGGGGCTTAGTTTATCTTGTCTTAATCAACAAGCATCAGGTGACCTCATTCTAGGAGAGCTCAGGACTGTCACCTTTTCTCCTCCCTCCTATAAGTGGGCCCTGGGAAAGGAAGGTGTGTTGTGGATNAGGAACCTGGAATGTTAGGTCCATGAATCAAGGCAAATTGGAAGCAATCAAACAGGAGATGGCAAGAGTGAACATCAACATTTTAGGAATCAGTGAACTCAAATGGACTGGAATGGGTGAATTTAACTCAGATGACCATTATATCTACTACTGTGGGCAAGAATCCGTTAGAAGAAATGGAGTAGCCCTCATAGGCAACAAAAAAGTCCAAAAAGATTGCAGTTCTTGGGTGCAGTTTCAAAAACAACAGAATGATCTGTTGGTTTCCAAGGCAAACCATTCAGTATCACAGTAATCCAAGTCTGTGCCCCAACCAGCAATGCTGAAAAAGCTGAAGTTGAACAGTTCTCTGAAGACCTACAAGAACTTCTAGAACTAACACCCCCAAAAGATGTCCTTTTCATTGTGGAGGACTGGAATGCAAAAGTAGAAAGTCAAGAGATACGTGAAGTAACAGGCATATTTGGCCTTGGAATACAGAATGAAGCAGGGCATAGGCTAATAGAGTTTTGCCAAGAGAATGCACTGGTATAGCAAACACCCTCTTCCAACAACACAAGAGAAGATTCTACACATGGACATTACCAGATGGTCAATACCGAAATCAGATTGATTATATTCTTTGCATCCAAAGATGGAGAAGCTCTATACAGTCAGCAAAAACAAGACTGGGAGCTGACTGTGGCTCAGATCATTAACTCCATATTGCCAAATTCAGACTTAAATTGAAGAAAGTAGGGAAAACCACTAGATCATTCAGATATGACCTAAATCAAATCCCTTATGACAATACAGTGGAAGTGACAAATAGATTCAAGAGACTGGATCTGATAGAGTCCATGAAGAACTATGGGCAGAGGTTCATGACATCGAACAGGAGGCAGTGATCAAGACCAACCCCAAGAAAAAGAAATGCAAAAAGGAAAAATGGTTGTCTGAGGAGGTCTTAGAAATAGCTGAGAAAAGAAGAGAAGCTAAAGGCAAAGGAGAAAAGGAAAGATACACCCATTTGAATGCAGAGTTCCAAAGAATATCAAGGAGAGATAAGAAAGCCTTCCTCAGTGATCAGGGCAAAGAAATAGAAGAAAACAATAGAATGGGAAAGACTAGAGATCTCTTAAAGAAAATTAGAGATACCAAGGAAGCATTTCATGCAAAGATGAGCACTATAAAGGACAGAAATGGTACTGACCTAACAGAAGCGGAAGATATTAAGAAGAGGTGGCCAGAATACACAGAAGACTATACAAAAATATCTTCATGACCCAGATAACCACAATGGTGTGATCATTCCCCTAGAGCCAGACATCCTGGAATGCAAAGTCAAATGAGCCTTAGGAAGCATCATTATGAACAAAGCTAGTGGAGGTGATGGAATTCCAGTTGAGCTATTTCAAATCCTGAAAGATGATGCTGTGAAAGTGCTGCACTCAATATGCCAGCAAATTTGGAAAACTCATCAGTGGCCACAAGACTCGAAAAGGTCAGTTTTCATTCCAATCCCAAAGAAAGGCAATGCCAAAGAATGCTCAAACTACTGCACAATTGCACTCATCTTACATGCTGGTAAAGTAATGCTTAAAATTCTCCAAGCAAGCCTTCAACAGTACATGACCCATGAACTTCCAGATATTCAAGCTGGATTTAGAAAAGGCAGAGGAACCAGAGATCAAATTGCCAACATCTGTTGGATCATAGGAAAAACAAGAGAGCTCAAGAAAAACATCTACTTCTGCTTTATTGACTAGGCCAATGCCTTTGACTGTGTGGATCACAACAAACGGTGAAAAATCCTTAAAAAGATGAGAATACCACCAGACCACCCTACCTGCTTCCTGAGAAATCTGTATGCAGGTCAAGAAGCAACAGTTAGAACTGGACATGTAACAACAGTTTGGAACATGGTTCCAAATTGGGAAAAGAGTACATCAAGACTGTATATTGTCACTTTGCTTATTTGACTTCTATGCAGAGTATATCATAAGAAACGCTGGGCTGGATGAAGCACAAGTTGGAATCAAGATTGCCGGGAGAAATATCAGTAACCTCAGATATGCATATGTTTCTTCCACCCTTATGGCAGTAAGGTTCCTACCATCCTTATGGCAGAAAGCGAAGAAGAACTAAAGAGCCTCTTGATGAAAGTGAAAGAGGAGAGTGGAAAAAGTTGGCTTAAAACTCAACACTCAGAAAACTAAGATCATGGCATCTGGTCCCATCACTTCATGCCAAATAGATGGGGAAACAATGGAAACAATGAGAGACTTTATTTTTGGGGCTCCAAAATCACCGCAGATGGTGATTGCAGCCATGAAACTAAAAGATGCTTGTTCCTTGGAAGAAAAGCTCTGACCAACCTAAACAGCATATTAAAAAGCAGAGACATTACTCTGCCAACAAAGGTCCATCTAGTCAAAGCTATGGTTATTTTTCATGTATGGATGTGAGAGTTAGACTATAAAGAAAGCTGAATGCCAGAGAATTGATGCTTTTGAACTGTGGTGTTGGAGAAGACTCTTGAGAGTCTCTTGGACCACAAGGAGATCAAACCAGTCCATCCTAAAGGAAATCAGTCCTGAATATTCATTGGAAGGACTGATGCTGAAGCTGAAACTCCAATACTTTGGCCACCTGATGCAGCGAACTGATACATTTGAAAAGACTCTGATGCTGGGAAAGATTGAAGGCAGGAGGAGAAGGGGGACGACCGAGGATGAGATGGCGGGATGGCATCACCAACTCGATGGACATGAGTTTGAGCAAGCTCCAGGAATTGGTGAAGGACAGGGAAGCCTGGCATGCTGCAGTCCATAGAGTCTCAAAGAGTTGTACACGATTGAGCAACTGAACTGAACTGAGTTTAGGCTAGGTGGCATCTCTGCCCTAACTAATGTAGAAGTTAGTTAAGAACAACAATAATTAGCATAGATAGAGGATTTTTTGCTTTTCTGATTGCCTATGAGTTATACAGCAAAACTTCAGTCCACTGCAGGTTTAAATTAAGAAAATAGTTCTGACGTAAATGGTAAGAAAATGTAAGTAGGTAAAGGGGGAAGAGATACTGCCTTTCCTCTACCCTGAGAGGTCTTCAGTTGTAAGGATGTTGGAATGAGTGAACTGATGGAGTCAAACAGCCCTGAATTCAAATCCTGGTTCTTCTACTAGCTATTAATAGCAGCAGGACCTTAGACAAGTCATGCTGCATTTATCCAGCCACTTATCCATCCAACCATCCATCCATTCATCTATCTATGCATCCATCCATCCATCCACCCAACAAATATTTGGACACCTATTACACCCTAGGCATTTGAGAACGGAAGCCAACAGAATTCCCTGTGTTTGTGTTAAACCATACAGAAACCAAACTAAACAGAATTGCTTGGTGCAGGACATATATGCTCCTGGAAGATAAGACGATCAACTAGCTAAACAGCTTCCTTATCAAGAGTTTTTTTTTTTTTTTTTCTGCAACGGACTTGTGTTCAGTGGGACAGTGGCCTTCAGTGTCTGTAACCTAATCCTTGGAACCTGGGAATATGTTTTATTTTGCTGCAAAAAAGACTTTGCAGATGTGATTGGGTTAAGGACCTTGAGACGGGGAGATTATCCTATATTATCCAGTGGGATTTATGGAACCCCAAGGGTCCTTGTAAGGGAACAAGGTAGGCAGGAGGTGTCGTGTCAGAATGCAGCAGAGAACAGCTCCACTGGCTATTGCTGGCTGAGAAGAAGACACAGGATAGGTACATGAGCTAAAACATGTGGGAGCTTCTAGAAGCTGGAAAAGGCCAGGAAATGATTCTCCCCAGAGCCTCCAGAAGGCCCTGTAAATACCTAACTCTATTTTATTTTTAAACAATTTTAGTTAAAAAAATTTTTAAATTTATATTGGAGCATAGTTGATTTACGATGTTGGTTCAAGACCTTGATTTTTAGTCTAGTGGGACCCACTGCAACTTTTGACGGTAAGATAATACATTTGTGTTAAGGCACCAAGTCTATGGCAACTTGTTTTAGCAGCAACAGGAGATTAATACAATGTCAGATAATACATATTTTCAGCTTTGTGGGTTGTATGTTCTTTTTCACAACCTCTGTCACTGATGGTAAACACAGGAGCCAGTTTGGACCCTGGGCCACAATATGGTGACACTTGTCAGAGGAGCCTGGTGGGAATAGCATGGGGGTCCTACAGTCCGTGGGGTTGCAAAGAGCCGCACACAACCGAACACACACAGTCCTAGCATACTGAATGGGGAGTGATAATAGTCGAATGTTATATTGTGAGCATGGAATGAAATAATGCATGTAAAACTTTTAGTGGTGCCTGAGAAATAACAAGCACCCAGTAAAGTTTATTATTATTTTCTTTTTTATTAATGTGGATTATTTTTTACATTTTTATTGAATTTGTTACAACATTGCTTCTATTTAATGTTTTGGTTGTTTGACCACAAGACATATGTGATCTTATTCCAACCAGGGATCAAAACCACACCTCCTGCACTGAAAGGTGAAGTCTTAACCACTGGACTTCCATGGGAGTCCCTGTGATTAATATTATTTTCTCAATCAATATTGCAGCACTGGTTACATGAAGAGGAGTACCCTTGATTTGTCCAGTAGTCTGCCCATCAGGACACTATAAGGAAAGGCCAAGTACCGTCTATTTGTCAGATATTTCTGATTAAAGCTCTTCTCCAGCAGCTCATAGACAACCATAGAAGGGGAAAACAGCTTGAGGAGGAAGAATAAATGAGAAGAATCGTCTTTACCTGAAAATGACAACCTGGAACAGATTTGGTGAAAAACAAACATCTCTAAGTCGCAGGATCATCCCAGCTTTGAATGGCGTGGGGCTCTTCTGTTACTATTTTCCCATTCCAGCATTGACATATTTTATTACTAATTGCTTCTTCAAACCTCATCAATGATCTTTTGCACTTTCCTCAAAGAAATGTTGAAAGCTTTTAATGAAGAAATTAATTATGTATAGTCTCGAATGCAAATTAGACTAATTAATTGTAGCATTGATACCCTCTCCTAGCACAAAATATGAGAAGTGGCATTATACATATTTATAAGGTACAGTACATTTTGACAGATGCCTGCAGATTGTGATGAAAAGGTGGTCAAGGTGTCTGAAAGGATGCCTTCTCTCTGACAGATGAGTGTGGCTGCATTTCGTGAGAAGTTTGGGTGAGTTGTCAACAATATTGACTTTAGAATGTTGAGATAGGAAAACTTTGGGCATAAAATGAATTTCCCCCCAAAATGGAAAACTTGAGTAGAATGGAGATGATTGGAAGCAGGATCAAATGTTTCCTAGGAGAATGAACTTGAGCATTCTTGGTTCCAGCTGTGTGATTGCCCAAGAACCATTTCCATCAGGGCTGAGTGGTTGCAATTTGAAAAAGGGATTTTGTGATGTAATTAAGGCTGCTCATCAGTTGACTTTGGGTTAATCAAAAGGGAGATTACCTGGACAGGCCCATTCTAATCACATGCTGCTGCTGCTAAGTCACTTCAGTCATGTCCGACTCTGTGCGACCCCATAGACGGCAGCCTACCAGGCTGCCCCATCCCTGGGATTCTCCAGGCAAGAACACTGGAGTGGGTTGCCATTTCCTTCTCCAATGCATGAAAGTGAAAAGTGAAAGTGAAGTCGCTCAGTTGTGTCCCACTCAGCGACCCCATGGACTGCAGCCTACCAGGCTCCTCCATCCATGGGATTTTCCAGGCAAGAGTACTGGAGTCTAATCACATGAGCCCCTGGAAATCAGAGTTTTCTCTGCCTAGTAGCAGAAGGAGAAGTAAATGAGAGAGATCCAACATGTTAGAAGGACTCATTGAAAGATCATCTTTCGTTGCGGATGAAGGGGCCACCTGTTAAAGACCTGGGAGTGGCCTCCAGGAGCGGCCTCCAGGAGCTGAGAGCAGCCCAACCCCTGGCTGGCAGCTAGCATTTGATGACAAGCATCCAGATATGCAGATGACACCACCCTTATGGCAGAAAGTGAAGAGGAACTAAAGAGCCTCTTGATGAAAGGGAAAGAGGAGAGTGAAAAAGTTGGCTTAAAGCTCAACATTCAGAAAACTAGGATCATGGCATCTGGTCCCATCACTTCATGGGAAATAGATGGGGAAACAGTGGAAACAGTGTCAGACTTTATTTTGGGGGGCTCCAAAATCACTGCAGATGGTGACTGCAGCCGTGAAATTAAAAGGTGCTTACTCCTTGGAAGGAAAGTTATGACCAACCTAGATAGCATATTCAAAAGCAGAGACATTACTTTGCCAACAAAGGTCCATCTAGTCAAGGCTCTGGTTTTTCCAGTGGTCATGTATGGATGTGAGAGTTGGACTGTGAAGAAAGCTGAGCACTGAAGAATTGATGCTTTTGAACTGTGGTGTTGGAGAAGACCCTTGAGAGTCCCTTGGACTGCAAGGAGATCCAACCAGTCCATTCTGAAGGAGATCGGCCCTGGGATTTCTTTGGAAGGATTGATGCTAAAGCTGAAAGTCCAGTACTTTGGCCACCTCATGCGAAAAGTTGACTCATTGGAAAAGACTGTGATGCTGGGAGGGATTGGAGGCAGGAGGAGAAGGGGACAACAGAGGATGAGATGGCTGGATGGCATCACTGACTCGATGGACATGAGTTTGAGTGAATGGAGTTTGAGTTGGTGATGGACACGGAGGCCTGGCATGCTGCAATTGATGGGGTTACAAAGAGTCGGACACGACTGAGCAACTGAAGTGAACTGAACTGATCCAGTCCTCAGTGTTTTTGCTGGGGAGGATGTTGCCTCTTCCCTTCAAAGGTACAACCTCAAAAGGCCATAAGTAGCCACCAGAGGATCTGGCTGGTCACTTGCAAGAGCAGAAAGGAAGCAAGGTCATAGTGCTCCACGCAGTGATGGGAAGAAAAGCAGACCCAAGCTGGAAAGAGAGGATCCTTGGGATCCTACACCCTGACCCAGCCCCATCCCTAGGCCTGGCAACAACCGGCCATGGGGGGTCTCCCAGATAAAACCACTTCATGAGGTCAGTTCTCTTGCTTATGCTCAGTTTGGTGTTGACTTCTTGTGGGGATTCATGTTTTATTTGATACAATACCTACACTAAGAGGTGAGTTACAGAAGGTTAGTTTAGTGACAGCCTCCAACTTGGCTCGACTTAGACTCTAACCAGTGCCTTCTTTACTATTCGATGCTATGGGAGAACCAAAGGAACTTTTTGGCTAACCCAGTAGCTCCAGTGAGTTCCCCCAAGGGCAAGCAAATGCCCCAGACCATGGCCACTTGAAGTGTGGTTTGAGGTTTCGGTGCCCTTTGGAGAAAAGTAAGCTACTACTCTTTGAGGAACTTAGGAGAGGATGCTGAGACATGTGTATAGCTGTTGTACGTTGAACCTCATCAAAGTCTCAACCCAGTGTCTGGCCTCATTTACCAAAGTATAGACAGGGTCGTGTGGGTGGTGGCTGGTAGCCATTTAAGGTAGGACCACATACTGGTCTGCAATGAATTGACAATAAAAAATATTGACCCCTCACCACTGGTAGCATGTGAAGGCTGCCCCAGGCTCAGGTACGGCAGGGTTTCCCTAGCAGTTCTCATAGTTTGAGGCAATCGTTTGAGTCCAAACCATAGTTTTCCTTCCTGGAATGAATGAGTGTCACAAATGCCTTCATTTCCTTTGGGGGAAGCTCTCAGACCCTAGTTTTCCTTAGGACTCCAGATGGAGATGTCTCCAGTTCAGTCATTTCTTCACACAGTGTTAGAGGCAAGGCATCGAAGGGCTTTCTGGGTGGCAACATGATAAAGAATCTGCCTGCAGTGCGGGAGACCCGAGTTCAATCTCCGGGTGGGGAAGATCCCCTGGAGAAGGGCATGGCAACCCACTCCAGTATTCTTGCCTGGAGAATTCCATGGACAGAGGAGCCTGGTGGGCTATACAGTCTATGGGGTCGCAAAGAGTTGGACACAACTGAGTGACTAATACTACTATCATTGAGGTAGACTTCCCAAACGGTGTTCTTTGCCCCTCTCCTACCATGGACCTTGAGAAAGGCCATATTATTACAGGAGACACCTTGGGAATGGTAATAAAGTGAGACCTCAGAAACAAGGACTGGAAAGGACCCAGAAATTGTGCAAATACTCCATTTCAGTTTCTGGGGAACTGAAGTCAAAGATGTCAATCAAAGGACCTGCCTAAGGCCACACATTAAGTGTCACACCCTTGAGCCTCTGACACTAACTTATCTTATTAGGTTACTACAGTGGCTGTTGTAACAGATCTGACTAACGGTGGCTGAGGCTGGTTTCTCTTTTATATCTCAGTGTGGTAGCTCAGACTGTATTGTCAGTTGTCCAGACTACTTCTGCCTTTTTTCTCTTCTGTCTTCAATAGGAAGCATTGATTTACTGTCTGAGGCTTCCCAGGTGGCACAGTGGTAAAGAATATGCCTGCCAATGCAGGAGACGCAGGAGGCTTGGGTTCGATCCCTGGGTTAGGAAGATTCCCTAGAGAAGGCAATGGTAACCCACTCCAGTATTCTTAACTGGAGAATTCCATGAACAGAGGAGCCTGGCAAGCTAGTCCGTGGGGTCGCAGAGTTGGATACGACTGAGCACACACCCACATTCCATAGTCTAGCCTGAGGGATGGTAGAGTAACGGGACCTGATTTAAGTTATAGAAAGATGATCGGCTTGCAGGGGGAGGCATGGGTGGGCATGCGTGGGAACTGGCCACAAAGTCAAAAGTAAAAACATCTGTTCAAACAGGAGGACTAGACAATAATGAGAACTAATGAAGGGACCCCATGTAGGATGACAAAGGACAGCTCACCCTTGGGCTCACACCCTGGGATGCAGTAGGGAGTGGTGGGGACTGTGGCAAACTGGGCCCTGCATGCTGCCCACTGCTGCCCACTGCAGGGCTGCCCACCTTTGGCCCTATGGACATTCAGAAAACTTCACATCCTTTATTCCAGAGTCTGGCCTGTGTGCAGTGGGATGTTTACCAGCCACCCACAGGATGCCAGTAGCATCCTCCCCTGATCTGTAACAAGAAAAATGTCTCCAGATGTTACTAAGTGTCCCCTGAAGGGTAAAATCTTGCCCAACTCACAAACACTGGCCTTTAGGGAGCAGCCATCATTGAACTCCCACCGCAGCTGCCTAGTGGGAATGCAGGCTCTATGTTCCTGAATCTTCCAACTCTTAAAACTCCTTCTCATATTTAGTATTGGCAAATAACCCCTTAAAAAAAAAAAAAAAAGAGCCAGCCAATACCACGTGGGACAGATAAAAGCCCATCCCAGGCCCTGGTCTGCATCCTTTGAGTCAATAGGCTACAACCACTGCCAAGATGTGTATAAGAGACAGGTAATACTCCATTGGGGATATGTACCAGTACAGCATGTGAAATGCCGGGCTGGATGAAGCACAAGCTGTAATCAAGATTTCCGGGAGAAATACCAATAACCTCAGATATGCNGGTCTGCATCCTTTGAGTCAATAGGCTACAACCACTGCCAAATGCTGGATGGGATTGGTGAACTTATCTTCACGTTCCCAAAGGACCTGGTTTATGGAACCTTCCATTGAACAGCAGCTTGTTCAACATTTGTTGAATGAGTAAATAAAAGAATTTCACAGTTTAGGACTTCCCTGGTGGTCTGGTAGTTAAGAATCCTCCTGCCAGTGCAGGAGATGTGAGTTCGACCCCTGGTCTGGGAAGATTCCTCGAGGCTTGGGGCAACTAAGCCTGTGTACCACAATTACTAAGCCCAAGCCCTAAAGCCCGTAAACCACAGTTACTGAGGCCCATGTGCCCTACAGCCCGTGCTCTGCAACTTGAGGCCACTGCAATGGGAAGCCGGTACACCACAACTAGAGAGTAGACCCCGCTTGCCACAGCTAGAGAAAGCCTGCACACAGCAATGAAGATTCAGCACAGCCAAAAATAAAATTAAAAAACAAGATCTGACAGTTTATAATGTCAATCCTGGGTGTCCCTCCCTCCTAACCCCCTAATTTTTATTTGGCATGCAAACCCCTAATCTTTCAGGTCACTCCAAAGTTCATTTCTTTCCCCGTCCTGATGCAACCAGGGGTTTCAGAGTTCAAAAAAGAATCATCTGAAGTCACAAACCTGATTCTACACAGCTGTCAGCGCCCCCATTTGAAGGCAGTTCTTCCAGAAACACACAGAAAAGCCACACATGCTAATCACCCCCACTCCCCAACCTCCTTTTTTAGAGGAAAAAGCTCAGCCACGTGTGGGAAAATACTGTCGGCTTTGTGATGGTCAAGACGGAGAGCTTATGCTGAAAATGTCCTGCTGTGGATAAAAGTAAATAAAGCAGAACTTTGTTCTTTAGAATTAACGTTAGTATTTCCTTGCACACTGCTGACATCTCGAGCAACCCTGGCTCTTCGCGCATGTTGTAGGAAAGGCTCCTGGTGAAGGTCATCGCAGAACCGTGTCTCATTTGCACACTTGCTCCCCTCCCCCTGTCTTTTCATGGTTGGGTGTTTTTGACGGGCTCTGCTGCTTGTTTAGAGGCTGAGTGAAATGTGGCAGATTCAGGAGTTCTGGTTCCTGAAGTTGGTTTCTGGCAGGCGCCCTGCATCTCCCAGATGGGGTACAAATTGACAGCAAGCCCTGGGATCTCCAAGCAGTGGCAGAGCTGAGGCACAAGGGGGACGACACCTACCATGGAGGTGATAAATATCGTACCATCAAGGCCCGCTTTACTATCTGGGGCCTCCTCTGAGCCTAGGCCCAGGAGACACTTGGTGGATGCTGCTCACGTGACACTGCTGCCACCATTGGAAGGGCAGGTAGCACAGTTACCGCACCCCCCCACCCCCCCACCCCCCGCCAGGGCCTGTCACCACGCCACCTGCCTGTCTTTGCTGCCTCACCTCCCGCCACTTGGCTCCAGCCACACCAAGCTGCCTTCAGTGGCTCCGAGGCGGGGGTGGTGTGGTGGAGGGTGGGGGGTGGCAAGTTCTTTCTGAAAAGGACCAGATGGTAAATATTTTAGGTGTTGTGGTTTGTGGTTGCTCTCCTAGCAGTACCACTGACAACTGCGTTCCCAGGAACCCCTTGTGCTTAATCACTCAGTCTTGTCTGACTCTTTGCAACCCCATGGANGTGTACATGAGTTCCAAATCTTGAAAGCCCCCCCCACCCCCCCACCCCCCGCCAGGGCCTGTCACCACGCCACCTGCCTGTCTTTGCTGCCTCACCTCCCGCCACTTGGCTCCAGCCACACCAAGCTGCCTTCAGTGGCTCCAAGGCGGGGGTGGTGTGGTGGAGGGTGGGGGGTGGCAAGTTCTTTCTGAAAAGGACCAGATGGTAAATATTTTAGGTGTTGTGGTTTGTGGTTGCTCTCCTAGCAGTACCACTGACAACTGCGTTCCCAGGAACCCCTTGTGCTTAATCAGTCTTGTCTGACTCTTTGCAACCCCATGGACTGTAGTCTTCCAGGTTCCTCTGTCCATGGGGATTCTCCAGGCAAGAATACTGGAGTGGGTTGCCATGGCCTCCTCCAGGTGATCTTCCTGACCCAGGAATGGAACCAAGGTCTCTTGCACTGCGGATGGATTCTTTTTGAGCTACCAGGGAAGCCCCAGGAATCCCTTGATCCTAGGCAAAAACGGACGGTTGGGTCAACCCACTTTACAAGCTATCTGGTCTCTGTTGCAGCTGCTCAGCTCTGCCCTTGAAATGCTGCAAATGAGTGGGCGTGGCTATTTGCGAATAAAACTTTATTCATAAAATCAAGTGGCCAGCCAGAGGAGTTCCTGACCCCTTGTTCTAAGGCACCAGTTCCACTCTGTCCTCAGGGCCTTTGCGTTTGCACGAGTCCCTCTTCCCTCAGATATTCAACCAAGTCTTTTCTCAGTTGTCACCTCCTCAGAGTCTAGGAACCCCCAATGCCTCCTTCTCCAGAGGGTTGTTCTCAACCAGAGGGCGACACAGGGCCCGTCAATAACTCCAGGGCAGCAACACACTCATCTTAAGCCCTGCTTCCCTGGAGCTATGTCTGAACTCCCCTCCTGCCCACATCCCCAGTTACTCACCATCAATCCAGTGGTTTCCTTGTCTTTAGGGCACCGCACACCATTCTGAGTGATCTCGGCTGTACATTCACTTAGTGGTCTGTGGTCTGGTTGCCCCTAGAATGTAAGGACCACGAGGCCAGACTGCCTTGCTCCTTGCTGGGCTGGAGTCCGGCCAAGCCAGCGGATGGCTCACCACTAAGATTTGTGATATAAATGAATGTGGAACAACTGGGTGAGGCACACGGGCTCAGAAGGTGTACTGTGGTTTGCTCAAGGTCACTGCTGCTGGAAGGAGAGAACCCAGGTCCTGGGCTTGTCTCTGTCACCAGAGTCATCACTTTGGGCAAGTTACTTGCCGTCTCTGGACACTGACCTCCAGCTACAGAAGCATGTATCTGCGTGCAGCACAAGAAGCCAGGATGGCCTTAGCTGAGGCCATTCAAAGAGATGCCCCACGGAGTCTCCTGATTTGGCTCCAACCCCCACCCGGCCCCAGATGATCCCTGCTCCCCTGCCGAGGGACTCCTACTTGCACATCTTTGTGGATGATTCTTCTTTCTGACTTCTTGGGTGCATGACCGGGGCAGCGGCACAGAACCCTGAATGCAAAAGGGCCACAAGTAATGCTCTGCTATTGCGGTTTTGAAATTCTCAATACTTAAAAAAAATAAAAAAGTATTGATACATTTTGCACAGGAGCCCAGATTTTCATTTTGCACTGGGCCCTGCAAATCCTGGAGCCAACCCTGAGGCTCTGTTTGTAGATTTAGTTCCAAGTGCTTTTCAGGCAGCATCGTGATTATCTGCAGTCTGTTACAAGAAGAAACGGAGGCCCAAGGAGACGGAGGGATTCATCCCTGGGTCACTCGGCAGCGAGGTAGGTGGCAGCGTGGGTCTGGAGCCAGGCTGGTCCCTCTCAGACCCTCCCTTATCTGCCTTGAGCATCTCACATGTACCATTCAGCCTGCTTCTCCTGCGGACATCGGAGCTGCTCAGGAAATGGCCATTGATGATTGATTTATTGATTTTATTCCAGCCTGGAAAGGGAGGCTAGTTCTTCATGTGGCTGCCTGCTTTTCCTTCTCTAATCTGCTGAGCCCTCCTCCTCCAGGAAGGATTCCCGCTCCCTATTTGCTTCAACCCTGTGGAGTAGTCCTGAGGTCACACCTGCTGATGGACAGGTGTGTTCAGGCAGCACCTCACTTTCTGGACCCAAGAATGTAGTCTGATTCATCAAACTGATGTCTACAAACTTAGAATCACGCTTGGATGTCAATTTAGTGAGTACCTGCTGAGTTTGAAAACATTTATCAACTTAGTTCTACGTTTCTTTGTGACCTTATGTGGCAAAAGACTTTGCAGACACGATTAAGTTAAGGATCTTGAGATGGAAGGATTGTCCTGGATAACCTGGGTGGACTCACAAGGGTCCTTATAAAAGGAAGCCAGAAGAGTCGGGGTCAGAGAGAAGTAGGGAATGGAGTTGGAAGACATGTCCTTCAGGCGTTGAAGCTGAAGGAAGGGGCCACAGACCAAAAAAAGCAGGTGGCTTCAGACATTAGGAAAGAGAAAGTTTTTCCTCAGAGCCTCTGGAGGGTGTGCAAGCCTGCCAACTCCTCGATTTTAGCCCGCTGATGTGGGTTTTGGACTCCTGACCTCCAGAACTATAAGATAATGTATTTTTTTTAAAGCCATTCAGTTTGTGGTATTTATTATAGAAAACTCATTAACATATGATAGAATCTCATTTGTGTGTGTATGCTAAGTCTCTTCAGTTGTGTCTTCATGACCCTGTGGACCATAGCGTGCCAGGCTCCTCTGTCCATGGAATTCTCCAGGCATGAATACTGGAGTGGGATGCTATGCCCTCCTCCAAGGAATCTTCCCGACCCAGGGCTGGAACCCATGTCTCTTATGTTATTGGAGACCAAAACTGAGTAAACTTACCTCTAAATAACCATCCAGTCAGAGAGGGAAGCCCACAACCTTTTTGATCCACAAGGTATGTGGATGAAAGCAAAAAAAAGTACTTTCAAACCCCATCAACTTAAGTTCTCCAAGAAATTCTTGCTGAGGGTCTTCATAGCATCCGTGTCTTTCCTGGTGGGGACCTCAGATCAGCAACCTTCCTGAAGCACTTAGGGGACCAGAGAGTCTTCCATAGCCACTGTGCCTGGACCGCCAAGATGGGGACAGATGATTTGTTAACAATTGTGAACTCAAAATGCAAATTGAAATCTTTCTCTTGTGTCTCTCTCTCTCTCTCTTTTTTTTTTTCCTGATGAAAAATCCAGCGCATCCACAGACCTTATTCAAACAGTGCAGAAGGAATAAAGCAGAGGGCGTGAGACCTTCCTGTAAGGGGCCAGACACATGAAATGGGAAAGCTGCTGTAGTTGGGATGGTGAGTGGGCAGTTTCTCTTGCTAGACTACAGGATGTTGTCCACTCTGATAGCCATCAGCGCCCCAAGGTGGCCCTTAAGGACATGAAGTGTGTTTGGTCTTAATTGAGATGTGTTGTGAGTGTAAAACACACACTGATTTCAAAGGTTTCATACCAAAAGAGGAATGTAAAATATCCCATTAATAAGTTTTTTATGGGTGTTGTGGAAATGATAATATTTTGTATATACTGAGTTAAGTAGATATATTATTCAAATTAATTTCACCTGGCTCTTTTCTTTTTTAAAAAAATGCGTCTACTAGAAAATTCAGAATGGCGCACATGGCTCCCACTTGTGGCTCATGGTGTGTGTCTATTGGACAGCACTGTTCCTACAGTATCTTCTGAGTCCTGATGTCCTGCACGTCTCTTGCAGAGTAAGCAGGTGAGCTGCTGGACAGACTCCACTGGGCTCGAGCAGGGAAAACCTGTTCTCTGAAGACCCTGCTGAGGGATCTAGATGGCCAAATATTTACGGTTCTGAGGTTGCATTTCTAACGGCTCCAATATGCCTTTGGATTTTGTATAAACCTAATCCTAGCAAGGCACACGGTTTCCATTTCCACTGCCTTTAATCCTCCAGCCCCGGATAAAAAAAGATGTGATGACATCTCTTGAAGTGCTATTCCAAGTCTGCAAATGGGCTGACAGGGAGCATTCCCCGGTGGTTGTATATTTGGAAGTAATAGTGGTGATTTTAGTGGTCAAATTCGATTACTGTCCCAACCGGATCATGGAATGAAAAGTCAGGAATTCTACAGAGTCTAAGCCTAGACTTGCCATGCCTGTGCTCTCCCCTCTGGGTGTGTGTGAGGGGTGTGGAACTCAGTTCAGGATTTAATATTGCTGCTAATGAAAATTTAAGTTGAATGTTGGAGGACAAGAAAACTTAGCATTTGTTGTCAGTTGAAATGGTGAAGGTAGATTTACGGTGTGTGTGTGTTAAAGCTATCTAGTTCCATTCAGTTGGGCTGTGGCCGGTGAGTTCTGTTTTACCAAGCCCTGAGAATGGAGTGACTCTCTGCATCCTTGAAGTGAAGGTATATGGAGATATGGGTCACAGGAGAGAAACATTTGGGAAAATTGGGAGGGCTTCAAGATGACTTAGAGGCAGTTGGTGTTCAAAGTCTTCTCTAGTGGGACTGCTCGCAAAGCCTCAGGTGGCGTAAATGAGATGGAGACTCTGAAACATTTGCAGGACTTAAAGCAAATTGTAATTAGAAGGTAAAATAATTTACGTGGCTACCAATTTTTTTTCTTCATGTTAGATCCCAAGAATCTTGTTAATGGAGACATCTTTTAAAGCTGGTTATGTGAAAATTGTTTTATTGAAATGAAAAAAGCCTCCTATTTCTTTACTTTTCACTTCCTCAACTACTGGTAGCAATTTTTTATCAGTTGGAAATTATTATCCATGAGGTATAAAGCACACTTTATATTATTCTGATTGTGTCTTCTTCCTGAAAGTTAGTTAATTCTCATTCACATCCAAGAGTGTATTTCACATGAACACTAAGATTTTAAAATCATAGACAACAAATTACCTTAAAAAACAAATTCTTCCCTTTTTTCTTTCCAACTCTGGTGCCCAACTTGCAATGAAATGATGCTGTCTTCTCTAAGTTCTGGCCTCTCGGCAAATGGTTATTTTAACTGACACTCAAGTCAAAAGCTCGTTTGTAATGTCCTTTCATTTCAGTTTTATTGCAAATTAAATTATGATTGTGGTTAAACAAAATTGCATTAAAAACCATATGTGCTGAAGAAGTTTTGCGGGAGAGTATCAGTTTGTACTTTAAAAAGCCCGAACTGCTGTGTTTGAAGTGGATCTTTCATAAACTTGGAGTCACCAAGCGACAATCACGTCCTTCACTGAGTCAAACAGTTTGGAAAGAAAACGGGCGAACTGAAAACGCTAAGTCGAGTTTTTCTGTCAAACCACGTTTGAAACGAAGGAGATCGTGTAAATTGCCATCTTTTGCATCAGAAGGAAGAAACGTACACAGTCCCCCTTGCTATATGGAGTTGTTGTGACATAAGAAAACAGAATCTTTTTAAACCTCGAGTTTAATTAATTCTTAAAAAAAAAACTTTAGCAGCAGCACGCTAAAAGGAAAGAAGAAAAAACCCGATTAGTTCCAAATAAGCGTCTCTTAATCACCCTTAGGAAGGAGTAATTTGCAAAACACTACGAGGAAGTAACATCTTTTTAATTTTAGAGGGGAAAGTGCATTGATAAAAAAATAAGTAGAACATTTTAATTAAAACTCATAAAGTTGTGGACATCTGCTGGGGATTGTCGAGCGCAGGGCGATTAGCGCAGCCCCGCTAAGATAATGAGTGGAGGTTGGCACAATGGCCAGGGCGCTCTGTGAGAACGCTGCGGGCTCACTGGTGGGGCCGCGCAGACGCCTATTAGATTCCAATAAGTGCAGCCCAAGAGGGGGGAGGAGGGTGCGGTGGGGACGGGGGGGAGCCGGAGTTAAACACAGGAAACAAGCGTTGAGTGTGTGCCAATAAAAATGATCACAAATCGGGGCTGCTGATGTCATAACCCTGGAGGTCGAGGGTCACGGGGAGTGAATGCGCCTGAAAGGGACCGCCTGTCTGCGGCCGGGGCGGCGGCGGGCGAGGGGGGCGCGGGCGCACAAAGGGCCCGGAGCGCCTCATTAGAGACGCGTTTGATGGGCTCCCGTCCCCCACGGGGGCCCTGGGCGATGTCAATGGGATAATTACGATGATCTAATGGCCGGCTCTTTTGCATGCAGGCCCCCTGAATGGGGCGCCTGGAGGCGGCATTGAGGCCGGGCTGTGTAAACTGTAGGGTGCCTCGCCGACTTGGAGCCGCGGAGCCTGGCGGCGGGTCAACTTGGACCACTTTGCATTCACGCTCTCAATAGGCGGACGGGAGGCGCCCCTCTCCGCGGCCGCCTTTCAGCGGGGAGAGTGACAGATTGGAGGTCAGGGGCTGGCGGCGCAGATGGACCGCGCGCGGCCACTGCGCGGACCCCCGCCCGGCGTCCAGGCTCGTCTCCTCGGCCCACTCGGACCGCGCGCCCCTGAGGGCCCCCCAGCTTCGGCTCTCCCAGTGCGGCCCAGGGAAGATCGAGATTCCGTTTGCCCCCCAAAGCTGTTTTTTCTTAATTACAAGAGCAGTATGTTCAACAAGTCCTACAGCCCAGCACTTGGCTCATGTCCAGACACTTGTGCGCTCCCCCAGGAGCAGACGCAAGAGCAAAGCAGACCACCACCCCCCAACCCCCGCCCGCAATGCTTTGGGGGTGAGGGAAGGGAAAGGGGGGAAAGAGCCAGGGAGTTCCATATCCCCGAAGAATGCTCACTGGATGCTGTTGAACCACATGACTTTGCCAGTGTCCCACCGCTTTGAACCTAAGAAGCTGGCAATTTCATGCCATTCAACCTAACCAGTATCCTGCTTCCTTTAGGACTTGGAGTCCATGAGTTCATTGTGAATTATTTTGCAGCGCAGGGATTCTAATCTGTTCAGCCCTTAGAATTTTTGCAGAGCTGGTCTTTCAAGCACATAATAGGCACTCAATGTACATTGGTGGAATGGATGAATGAATAAATGAACACGGAAAAAGTAAGTCCTTCTCTGCTTTATTCTCCTCCTACCAGCTGCCCCAACTCCTCTAGGCAAGCATTCCAACAGCCTGAAACCGTGCTTTTCCCTCCTTTCTCTTGCAGTTAAAAATAACAAACAAAAAACTGTTTCTAGAAAACTGAAATCATACTTACTGGATAAAAAGAAAGTAATAGTCCTCATGTCATCATTCCAGACCTCTCTGTGTGTTCTCTCTGTAAGAGTATGTGTGTAACATCATACATCTTATGTCATAGACAGAGCCCTGCTTTTGTATCAGCAAGACCATAGGCTACATGGTATTTCACAACTTGGTATAACCCACCCTCACTGACATTTTTCCATATTAGTAAATATTGATGTACATGCTCTTATAAATGGCTATCTACTGCTGTGATATGGAAGCAGCCTTGTTTGCTTAAAGCAATCCCCCTACTGATGGACATTTACGTTGTTTCCATTTTTCTTCTTTAAAGCAATATTGTTATGAATATATTTGCACATTCTATTTTTGTACATTCTTCCAATTGTCTCCTTAAGATGAATAACTTGTTTCATTGAGGGTAAAAGATGCCATTTCTCTTATACAGTTTATATTTAGAGCTGGGACCAATCCTGGGTGACACTCTAGGCTTCATCACACATGAAAATGCATAAAAATGCTCTTAGCTGTTCAGTCCTCATCCTCACTGCAAACATTTAAATTTTCTCATCCTTTTCAACCTAGAAACTTTCTTTTTCTTAGCAGACAATTTGGGGTCATTCCAGGAAAAAAAATATGTCTCAGATCTTATCATCCACTCTTTTCTGCATTCGGTGAAGTCCTTTTCTTAGAGCCAATAGTTAGAAATGATTTCATTTTTGATACCTTCCCTGGAGTCATAACCATTTCACAGTTATCTGAGCACCAGATTACCCTGAGGTCCCAAAGACAGATTCAGAAACAATACTCGGCCAGCAAATGACAGCAAGTCATTTGGAGCCCTTGCTTTGGGATCACTGCTGCTCACATGATATCCAAGCTGCGTCTGGGCTGCAGGATAAAGTCATCATTAGAAAACAAAGCTGGAACTAAGAAGTATTTAAGCATTTAAAGGGTTTCCCTGGGAAGGGGCTTCAGTGGTAAAGAATCCGCCTGCCAATGCAGGAGATGTGGGTTTGATCCCTGGGTCAGGAGGATCCCCTGGAGGAGGAAATGACAACCCACTCCAGTATTCTTGACTGGGAAATCCCATGGACAGGGGAGCCTGGTGGGCTACAGTCCATGGGATTGCAGAGTCTGACATGACTGGTGACCGAGCATGCAAGCCTTTTTAAAATTCAATCCAATTTTAATAAAACAATGCACGTATATAGGAAACACCTTTTCCAAACATGGCAGTGGAAAGTTTCTCCCCCATTTCATCTTCACCACCACCATCCCGTTTCTAGATTTCTCTTCTCAGAGGAAACCACTCCTCTATTTTCCTGTATCTCCTTCCATTGATGTTTGCAAACATACACACAGCTGGATATATGCATCTCCCCTTTTTAGAGTAAAAGTTCATATACTCTACACTTTGTTCTGCATTTTGCTGTTTTCATTATAGGCTCTGGATCGGCAATCCTCAGTGTG
Source organism: Neotragus moschatus (assembly GCA_006410615.1). Classification (NCBI taxonomy): domain Eukaryota; kingdom Metazoa; phylum Chordata; class Mammalia; order Artiodactyla; family Bovidae; genus Neotragus; species Neotragus moschatus. The sequence continues at coordinate 922,159 of SJYA01001955.1, read as the reverse complement.
ACAAACCACAGTTTAACCAATCTCCCGCTAATGGACACTTTTAGGTTGGGCTCAGTCTCGTGACTACAAGCAATAGTCTTCTCCCACAGGTAACTAAAGCTGTTGTTACTTTCCCAACAATGGAAATAAGTTTTAAAATGACTGCATTCAAAACTTAACAGCTGTTGCCAAAATGTCCTCCGAAGAAATCCTTCCAATTTGTACTCCCCAGCGTCAGGTCTGAGAGGACCAGCTTCCCTAAGCCTTGACCCTGTCAGTGCCTCATCAACTTTTTTTGTCAGTCAGAGCTGGGAAAGTGTCTGGATGGTATTTTTGATGGCTAAGGAGCCTACGTGACTTTGAATTGGGACCTATTCTCAAAGGAAGGATGGAGTGATGAGCTCCAATCTTGCCCTGACCCAGGAGTTCAAAATTCCTGAGAGTGTTGGCCCCATGGAATTTCCCCCTACCAAGGGAGAATGACAGCCCGGCTGTGTTTTCCCTGTGTAAATGGAGGAGGGTCCATGCCCTTGTTTGGAGGTGTGACCCTCTCTCTGGCTGGCATTACCCTGCCTGTCCAGTCACCAGTGGGAAACCCAGCATCAGAGATGCCCCCCGGCTGTGTTGGGAGGTCAAACCCAGGACAGGACCCAGGTTCCAGGCATGATACACTTGCTTAGGCAGATTTCACCGTGGAAGGGGGCTAGAGTTCCAAATTATCACTCAACCAGAGTCTTCATCGAAACCTCCTGGAAATCCTTATCCCTGCCCCACCTCCACCCTACCCAATGGGATGGATTGCATTGGAAATGGACAAAATTGCATATTCATTTTGAATAAGCAAAGAGATTTGGGCAAGACTCTGGCACGGGACACAACTCTCCCTCAATACCTTGTCTTTGCACAGAGGCTTGTGAAACCCACTGTAAAGATCTGGTCTAAAATATTCTCTTTCAGCTGTGATTTCGGGTATGACTGAGGAATGCTGGGCATTTCAGCTCTTTAACCTGTTAAAAAAAAAACCCCTCAACCTTTTTTAATTCCTTAGAGCCCTCCCTGCCTTCTGCTGACTTTTAAGTGCCCGCCCAGGGAGCGAGAGATGCTTTGCTCTTCTAAGCTGTTTTCTACCCAGTTTTCTGCCTGTCCAGCCAGCAGCATTTCCTGCAAAAACATGATTCTCTCTCAGGTTTTTTCCTCAGGATCTGCAGCTCCTTTTGCCCCAGTGAAAACAGCCCTCACCACAGTTTTGCAGAATGACACAAATGTGGAGCAGTATTCTGTGTATTTGGAAATTGGTAAAGGCTTTCATGCCATGAAAAAAAGATTTTAAAGCATAAAGATTTTGCTGCAACTAACTGTACCTTGATCTAATTTTACTGGCTGTTGTTTCAGAAAAATACCTTCCGTTGTTGGCTTAAGAAAATTTTTCATGTTGTCATTATCTTCTCTATTTGCTGCTTGTTAAGTCTTTATTGAGAGCCAGAAATAATCTGCAAACGGTCGAAAGGGGAAAAGGGGTTCTGTTGATCAGGGCTGGGGCGGCTTTGGTTTGGTTTTTTCCTCTCCCTCCTAAGAGGACAGTGTCCACTAGTTCTTTGATGGAGTTCTCCGATGTTGACATCCTCAGTCAGTTCTGATGGATTTGAGCACCCGAAGCAGGACATCAAAGAGTTAAATGTAAATAGCTTGTCTTTGCAGGACGTCTGGCTCCTGCCTCATGTGGGTGGAGTTTGGAATCTGGGGTCCCACAAACCCCTTGCATTTTTGGTTGATTGTCTTTAATTACTTTTGAGAGCTGAGCAAGGTTCCTTGTGCCTCAGGGCGCTCATGACAGACAAGGAATGTTTTTAATGCCATTTATAAGGAGCACATCGTGAAGCATCAAACAGAGCAAAAATGACAAGAATAGCAAGTGTATCATTATGTCCTTTATTTAAGTAGAGGATGCAGTAAACAGAAACAAAAACTAACCACATGGCGGGCAGTGGGTTCATTTGCTTTGATTGCCTATTGTTCAGGAAGGCATTTATACCCTGATTTTTACAGTATTTGCGGAAGCCCTAATCTCTCTGGTTGAAGGATAAAGGGACAGGGTGGGGTGGGGCAGGCGGGGGTGCTGATCTACTCTCAGGAAGCCCAGTTAAATCCAATTTAGTGTCTAAAAGGGAAAAAGTACTTTAACTTTTTTTTTCTTTTTAGATGTTATTTTTGAGGAGAGGGCAGATATGGTGAAGTTATTCCCATGTAGCCAGAAATTGGGATCATTAGATTTATCAAATAAAAGTACAGAATATACACACAATTACTGAGTGAATATGGTGCATGGCCTGAGATAAATATCACACTGCATGCCAGTTATACCTGAAGAAGGAAGTGGAGGGAGAGGAACAGTACTCAGCCTTAAAAAGAATGCAATCTTGCCATTTATTAACATAAAAATATGGGTAGACCTTGAAAGTATTGTGCTGTGTAAAATGTCAGACGGAGAAAGACAAATATCGAATGATTCCACTCATAATGTGAAATGTAAACAAACCAAAACAAGCGAACAAATAAAAGAAAGTGAAAACAAGCTCATAGCTACAGAGATCAGCTTAGTGGTTACCAAGGGGAAGGGGCCGAGCAGTGGGTGAAGGATGGAAACTAGACTTGTGGTGGTGATCACTTGGCAGGGTATACAGATGTCTAATTACACTGCTGTACGCCTGAAAGTTGCCTAGTCAAAAATGGCACCCCAAGTCATAGTTTGTGATTTGGGAGCAGTTTTGACCTGAAACAGAAACTCCATGCTCCTGAGATTGCAGCCAATGCAGACATTTCAAACAGACCCACAGAATTTTCCCTTCATTTATTTAAAGGCATTCATCTAATAGCAATATTGTGCACCTAATATGTGCTTGCTACTGTTCTAAGATCCTAATAAGCCACCAAATATTTTTAAAAAGTAGAATTTCTATTTTAAGTATTTGCACAGACCAGGCACCAGATCAGGTGTTTTATAATGTTGATCTTAATAAACAATGCCCATTCCTTCAGTTTTTGCTCAATAGATTCATTTGTGCTGTGTGCTGTGCTAAGTCGCTTCAGTCATGTCTGACTCTCTGCAATCCCATGGACTGTAGCCCACCAGGCGCCTCTGTCCATGGGATTCTCCAGAAAAGAATTCTGGAGTAGATAGCCATTTCCTCCTTCAGGGGATCTTCCCTACCCAGGGACTGAACCCTTCTCTCTTGTGTCTCCTGCATTGGCAGGCGGGTTGTTTACCACTAGCGCCACCTGGGAAGCCGGATAGACTCATTTACTAATTAGCGAATAAGAAAGGTACAAGGAATATCTCCATTGTTGGGTGAGGAAACTGAGGCTCAGAAAGGGGAAGTAACTTTTTCAAAGCTGCACAGCTAGGAAGTGGTGGAGCAAGGATGTGGAACCACAGTGACCTGTCTTTAAAGATGGTGCTTTGTTAAGTGTGTAAGTGTTATTATAAAAAATTAAATATAAAAACAAACAAAAACAACAACAACAAAAAAAGATGGTGCTTTGACAGCTCTACTCTTCTCCCTCAATGACAAGGGTACACAGTCTGAGCTTCATACCACATGCATGAAACCATCTAAAAAAAGGATTGATTTCGTTGGAAAAGTTGAGATCAGTTGACTAGTCAAATTAGTCAAAGATCATTAGTTCTGCTCACAAGATAGGGTTTAAAGAAGTGACCAAAACTCAACAGCAACCTTTTGGCCCATGAATATTTTTCCTGCTCAATTGTCTGACAGTAAAAGAACTGCTGCTGCTAAGTCGCTCAGTCGTGTCTGACTCTGCAACCCCATGGACGGCAGCCCACCAGGCTCCTCCATCCGTAGGATTTTCCAGGCAAGAGTACTGGAGTGGGGTGCCACTGCCTTCTCCTATAAGAGAACTAGCCTATGGCAAAATAAAAATGGTATTTTAAGTTACCATTGGATTGCATTGGAATGTTTGTTCACCTTCCCTTCACTCTCAGCCTAATTTCCTTGCGTATTAGGGCAGGAGTTGGAAAACTTCTGTAAAGGGTCAGAGAGAAAACATTTCTGGCTCCGGGTCCATTTGACTGCTCAGCTCTGCTCTTGTAGCAGGAAAACAGCCATAGACAACACGTGGCTGGATGGCTGTGGCTTTGCTCCAATAAAACTTTATTCAGTCAGTTCCCATTATTCATAGTAATGTTCCATAACGATGCTGCCAACACCGAATTAGGGAGCACAGAGTATACGTTCCTAGGCAAAATGCAGGGTTAGGTCCCAGGAGCTTCTGGTCGTGGCATTTTGTCGGTAGACTGACACATAACCTAGCTGTGTACAGTAAGTCCCCGACATACAGACCTGCAAGTTTCGAGCTTTCAAAAAGGCGAATGTGTGTTTCGTCAACATCGGGCGTGAGTGGAACTGCAGCTTGCGCTCCATCTCCTATTGCGGTGATCCTTCAGCTCCACCATCTGCCACCTCCTCTCCCCCCTCCAGCCAGTAACTCCTCTTGCCTCTTCACTCGATGCCAGCCCCTGTGTGCCAGCTGTTGTACTGTATCAGTGTAGTTTTCAAAGTACTGTACTGTAAGGTCAAAAATGTTTTATTTATGTTTTGTGTATGTTTGTTTTAAGTGTGTTATTTGTGTGGAAAATATTATAAACCTATTATAGCACAGTACTGTATACCCGATTGTGTTAGTTGGGTACCTAGGCTAACTTTGTTGGACTTACAAAACAAATTGACTTGAGGAGCTCGCTCTTGAAATAGAAATTGTTCATATGTAAGGGATATACTGTATTGACACCTGTTTAAAGAAACTTTATTTAACATACTTTGGTGGTTTTTTATTTTTTAGCAATAAAGTATTTTTTAAACTTTTTATTGTATATTGGAACCTAGTTGATTAACAATGTTGTATTAGTTTCAGGAGTACAGCAAAGTGATCCAGTTATACATATACATGGATCTATTCCTTTTCAAGTTCTTTTCCCATTTAGGTTGTTACATGATCCTGAGCAGAGTTCCCTATGCTATATATACAGTAAGTGCTTGTTGGTTATCCATATTAAATATAGCAGTGTGTACACGTCAGTCCCAAACTCCCTAACTATCCCTCCTCTAACCTTCTCCCTGGTAACCACAGTAATGTACATTGTTGATTCATTACCTTTGAACTCACAGCCCACTGTGCTATAAGTCATGCTTGAACAAAGCTCATCTAACACCTGTAATTTCTCCATAAGGCACATGGTAGACTTCTTATGCTTAGAAAATACCAGATAGCACTTGAGCACTGTGATTGGGGGACATTTTATTTATTTACCTTTTTAAACAGTGAAATCTCCCACAGAATGCCCCCAAATGGGGAAAACATGGCACTAAACAGACTGTGAAGAGGACATTTGTTTACAGTTTGAAACTAGACAGCGTTGGGTTGTCTGTTCCGTCTCAACTGGATGATGAAAATTTTTTGCCTTTTTGCATGGATCAGAGAACAACCGAAAAAAGTGTTATAAATATTGCTTTAAGTGAAAGTGTTAGTCTCAGTTGTTTCCGACTCTTTGCAACCCCATGGACTATAGCCTGCTAGACTCCTCTGTCCATGGAATTTTCCAGAGAAGAATACTGAAGTGAGTTTGCCATTTCCTTCTAAGAGGAATCTTCCCAACCCAGGGATTGAACCTAGGTCTCCTGCATTGCAGGCAGACTCTACCATCTGAGGCACCAGGGAAGCCCAAGGATTTCTTTGGGGGTTACAAATAACTTTTGGTGAATAGATGAATTTGTAAATATGGAATCTGCAAATAATGAGAATTGACTGTATATGGTCACTGGAATTTTAGTGTTATAAAATTTTCAAGTGTCACAAAATAGGATTCTTTTTTGGATTGTTTTCCAGCCATTTAAAAATGTAAAATCCTTTCTCAGCTTGTAGGCTGAACATAACCAGGTGATGGGTCAGATTCTTCCCTTGGTCTGTAGTATGCTGATCCCTGGAATAGACCATTGACTTCCCTGCTGTTGAGAAGGGAGGGGGAGGCTTTTGGTGATGATGGGACTCTTCATTCCATGTCTCTGGTGGTAAGAGTCTGACTTTTCTCACTGGAGTAGGGAAGGAATTCATCCCATATCCACTGTCTGATGCTTAGATGGTGAAGTAAGCACACTTCTTACATGCAGTGGCAGCTTGGTTTACACTCTGAAGACAAACAGACAAGGAATGGACTGTGATCTGAGAGCACCAAACATTCAGCGCTATCCCCTGTCACTGCCTCTCCATCATCACGATGTTAGAATGAACTGAAAGAATCAATGCATTATTTGAGGCCCAATTTTCCCCTTTCCTAAAATTCCCATCCATCCTTAGCATATCTATAAATAGAAGTTAAAAATAAAAAGAAAAGAAAAAAAAAAAAGAAATGCCAGCTTTGTTTCTCCCAGAGACACATCCTTTTTGCATTCAGGACTATCAAGGTCATTTATTCCAATGATGCAAATGGTTCTGAATGCCCAAAATGCAAACACAAGCCAGAGCAGAAGCGATAGAATTTGCAGAAATGTCTTTGCCTCCTAAGTTTTAGTTTATGTATTGGCCTTTTTTTTTTTTTTCACATTCTCAGAGAAAAGTCCAGACATGTTGGAGGAGACTGCTTCTCAAAACTCTTCCCAAAATAGACATAAGGTCAGAGTGAAAAATAAAACTGACATTTCCTGATAATCTGAGTCAGTCTTTCCATCTGAGGATTGTTCATACCTTTGTCTTCCCATCCTGGGGGAGCAACGGCTAGCAAGTATCCCTGGAAGAAGGACTTCAGTGTGGGGTATTCTTCATGTAATCATCCACGCACGCTATCATTCATTCAACAATATTTCTCAAGCTTCTACCATTTAGCAGGGGTGGCTCAGTGGTAAAGAATCCACCTGCCAATGCAGGAAACTCGGGTTCAGTTCCTGGGTTGGGAAGATCCCCTGGAGAAGGAAATGGCAACCCACTCCAGTATTCTTGCCTGCGAAATCCCATGGACAGAAGAGCCTGCAGGGCTATATAGTCCATGGGGGCACAAAAGAGTTGAACATGACTTCATGACTAAACAACAACTGCCCACTTTGGGTATGAAAGAATGAAATATCTTCTGGGTTTGCCATCTCCAGGATATCAGGGATAGAAGTCTGGCCCAACCTGAGTATCTAGAATTTTTTCAAAAGCGTTTTCTGGAATTTCCACATTTTCACTCAAGCGAATTCAGGGTTTGTGAAGGGAGAGATGCTCTAATCGACATATACAGGAAACACTAAAATGATTCCCTGAATCATTTAAAAATAAAAACTTAAACTTCCATCAGTCAGTCAAGTCAACATGAGATGACATTAGTCTGGCAACTTTTCTCATTTAAAAAAATTTTTTTTAAACACCTTTAAATCTTGTGTTTGTGAACCCAGAAATTCATTCTCATTCTGCTCCTCTGAAACCTTTTGCTTTTGTTGAAGATGGTTTGATATTCATTCTTCACTCTGTGAAACTTGCCTTTGGCCAAAAATATTTATGAGTTAACCTTATCCAATCTAAAATCAGCTGATTTTAACTGCTTCTTAGCAGCTCTTTAAAAGGCAAAAGAGTTTGGTTTAAGTACAATAGGATCTGCAGTTGTTAGGAACCAGCTAACTTCTGGTTTCCACAAGGTGACAGGTAACCCCAGGCTGGGAGCTTGGCCTTTCCTACCCCAAGGTGGCCCAATCCATGTGTCAGATTTGTTTTTCAGAAAGTTCATTTCTAAGGGAAGCTCATAGACAGCCCTGGGTCACTTTCTGAAAGCCAAGATAGCCACAACTCTGCCTCCTCCATCTCATTCTTTTCGGGCTCCTAATCAGGAGCCCATTAGCAGATTCTAGAGAATTCTGAAACAATCACTTCTATTCACTATGATTGAAAAGCTTAATATCTGAACCACCCCAAACCTAAAGTCTCACAGAAGAGGGTGGGAGTACAAATTTTATTACTTGGTACCCTTGTGGGCAGTTACCCCCGCTTGGTGAGAATTTACAGGAAGGTGTCACTCCTTTAGACTGGGAGGAAAAGCTGGAATTGCCATCAAACATATAGCTTTTTTGGAGGGAGATTTGTGGTACTCATCAGGGTAGAAAACACTCAGATCCAACCCAGCAATTCTCTTTAGAACAGGGAGTCAGAAAACTACATCCCACAGCCTGTTTTTGAATAGTCAAATGTTTTTACATGATTGGGAGAACGTGATAAGATGACTATTTCATGACACATAAAGAGCATAGGAAATTCACACGAAATGCACTTTTTAATGTTTGTTTATAAAGTTGTACTGGCACACAACCATGACTACTTGTTCATGCTTCATGGGCAGAGTCTAGTAGCTGCAGAAGAGACAAGATGGCCCCCCAAACTATTTACTCTCTGGCTTTTTACAGAAGTAGTTTGCTGATCCCTATATTCAAGGAATGTGTTCTAAGGAAACTATGGGAAGGTAATGCTCATCAGAAGGGGACCAGTTCAATAAATTATGAGACACCTGTTCAGGGGCAGTGGAGTTATGAGGACTGATGAGGTAGTCAGGACACAGGCATGCATCTTATTCCCATGGAGTTGTTCCAGTTCACATTGCTGTATTTTTTTTTTTTAACTTTGATGTATTTTGAAGGAAGAAATGGTATGTCTGCAAAGAGCCCAAAGGAAGTGAACTTACTGTTTTGTTTTTCTTTCTTTTTTTTTTCTTTTTACAAAATGATGCATCTTTTGGATGCATCAGAGATACATGCAATGTAACCCTACATGGACATAATCAGAGAAAGTTTAAAGCAATTTGTTTTGAAATTTAAAAAAATAGCACTTTGAATGTTTCGCTTTCTCTGAGTCCCTCCACTGACGAAGACTTTTCTCCTGTGTTCTCCTCTTGCCTTCAAAAGGAATTGTCTTGAAAGATCTCAGGGGCATTTTAGCAATTTTTTTTTTTTTTTTTTGGCTGTATTCTGTGCTCAGTTGTGTCCAATTCTTTGTGATGCCATGGACTGTAACCCGCTGGGCCCTCTGTCCTTGGGATTTCCCAGGAAAGAACACTGGAGTGGATTGCCATTTCCTCCTCCGGGGGATCTTCCAGAGATGGAACCTGTGTCTTTTGCAACTCCTGCGTTGGGAGGCAGATTCTTTATCACTGCGCCACCTGGGAAGCTCTTCCCNTCTTTGTGATGCCATGGACTGTAACCCGCTGGGCCCTCTGTCCTTGGGATTTCCCAGGAAAGAACACTGGAGTGGATTGCCATTTCCTCCTCCGGGGGATCTTCCAGAGATGGAACCTGTGTCTTTTGCAACTCCTGCGTTGGGAGGCAGATTCTTTATCACTGCGCCACCTGGGAAGCTCTTCCCCAGCAATTGAAAATACTTATGACCTTTCTTGTCTGACTCTTTCTTTCTGATCATCATCCTGGTGAGGCGATGAGATGCTTTGGGTTTGTGGGCTCGTTCAGTTCAGTTCAGTTCAGTCGCTCAGTCCTGTTCAGTTCTTTGCAACTCTATGGACTGCAGCACACCAGGCCTCCCTGTCCATCAGCAATTCCCAGAGTTTACTCGAACTCATGTCCTTTGAATCAGTGATGCCATCCAACCATCTCATCCTCTGCCATCCCCTTCTTCTGCTTTCAATCTTTCCGAGCATCGGGGTCTTTTCAAATGAGTCAGTTCGTCGCATCAGGTGGCCAGAGTATTGGAGTTTCAGCTTCAGCATCAGTCCTTCCAATGAACATTCAGAACTGATTTCCTTTAGGATGAACTGGTTGGATCTCCTTGCAGTCCAAGGGGCTCTCAAGAGTCTTCTCTAATACCACAGTTCAAAAGCATCAATTCTCTGGTGCTCAGCTTTCTTTATAGTCTAACTCTCACATCCATACATGACTATTGGAAAAACCATAGCTTTGACTAGATGGACCTTTATTGGCAAAGTAATGTCTCTGCTTTTTAATATGCTGTCTAGGATGGTCATAGCTTTTCTTCCAAGGAGCAAGCATCTTTTAATTTCATGGCTGCAATCACCATCTGCAGTGATTTTGGAGCCCCCCAAAATAAAGTCTCTCACTGTTTCCACTGTTTCCCCATTTATTTGCATGAAGTGATGGGACCAGATGCCACGATCTTAGTTTTCTGAGTGTTGAGTTTTAAGCCAACTTTTTCCACTCTCCTCTTTCACTTTCATCAAGAGGCTCTTTAGTTCTTCTTCGCTTTCTGTCATAAGGGTGGTGTCATCTGCGTATCTGAGGTTATTGATATTTCTCCTGGCAGTCTTGATTCCAGCTTGTGTTTCATCCAGCCCAGCGTTTCTCATAATGTACTCTGCATATAAGTTAAATGAGCAGGGTGACAATATATAGCCTTGACCAACTCTTTCCTGATTTGGAACCAGTCCGTTGTCCAATATCCGGTTCTAACTGTTGCTTCCTGACCTGCATACAGATTTCTCAAGAGGCAGATCAGGTGATCTGGTAGTCCATCTCTTGAAGAATTTTTCACAGTTTACTGTGATCCACATAATCAAAGGCTTTGGCATAGTCAATAAAACAGAAGTAGGTGTTTTTCTGGAACTCTCTCAATTTTTCTATGATCCAACAGATGTTGGATCTCTGCCTTTTCTAAATCCGGCTTGGCCATCTGGAAGTTCATGGTTCACATACTGTTGAAGCCTAGCTTGAAGAATTTTGAGCATTACTTTGCTAGCATGTGAGACGAGTGCAATTGTGCGGTAGTTTGAGCATTCTGTGGCATTACCTTTCTTTGGGATTAGAATGAAAACTGACCTTTTCCATTCCTGTGGTTAGTTAGTTGAGTGCAATTTAAATGCCTTTTAGGAACTTCCCTGATGGTCCAGTGACTAAGACTCTGCACTCCCAGTGCAGGGGGCCAGGGTCCAATCCCGGGTCAGAGAACTAGATCACATGTTGCAACTAAGATCTGGTGCTGCTAAGTAAATAAATATTTTTTTAATAGAGCCTTTTAAGTTGCATTCTAACTAATTCTTGCACACTGAAACTTGAATTCAGAACTCGCAGACCCGATTATCGTCAAGAAACTCAAGAAACCCCTGGTTAATCTATCAGTCAGGTAACCTGGGAATCCCAGCCCCCAATCTCTGACCCGCAGCAAGGAAGCTGTGGTCAATTCACCAGTAAATGACTTGGTTCTCCCACCAGAGGGATTGAATGCCTGTGATTTGGGTAAGTTGTTGCTCTTTTGTATAGGAGGCTTTTCCAACAGGCACTCAGTCACCGCAATGAAGAAAATTTAAATATTTTGAAATCTTCCCAGCAGTGCCTTCTAATGCCTTCTTCTGGGGCTAGAGTTGGCCTTTGGCTTTGGAAACCCAGAGACCTAGGTCTAAACCTAGCTCCGTCTCTGACTGACCAGGAGAACTTGGGCTAGTTTCTGAAAGTCTGTGAGCCTCAGTTTCCTGCTGTGTAAAATGGGAGCAATAATAAAATTACCCATTTCATAGGATTTTTGTGAAGAATCAGCAGGAGAAAGCAATAAAAGCACCTGGCACAAGACGTGGTGCCCAGTGAGCCTGCAAAAATGCGTTTGAATGTACATTCACTGCTCACACATTTCCCCCCCCAGAGGTAAAACTCTCTCCTGCATTCCAAATTCAATAGTTGCAACGGATAAACAATTATTTATGTTAACATCTAGCATCTCTTTCCTAGCAGAGAAACGTCAGAGCTTCTCAGCTGGGCCAAACAGTCGCAGAGCTGTGGTTTAAAAACGAGACAAAACAGACCAAAATCCTCAACCGAAAAGGACCTGTGAGAGTTGTTTTTCCTGGGAGATTCTCTTGATGCCACCCAGCAAGGACCCCCTCCCACCACCACATAGATTTAGGCAGCAGCATCCGCTCCGAAAGTGATGCTTGTGTGATGTCGATTGCTGAAGAAGGCATTCATTTAGACAGAAGAAGACAAAAGGAAATGATGGGGAAAAATACTGGTCCCCCTTCTTTGCTATTTTCATACACTATGGGCTCAGCTCATAATAAGGAGCCCAAAACAAAAGGCGGAGGGGCCACTGGGATGGCTTTGTGGACCCAGTTCCATAGAGTGATGGAGGTGGGGCCAGGCTAGCCTGTCCGGCTTCCTGTTCTCCTCATTTGTAGCTGTGTGACCTTGGGCAAGGGTCTGAGCTTCTCTGTGCTTCCCCTTCTTTATGCAGGGCCAGGAATTAGATCCATCTTACAGGAATGCTGTGATGATGAAGGGAGTTCATGGAGTGGTCTTCGCCTGATACCTGGTACATCAACAGTACTTAACAAATGCTTGCCATCTGTCGATGCTTCTTCCTTTACATGACCAGTGGGTTTAATGCATTAGGTTTTTTTCATGGGAACAGATACTTAAGTTAAAAGGGGGAAGAGGAAGTGGAAGAAGAGGAATTAAAGGCTATGACAGGTAATTCATCACACAGAGAATGCAAAGAGTCAAAATACTCTGTATAAAAAGATGTCCAGTCCCACTGGGGGTCTGTGGAATGCTTATCCAAACCCTCTCCCGTAGAATGTCAGGTTTCACCCACCAGAGTGGCAGGAATTTAAAGACAGGTAACAGATGATGCCAGGGAGGGCTTGAGGATGGGGGCAACCTCATAGTTACGGTGAAAGCAAAACAGGGCCATGGAGCCCACCTGAACGTGGGCTTATTCTCACCTCTGGGGAGCTGGTCAACAGAAACACGTGTCAGCGAACAAGCAAGGATGGAGGAGGTAGTTCGTTGTCTCATCAACAGAGGGGAGCCTGGAAACATCCTGAACATCCAGCAGTTGGTTGGATGGATCCTGGGCCATCCACAGTCTGTAATGCTATGCAGTTATTTAAAGGAATAATTGGAACTACAGGTCTTAATAATAACAGCTGATATTGACCAACGACTGTCCTGTACTCAACACAGCAATGAAAGGCTCCTGTATGCATGCTAGTTGTCGTTACTACAACTTGTGAAATAAACTTGGTTATTACCCTAATTTTATAGTCAAGGAAATGAAGACTCTTTAGGGGTGAGTAGGTCACCCAGGATTCTACAGTTCATGAGTGGCAAGTCGGGTTTAAACCCACCAACTGCTTCTGGAATCTGAGTGATTAAGGGCGGGATTAACTGGAATCCCTTAGCCCAGAAAAATATGGCTTATTGGACAAAGAAGCTGTGAGAAAAGAGACTATTATAACCCAATGTTAGATAACAAATAAAAAATGAAATGACATCACCTTCCTTCAGGTCTCCAAGCTCCTTTCCTTTCTTCATTTTCTTCCTGGCACTCACCACACACACACACACACACACACACACAATTTGTCAATTGCTCATTCTTTGTCTTCTTCCACTATGACTGGAACACAAACTTCGTAACAGCAGGTCTTCACTGTTTTGTGTCTCTGCTATCCAAGGATGGTGTATTGTGCCCAGCAGATACCAGATAAGTGTTCAATGAATGAATGAATACAACACCTTAACCTCAACTCTGAAAGCATGCAGCCACTAACCAGGCCACTGGAATGGGCTGGGCAGCCCCCTAGCCTGGTGCTGATGCCTGATGTTGTGGACAAAAGGAGTTGGGAAGTCTGCTGGGCAGCATGATCCTAAGAAAACTCAAGTTGGTGAGGACACCCTGCCTGCCATTGCCCCCTTGCCTCTCTTAACAACCGAATACATACAATTATTGAGAACTGGATGAGGACTTAAAAAACATGGAATCTAAATTTCTTTTGGTGGCAGAGCAAAAGACTGTTGGCACACCTAGCTGCATACATTAAAACAATAAACTACTTTTTGAGATGAACATTTCTTGGGTGGACCTAGAGACTCTCATTCAGAGTGAACTCAGTCAGAAGGAGAAAAACAAATATCATATTCATGCACATGTGTGAAATCTAGAAAAACATTATAGATTTTATTTGCAAAACAGAAATAGAGATATAGACATATCCAACAAATATATGGACACCAAGGAGGGATGAGGGGGTGAGATGAATTGGAAGATTGGGATTGCCATATGTATACTATTAATATTATGTATAAAATAAATAACTGGTGAGAACCTACTGGATAACTCAGGAAACTCCACTCAAGGCTCTGTGAAGACCTAAATGGAAAGGAAAATCCAAAAAGAAAGTATAAGGCTTCCCTGGTGGATCAATGGTAAAGAATCTGCCTGCCATGTAGGAGACACAGTTGACCTGGGTTTGATCCCTGAGTCAGGAAGATGCCCTGGAGGAGGGAATGGCAACCCACTCTAGTATTCTTGCCTGGGAAATTTCATGGACAGAGGAACTTGGTGGGCTACAGTCCATGAGGTCACAAAGAGTTGGACACCACTGAAGCGACTGAGCAGGCAGGCAGGCATAGAATATAAAGTGAATATAGCTGATTCACTTTGCTGTATGTAGAAACTAACATAACATTGTAAAGCAACTATATTCCAATAAAAATTAATTAAAAAATAATATTTCTAAACATGCATTCACTTAAATTAACACCCATCACAAGACTGTCAACAGAAGACAGAAAAACTGGCTGCCTCCCCTATACATGCCCCTTGTTCTTCTGCTGCAGTGAAACCATGGAGGGCCTTTCCAGAATGTTCCAGAATGTTCTAAGAACAGCGGTGTGTTATGAGGCCTGCCTCCTGCACCTCGTCCTGATCTAGATTGAACAAGGTGAGTTACTGCGCAGCCTGTGCAGTGAGGACACAGGGCACAATCCTGCGACAGTTTTCTCTAGAAAGAATGGGTTGGTGCAGCTGCAGCTAATTTGCTTCTGATTAGTCTAACCCTTCCCCCTCTGAGGAAGCTGTTGTGAAGGAGGGGAAAATGCGGTCACAATATTGTTTTATGACTGTTCATCTTTAGAGCCCAAGTGACACTGATTGCAAATATTCATGTGCATTTTTTAAAAAATTCAGCTAATGTTTGGAATGCAATTTTTTTTGGAGAGGAAAATCAGATTTTGGATGGATCTAGTAGTTTTGGAGGATTTCAAAGTCATAACCAAGTTTTCTCTACCAGCCTACTGGGACTAATCACATGAATGTAGCAATTAGGCCAACCTGATTAAAATACAGAATATTACCATTCTGTTTGGGCTTTGGAAGGCTTGTCTCAGTTTTAGACGTCTATTATTAATGACTAGTTGAGAAATCCGTCTTTGTCTATGTTGTATTAAAGAAAAGGACCTCCAAATGAGAAAACTTTGCATTTTTTAAGAAATGCTGCTTTTCTCTTCGAGAAATGATGAGCTAAGTGTCAAATGAAAGCTCTAGTCTCAATTCGTGTCTGACTCTTTGCAACCCCATCGATTATACAGTCCATGGAATTCTCCAGGCCTTTCCCTTCTCCAGGGGATCTTTCCAACCCAGGGATCAAACCCAGGTCTCCTGCATTTTAGGCAGATTCTTTACCAGCTGAGCCACAAGGGAAGCCCATTGTCACTGGAGTGGGTAGCCTATCCCTTCTCCAACAAATCTTCCTGACCCAGGAATTGAACTGGAGTCTCCTGCATTGCAGATAGATTCTTTACCAACTGAGCTTTCAGGGAAGCCCATTAATGGCTAGTGGAGAAATCTGTCTTTGTCTATGTTGTATTAAAGAAAAGGACCTCCGGATGAGAAAACGTTGCTGTTTTCTCATGAAAATGAAAATGAGAAAACAACTTTGTTGTTTTAGAAACACTGCTTTCCTCTTAGAAAAATGATTGGCTAAGTGTCAAATGAACGCTTTAGTCACAATTCCCCCACCTCCCAGGTGGTCACCATAACGGGATTTGCTAACCTGAGCTGAAAGAACGACACTATTTCTTCCAAGTCTTTATTCCGCTCCAAAGATCATTGCTTGCAGGTCTGCTGTACAATTAAGGGTTTTTGGCGTTTGGTCTCATGTAATGGGTATCTTTTTGGCTTTAGAGTCACAAGGATCTGATAGTAAATCCCTGTTTTACCAGTTATACTGTGGTCATAAGGAAAGTGACTTAGCTTCTCAACCCCTGTATCTTCCTCTATAAAACGGGGGAAGACAATACTCACTACTCTGTTGGTTGCCAACTGGCTTCATTAAAGGAAAGGGGACTCATTGATTCAAGGAAATGTGAAACCCAGGGACAGTTTCAGGTTTCGCTGCATCCGGTAGCGTCAGTGATGTCATCAGGCATGTGAACTCTCCACCCCTCATTGTCCATCTCTCACATGTGTTTCTCACTGGGCACTGGCTGCTGTCAGCGAGGAGAGACTTCACTTCTCTCCTCTTCAGTGACTGGGGACTGTGAATTGAACTGGCAAAAGACAGGTAGCAGGAGAAAAAGTAGATACATTTTAGTTGATATTAACATTTTAACATGGGCTGGGAGCTTCATAGCAAGAAGTGAAAACCCCAAAGAAACAGGCCTGAGAGCTTATATGCCATTTTGACAAACAATCCACAGTGGAGATGCAGAAAGGGGCAACTCTCCAAGACATGCAGGTGACTTCTAGGAGACGTGAAAGGCAATGAAATGGATTCTCCACCAGAGTCTCCAGCCAACACTTTAATCATAGCCCAGTAAGACATGGCTCTAGATTTCTGGCTTCCAGAATTAGAAGCTAATAAATTTGTTTTTTTAAAAGGCTGTAGCCAGAGTACATGAATATAGCAACTTTAGGGGCACTGGGCAAGTTGATTATTTTCCATAACTTCTCTTTTTATTTGTTAATTCCTTGTATATTCTGAGGAAACTGAGCATACCTACTTACAGGCCTCGTAACATGCCATGACAGCTAGTTGGCACTAAAGTTGCCCTTTTGACTTGAACATTGGACAGAAAAACACAAACAAACAAAAAAACTTGTATGTAAAACAGGAAGTTGGTCCCTGGAAAAAGAAATTGAATTTGAACAAAGGAAGTTTGAGCTTCACTTAGAACTGTAAAACCACGATATTCCAACATTCTCCTTCCATTAGCATCTGTGAAATGTACACACAGGAGGATACATAGTCTACCGTTATACATTTCAAATTTGAGCACAGGCTGTCAGAGGTAAATCAAACACTTCCATCGCTGGCATTTTTCAAAAAATCAATTATGCATTGACATCTCCACGAGTATAGTTGTGGAATTATTTACAGCCACCATTTGTGGTTGAGACGTGGTGAGAATCTGGCCCTGAGCACAATACAGAAATCCATATTCAGGTGGCTGAGAAATAAAGTCTGCAAGAGTTCTGGAAGCTCTCTGGGCTGTTGGGCTCTCTCGCAGGCTTCCTGGTGACAGCAGTGGCAGGGCCATATTGGAGCCTCCCCACCTGGCATGGCTATTTCTCTTGCTCTTTCCCTTCACTGATCTATGGTTAGCTTTCTGTCCTGGGACAGAAGGGCTTGGAGTTTTTAGGGACTTCCCCGACAGTACAACCCCAGCATCTGTCAGGCAAGATTCTGCTCGTCAATATCAGAGTCCGAGTGATGGCTTAAAAACAGTCTGTGCTGGCTTATAACATTTAAGGCATAAATTAAATCATAACTGAGCGCTTTGCTGACAGCACGTGATGACAGGTGTTGTGAATAAGTTGGCACAAGGGCCACTGTCCTAGGTAGCAACTGTCAGTCACGGCCACTCCTCCACCCCCTCCCACTCCTGGGGATGCCCAGCATGGGAACCGGCTCCTGCACACCTCCTGCTCCACTGATGACATCACAGCCCCACGGGGTCAGTGCATCTCCCACCTGCAGCTGAACTGCCCCTCAGGAGGGAGGCCATGTGCCCAGGCACCCAGGTAGGCAGCTCCCCCAACTCCACCCCACCATCAGCGCCACCATCACCATCACCCCACCATCAGTGCCTGCCTCCCACCAGCTGCCGGAGCACTCCCTGAAACAGCAGCTGAACGTGGACACCCGAAAACTGAGCAAAGACCCTGGAGAAAGAAATTACAAGTGATGGTAAGAAACCCAAATGTATCCAAATGGTCATTCTGGGAAATTTCAGAACTCTGTTGGACTTCCTCATGTTTATGTTGTGGTGTCTATCGTAGTTTTTTGTTTGTTTGTTTGTTTAATTTTTGTATAGTGCAAGTAGCCTAATCTTTAGGGCTTTCTAGAATTATTTCTGGGGCAGAGAAACCCAAACCCAGATCCTCCTTCCCCTCCATCCTGTTCCCAGGACGACCGTCTCCTTGGAAACTCTTGGTACTCTAGCGCTCTTCCCTTTCGGCTCCAGGGCCAGCTTTTGACCTTGCAGTTTTCTGTTGCCATCCTTCAGGTCCAACTCGATAGCTCTCTTTTCTCAGCGTGCTTGAAGAATTTCCTGATTAAAGCTGGCCTGCCCCCCACTCTGCCCTGCTGGTTTCCTCCACTGCACAGTCGGAAATGATCCTGGTCAAATCTGCCTGTCCACTGTCTCCCACAGGAAGAAGTCACACCCCCTGTGGGCAGGGATCCCGTTCGGTTTTCTCACCGTGATGGTCCCTGAAGCCTGGCGAGGCACCTGGTGCAGGGGATGAGCTCTGTGGGCACGTGGGGAGTGATATGAATGGATATTGAAATCAAACATGCTCATGTGCCCTTGGCCACTTCTGTTCCCAGCTCCAATCGACACTCCCTGCCCCGAACATTCACGGCACAATGACCTAGGAAGAGTTGTGACAGCTGTCACAGCGTGTTACTGTCACCGTGGGCCAGGTTTCACCCTGGGCCACACAGAACCCCAGCAGCCCCCACCCTCAGCCTGGAGCCCACTGGCCACGGAAGCTCCATCTGTGCATGCTGGGAGCTTTCTGGAGGGCAGGTGGAGAAGGGCTGGCTGGGGTTACCTATGTCACCATCTCTGTTACCTATCTGCCCCCCACCACTCCCCAGCCCACTTATGACAGCTGGAGTGAACTAGGAGGGGCTCATGCAGTGCTTTCCAAGAACTGGAAAATTCTGAGCGGAGCACTTGAGCACTGCTATTAGACTAATAGTGAGACTCTCTCGACACTGGCCACAAGATCCTGGCAGATACTGACACGAACTACCCGAGGCAACCAGCGGAGCAGCACCAGACACACACCGTCTGGGGGCGGGGGCCGCAGTGCCAGACAGTGTGCCAAGCATTTTGCACCGGCTGGTTTATTTTTTGATTCACATCCCATTGAAGGGGCTGTTCTTATTTCCTCTCTTTACAGATTAAGAAGTGAGCCCCACGGAGGTCAAGAGTCTTCACATGGATAGAAGCAGAGAGGACATGAGGACAGGGCTTAAATTCAGCTCCCTCGTGTCCAGGTTAGAAACTGCTGCTCTGGGTCTTGCAGCTCTGCATTTCCTGAAAGTGAATGTGAAAGTGTTAGTCACTCAGTCATGTCCAACTCTTTGTGACCCCATGGGCTATAGCCTGCCAGGCTCCTCTGTCCACGAAGTTCTCCAGGCAAGAATACTGGAGTGGGTTGCCATTCCCCTATCCAAGGGATTGTCCCGACCCAGGGATCAAACCCAGGTCTCCTGCATTGCAGGCAGATTCTGAGCTCTGGGGAATTCTAGGGCTGGGGGAAATAACCCCCCTCTGACATCTGTAGAGGGCTTTGCAAAACACAGCCAAGAGGAAAGAATTTTCTTATTTCAAAGCTTTCTATTTATTAATAACATAACTAATGGAGAAGAGGCAGGGAGCGTGAATGTGGATGGAGAGACCCTCAGACTCCAGGCTTTGAGGGCACAGTGCCGTCTTTTTTTCGGCACTATTTTCTTTTTATTTACTTGGCTGTGCCCAATTTTAGTTGCGGCATTCCGGATCTTTGGTTGCGACATGTGAACTCTCAGCTGTGGCATGTGAGAGCTAGTTTCTTGACCGGGACTATGGAACCCAGGACCCCTACTTTGGTAGCACGGAGTCTCAGCCACTGGACCACCAGGGAAGTCCCCACAGTGCAGGTTTATTGACTGAGCAGCTTTATTAACTGACTCTGTCTGAGCTCAAAGCTAAGCAGTCTTTGTCTCCACATGTCCTCCCTGGGATAAGGAAGCAGAGGGTTTGGTGTAGGAGAGGCAACAGGAAGTTACCATCCCAGACCTTCAGATTCTGGTCCAAAACATTTCCTTGGCTCCTGCTGTCTAAAGCCTACTGATATGGAGTTAGCCTTCTTCCTCCCCTCAGCTGAGCTGTTTGGGGGTTCCTTTTGGGGGAGGGGATGTTGTTTACAGATCTACCTTGTAGGCTCATGTGTAGATGAGTTAAAGGAGAGCATGTGCAACAGAAATACAAGGTAAGCCACAAAGCAGCTTTACAATTTCTAGAAGCCACATTATAAAAAGTGAAAAAAAGTTAAAATTTTAAAATCGTGGCAAAAAATATACAGCATAAATTGACCACCTTAACCCTATTAAGCATATAGTTCAGTAGTGATCAGTATACATTATTGTGCAACAGATTGAGGTGACATTCATTTTAATCTTGTAGTGTATGTAAGCTTATGTATCACAAGTATTATCATTTTGACATGTAATCAATATAAAATTATTAATGAGATTTTTGAAAAGTTTTAAATGAAGTCTTTAAAATCTGATGTGTACTTTTTATACTTATAGCATTTCTCAATTTAGGCACTAAATTTTCCATGGAAATACTTGATCTCTATTTAGACCTTGTAAAATCTACAGTTGGAAAAGCAAGTGGTTCCAAGGAAACTTAAAAGTTTTCTAACGATGGAGTTGTCAGTTTTCAGGCTGAAATGAATTAACATTAGAAATCCAGTTCCTCCATCACAGGAGCCTCAGGTCAGCTGCTCAAGAGCCACATGTGGCTAGTGCCAGGTCAAGGGCTTCTAAGAGAATGCTTTGGAAGCAGTAGCCTTATTACTCTTTGGAATAGCAGATGGGAGGAAATGGGAAGTTTCTCGACCTTGACCAGGACAATGACTGCACTCATCCTCAGAGCTGATTGATGGCTCCTGTTCCTGCCCACCCCACCCTGGACAAGGGGCACACTCTCAGCTCTGAACTTTTCCCATCACACACTAGGAGTGGCTTCTGCATGAAGCTGCTGACCCAGGTTAGTGAGGAAATTGGACTGGAAGGAGAAAGAAAAAGACTTCAGCCCCCCAATTCAGAATCTCCCCGCTTATTTTATCACTGGAAGATCATTTCAACAACTTCCTCAGGAAATTGCAAAGGGAAGTCATTATCCAAAAATGGGGAGGAGATGAGCGTCCACGTGAAGCCCAGATGCAATGTACGGGCAGGCTAGGGGCAGGGGCAGGGTTTCCTGGGTCATTTAACCAGAGTCCTATTTTTAAAGTTTCCTTTTCCACAATTATTTGTTGACCCTAATTGTTCCCATGCCCATGAGATGCAGCCCTGGACTTCCTCTTGCAGGCCAGCCTGAGGGTCGGGTTGGGGGTGGGGGCTCCCTCTAATTGCTTGTGCCCTGCCTTCCCCCAAGTCTCCAGGGCAGGCGGGCCTATTCCCACATATGCTTCCAGAACCATCTTAATAGAGGACAGCAGCGCCCAGCTGACGACATATGTTTAGCCGCTTGCCGAGGTCGGCCAAGCGTGCAATATCACGTTACATGAATGGGAAGGTCAGTCCCAAACAAGCTGCTTTTTACAAGCTCTGGCTTAAGGATTTGCTGCTAAATAGGGCTTACGTGTGGGGGTGGGTGGGTAATGGGCTTCTTGTGGAGCCCCGTTCTCTACGTTTTGCATTGATTAGAAAGTTTCTGGTCTCCCAGGACAACGCTCCATTTTTTAAAAACGTCTTTGCAGCCACTGGGATTCCTGGACCCAGGTCAACATCTGGGCCTGGAGCAGAGAGAATGGGGGTTCAGGTCTTCTGACGTCTGGGGAAAGCCGTGCTGTGGCCGGAGTGTCAGGGGTTGGGGGAGCCACAGGCCTCTGCTCACTGGCCCAGGAACTTATGCTCCATTAACTCAGCCCAGGCCCCAGGGACAGATGGAGGTGAAGGGGAGATAGAGAGAGGGAGGGAGAGGGGGCAGGGAGCTGTGACTTCTCTCACCTGCCCAGCTCCGAGGGAGGGAGAGAGGGCTGCCACTCACCTACTGGGGCCCTATAGCCTGCCCAGCCCATGCAATGCACCTGCACAAACTCGGCTCCAGAAACCACCAGGAGAATGGCCAAGCCCTGCCTGGAACCTGAGCAGTCAGCCAAGGGCCTGGAGAATATTCCAGACTTAAATCAAAATGGCATTCAGGCGGACTTCCTTGCTGGTCCAGGGGCTAGGACTCCACGCTCTCAGTGCAGGGGGCCCAGGTTCCATCCCTGGTTGGGGAGCTAGATCTCACGTGCTACAACAAAGAGCTGGCACAGCCGAATAGAATAAACTAAAATATATATATATATTTTTTAGTGGGATTTCACTGATGGTCCAGTGGCTAAGACACTGCGCTCCCAATGCAGGGGAACCAGGTTTGATCCCTGGTCAGGGAACTAGATTCCACAGGTTGCAACTAGGTCCTGGTACAGCCAAATAAATAAATATTTAAAAATTAAAAAATCAATCAATCAATAAAAAAAAATGGTATCCAGAGTTCCTCTTCAATAATAATGAAGACGAGAGCCTTCCCTGAGCTCCGTCTGCGGCCTAGTGCTGTGCAGAGTGCCTCGCAAGGACAAGCTGTTTCATCCTCTATACTCCCCAGTAAGGTCAGCACTGCTACTACACCCATGGCAGAGCTGGGAAATGGGGGCAGAAATAAAAACCCAAGTAGGAAAAATAAGGTTCCTTTAGCCAAGGTTCTTTTCTTCTTTCCTTTAAAAGATAAAAGGGGCTTCTTAAAACAAAAGTGAGGCAGGTAAGTCTTAAAAGTTCCCCAGGCCGGTGACTTGTTCCTGCCCTCATGCTGCTGACCATGTGGTGACTGTCATGTGTGCAAGCGGAATTTTCAGTAGCACATCTTTTTTTGTCTTTTTTATTCATTGATCTATCTTTGGTTGTGCTGGGCCTTCATTGCTGCACTCGGGCTTTCTCTAGTTGCAGTGAGCCGGGGCTACTTTCTAGTTGTGGCGCCCGGGCTTCTCATTGTGGTGGCTTCTCATTGTGGTGGTTTCTCTTGCTGCAGAGCACAAGCTCTAGCGTGTGTGGCCCTAGTGGTTGCTGTGCACAGGCTGAGTTGCCCCGTGGCATGTGGGATCTTCTCGAATTAGGGAGCGAACCCTCCTGCATGGGTAGGAGGATTCTCAGCTGCTGAATCACCAGGGAAGTCCAGNTGTGGTGGCTTCTCTGGCTGCAGAGCACAAGCTCTAGCGTGTGTGGCCCTAGTGGTTGCTGTGCACGGGCTGAGTTGCCCCGTGGCATGTGGGATCGTCTCGAATTAGGGAGCGAACCCTCCTGCATGGGTAGGAGGATTCTCAGCCGCTGAATCACCAGGGAAGTCCAGTAACACATCTTTTATTCATTCAACAAACATTCATTGAACATTCAGGACATGTCAGGGATTATGTTAACGGTGTAGAGAAAGTGAAAGTGAAAGTCGCTCAGTCGTGTCTGACTCTTTGCGACCCTATGGACTATACAGTCTGTGGAATTCTCCAGGCCCGAATACAGGAGTGGGTAGCCTTTCCCTTCTCCAGGGGATCTTCCCAGCCCAGGGATTGAACCCAGGTCCCCCACACTGCAGGCAGATTCTTTACCAGCTGAGCTACAAGGGTGTAGAGCAGGGGTTTTCAGCCTTGGCACTGCTGACATTTGGGGCCAAATAATTCTCTGTTGTGGGGTCTACAGTGTTTAGCATATCCTTGGCTTAGTAATCATAACCAAAAATGTCTCCAGCCATTGTCACACATCCCCTTGGGGCTCAAAGCACCCTGATGAGAACCTCTGGTCTAGATAGCTGTGGCTGCATGTGGTTCTTTGCTTGGTCTTCTCCTTAGCACGACATGGTGGCATCTGGACGTTTCATTTCCAACATTCACATTTTAAAATAGCTAAATTATGCAAATAGTACAAATTCTAAAAGTGCAAAAAAGTGACGCTGGGAACAGTTAGTTTGCTCTCATCCCTGTCCTCCAGTCATGCAATGGGCCCCACCCCAGAGGCAACCACTATTACTGGTGGGTGGACCCCAAAGAAATTGTTCGTATTTATTTGTTTCTCACCAGCAAAAAAATGGGAATTTCATATGATTCAATGTGTAATTCCAAGTTTCATATTTGGAGACGCTGTGCATATATAAATATGCACGTAAGTAAACTCTTCCTATTTCTTTTTTTCTATAAATGATAGCATGTCATATGCATTTATTTCACTCAACAATGTATCTTGAAGATGCCCTTTCCCTATATTAAAAAAATAAAGTCTTGCTCTCTTTTTAACAGCCACAGAGTATTCTGTTAAGTGGATATTTCCTAATCTTTTAACCAGCCCCCACAATAATACAATTAGATTGTTTCCAGTCTCTTGCTACTGGGAACAATGCTGCCAAATCTACCCTTGTGCACACATTCTGTCTCACAAGTGGGGGTGTATTTGTAGGATAAATTATTCGGGGTGGGATGGCTGTGCCAAAGGATGTGTGTCTTTTAAATTAAGAAATCTATTGCCTGATTGTCCTCCATAGAAGTTGCGTCAGTTCATACCCCAAGTAGCCTGACAGGGGTCCAATTTGACACCGTGCCTGATTTTTAAGCCCACAGAGCAGTGAGTGTTCACCACGGCTCAGGCAAGAATGATGATGCCAGGGGCAGTCTGGGAGAATGCAGATGCTCTTCATGTGATGCCAGATCCAGCTGTATCTCCTCCAAAGAAACAGATAAGGACAGAGCAGTTCCCTTCTCTGCAAGCAGCCTCCCAGCCTGGAAGGTGGTGGGTGGAGGAGGGGAGAGGGAGCTCCATTTGCTGGAATGGAAACGCTTCCCTTCTCTCCAGCTCACTAGGAGTTGGGAGGTGGGGAGCATTCGGCCTCAGGCCCCCTTCACAAAGCATCAGGTAGAAGACATCGTTGACACAGTTGTAACAAAAGTGCTGATGTTCAGTTGCGAAGTCCTGTCTGATTCTGTGTGATCCCATGGACTGCAGCATGCCAGGCTGCCCTATCACCAACTCCCAGAGCTTGCTTTAACTCATGTCCACTGAGTCGGGGATGCCAACCATCTCATCCTCTGTCACCTTGTTCTCCTCCTGCCCTCAGTCTTTCTCAGCATCAGAGTCTTTTCCAGTGAGTCAGCTCTTCACATCAGTTGGTCAAAGTATTGGAGCTTCAGCTTTGGCATCAATCATTCCAATAAATATTCAGGATTGGTTTCCTTTAGGATTGACTGGTTTGATCTCCTTGCAGTTCCAGGGACTCTAAAGAGACTTCTCTAGCACCACAGTTCGAAAGCATTAATTCTTTGGTGCTCACCCTTCTTTATGGTCCAACTCTTACATTTGTACCTGACTACTGGAAAAACTGTAGCTTTGACTATACGGACCTTTATTGGCAAAGTGATATCTCTGCTCTTTAATATGCTGTCAAGGTTTGTCAAAGCTTTTCTTCCAAGAAGCAAGCACCTTTTAATTTCATGGCTGCAGTCACCATCCACAATGATTTTGGAGCCCAAGAAAAGAAAATTTGTCACTACTTCTACTTTCCCCTCTTCTGTCTGCCATGAAGTGATGGGGCCAGATGCCATGATCTTGGTTTTTTAATACTGAGTTTAACCCAGTATTTTTACTCTCCTCTTTCACCTTCATCAAGAGGCTTTTTAGTTCTTCTTCACTTGCTGCAATTCGAGTGGTATCATCTGCATATCTGAGGTTGTTGACAAAAGTTTGTGTCACCAATTGACCATCATAAGGTCACTCGAGCATCAGAAAGAGATGCTTGTCCACCAGGATGGCACACTATTTGGTCATCACTACTAGGCTAGGGATGGACAGCCTAGTGGCTGGTCTTGGGAATCAGTTTGGCAAGTTTAAATTTTGTTCTTGGACTTCCCTGTTTAGGACTCTGGGTGTCAACTGCAAGGAGTAGGTGTTCGATCCCTAGTTGAGGAGCTAAGATTCCCTTGTGCTGCACAGTTTGACCAAAAAAAAAAAAAAATTTCTTTGACACTCTCTGTGTTAAATTCTTTGACACTCTCTGTGCAGAAGGAGAAGTCTGATTCCCTCCACTTGAATGAGGGCTGGCCTCAGTGGTGAAATGATGGTTTGTGTCTTCCGAGACTCATGCAAAGTCACATCCCCAGCTCTCTTCCTCCTGGGTTGCCTGCTCTGGGGGAGACCAGCTGCCATGTTTGGAGGATACTCAAGCAGCCTGTAGAGAGGCCCTCATGGGGAGGACTGGAGACTACTCACCACCCACCAGCACCAACTTGTCAGCCATAGGAGGGGGCCACCTTGAAACCAGATCCCCGGCCCCAGTCAAGGCTTTGGATGGTATTGCTTTGTCCATCTTTTTGACTGGAAGCTCAGATGATAAAGAATTTGCCTACAGTGCAGGAAATCTGTGTTCGATCCCTGGATCAGGAAGATCCCCTGGTGAAGGAAATGGCAACCCACTCCAGTATTCTTGCCTGGAGAATTCCATGGACAGAGGAGCCTGGGCTATGGTCCACAGGGTCACAAAGAGTCAGATACAGTTGAGCGACTAACAGTTTCAGATAATGAGATAAAACCCAAGTAGGTAATGAATGTCTGTTCCCAGGATGGTCAACTCTGTGAAGAGCCCTGTTTATCTGCACCTTTTTTCTCTGCTCCATGTCTCCCATCCTTGCAAGGAGGGAGAAGACCTCTTCAAACCATGATGAATGCTACAGAGAGATTCTTAAATCTTCCATGAGGTTAACACAGAGGCAAGGTGGCCAGTTACAAATCAACAGCATTCAGTATGATGTACTCCCCACCTTCCCTGGTAACCTTCCACTGTGGGTCCAGAGGATATTCTGTAACCTCCTAACCCAGGAGTTGAACTCAGGTCTCCCACATGGCAGGCAGATTCTTTACCAGCTAAGCCATAAGTGAAACCCAAGAATACTGGAGTGGGTAGCCTATCCCTTCTCCAGCAGATCTGCCTGTCCCAGGAATCGAACCAGTGTCTCTGCATTGCAGATGCATTCTTTACCAAATGAGCTATTAGAGAAGCCCATACTGTAACCTCTGGAGAAGGCAATGGCACCCCACTCCAGTACTCTTGCCTGGAAACTCCCATGGATGGAGGAGCCTGGTAGGCTGCAGTCCCTGGGGTTGCTGAAAGTTGGACATGACTCAGTGACTTCAGTTTCACTTTTCACTTTTCACTTTCATGCATTGGAGAAGGAAATGGCAACCAACTCCAGTGTTCTTGCCTGGAGAATCCCAGGGACAGGGGAGCCTGGTGGGCTACCATTTATGCGGTCGCACAGAGTCGGACACGACTGAAGTGACTTAGCAGCAGCAGCATACTGTAACCTCACTCATCATCAACTGTTTCATTTGCAAAACGGGTTGATAACCAAAGACATAGAGTGGGCCCAGAGAGTCTCTGGAAGTCCCTTCAAGCATTGAGCCCCAGGTGTCTATAAACCTTAACTCACTCATCCTCCACGCATGCATCCATCCACTCAGCAAACTTGTGTTATGTACCTGGCGTGTCTCAGGTACTGTGCAAGGTGCCAGGGATATGAATGAGAACAAATCAACATGACTAGGGTCAAGGGAAGCACAGCCAGTGGGAGAGCCAGAGGGACAGACTGACAGGTACCACATGATATCTTGGGGATGTGACAGGGCTGTGAAGGTGCAGAGACCCACGCGAGTGACTCCCATGTGCACCTGCTGCTCAGGGACCGCAGCATCAGGCACGGTGTGCTAGGGTTCTGCTTCCCAACAAAGGGTAGAGTTGGATTCAGAAAGGCGCAGGTTGTTAAAACAGATACCTGGGCCTCTCTGGTGGCTCAGTGGTAAAGAATCTGCTTGCCAGTGCAGGAGACACGAATTCAACCCCTGGTCCCAGAGGATCGGAGGAGCAGCCAAGCCCATGTGTGACAGCCACTGAGCCTGTGCCCTCAGCCTGGAAGCTGCAACTACAGAGCTCATGTGTCAAAACTATTGAAGCCCCGTGCCTAGAGCCTAGAGCCTGTGNAGAATCTGCTTGCCAGTGCAGGAGACACGAATTCAACCCCTGGTCCCAGAGGATCGGAGGAGCAGCCAAGCCCATGTGTGACAGCCACTGAGCCTGTGCCCTCAGCCTGGAAGCTGCAACTACAGAGCTCATGTGTCAAAACTATTGAAGCCCCGTGCCTAGAGCCTAGAGCCTGTGCTCTGCAGCAAGAGAAGCCGCTGCAATGAGAAGCCCATGGGCTGCTGCCAGGGTCCAGCCCCGGTGGATCCAGGGTGATTCGAAGGTGGAGACGGATAAGCGTCCTAGGAAAAACTTGTTTCATTACAGGTAGAGAGGGATTAGAAAATTAGCAAGGAAAAGGGGCNCGTAGATGGTGCAAGTCTCTTGTCTTGAGACTTTATCGATTTTCTGTATAAACCAAGGAACATCAGCCTCTTTTCTTCTCTTCTGTATTTTCCTATCTACGACATTCTTTCCTTATCTCTCTCTCTCTCTCTCTCTCAATCACAATCGCCGATGCCATTTCTCCTTCGGGTTCCCCGGATCCTGCGGGGGCTGGACCCCGGCATGAGTCCACTCACTGGGCTTTTCATCCTGTGCTCTTTCTGCTACCACCCCTACTGCACTTAGTCTGTATTAGTTTCCTATGGATGCTGTAACAAATTGCTACAAATCTAGTGGCTTAAAACAGCAGAAATATATTCTTTCATAGTATCTGGAAGTCAGAAAACAGGACTAATCCACTGGGCTAAAATCAAGGATCTTATTCGCTCAGGAGGCTCGAGGGAGAACCTGTTCCNCCACCCCTACTGCACTTAGTCTGTATTAGTTTCCTATGGATGCTGTAACAAATTGCTACAAATCTAGTGGCTTAAAACAGCAGAAATATATTCTTTCATAGTATCTGGAAGTCAGAAAACAGGACTAATCCACTGGGCTAAAATCAAGGATCTTATTCGCTCAGGAGGCTCGAGGGAGAACCTGTTCCTTGCCTTTGCAGCGCTGACAGCTGTGGGCGTTCCTTGGTTTGTGATACATCGTTCCAGGCTCTGCCTCTCTCCTCAGTGGCCTCCTCCTCTCCTGCTTGACTAGTCTCCCTCTGTCCCTCTCATTTAGGGCCCATCTGGATAACGCTGGATGATTTCCTCATCTCAAGATCCTTAACCACATCTGTGAGGACCCGTTTTCCCCAATAAGATAAAATTTACAGGTTCTGAGGGTAAAGAGCTGGCATCTTTGGATGGCTTACTATGTTGTCTGGGCTTCCTAGGATTTAGCGCGTAACTGTGATGAATCAGTCCTGGAGAAACATCTGGCTGGAAACCAGTCGTTCAATCTCCCCAACCAGATGGTTAGTCACTCTAAGGTCTGGTCCAGCCCCAAGTGGCCCACAGTGGCTGGCGCAGGGCAGGTGAGCATAGGCGTCAATCCTGTTTCAGTCCCCTTTCCCCCGGGTTGAGCACTGAAGCAGCGTGTAGTATACCTGCAGCAGCGTAGTATACCTGCAGCCAAGGTGTTTCCCTCTTTTTTATGGACTCTTTTCTCAATTCTTAAGGCAATGTCTGCTGTTCACTCTAATTTTTTATTCATTAATTTATTTTTAATTGGAAGATAATTGTTTTATCTTGTTTTCCAACACAATTGGAAGATTATTGTGTTGGTTTCTGCCGTATATCAACATGATTCAACCATAGGTATACCTATGTTGCTGTCCACTTAATTTTTCATCTTTTGGTTGTAAGAAACAGTCACCACAGCCAGCGTACATAATGGGAGTGTATTATTACGCAGAGCTGCGTGGAGGAGGGCTACTCTGGGAGTCAATGTGCCTGGGCTAGAATCCCAATCCTGCCACTTCCCAGTCGTGAATCTTGAACAAATTAGTTACCTGCCTGGAATCTGTGTGGGGATGCTAATGGTACCTAAGGTCTAGGGTTACAGGACAGTGAGTGAGAACCTTGGCAACTTGACAACTAGCACAGAGCGCTCAGTAAATCTTAGGCTATTATAATTGCCACAGGAATCCGAATCCACCTCTCTCTTTTTGCAATAAAATTACTGTCTCAGTTTATAAATGTTAAGTATTGTTATTTCTACCCAATAGAATCTGAGGGTTATAAAATGACTCCCTTGGGTCCCTCATGGTGCCCGAATCCTCAGAATCTCAGGCTAAACACTGGCTCTGTTGCCCAGGGCCCCTGACCAACCCCAGAGCATCCTGCCAGTGTCTGCCTCCATCCCTATCTGCAGGTTCTTCTTCTCAGGGGTAGAACCTGGTTTGTACTTGGCCCTGGTCTGAGCAGCTGGGAAGGGGAGGGTTATTTGGGGTTGTGATTGGGGGTGGGGCTGGGGGTGTGGTTAGAGGTGGCAGACTCTGAAGGTGCAAAACTCGGTCTCTTCCCCATGGCAGGGCCCGAGATGGGAAGTGGGGGCAGCGTAGAGCCAAGCCATCTCTCACCTGTGCTTGTCCCCACCTCTGTGGCTGAATTGTTGCTATTGCTCCACGCAGCTGGTGTTACCCTTCCTCCGGCCCTCTACGAAACCTCCTGATAGTTATTCTCATGACCCTTGTGGTGGTCCTTTGTGGAGCATACTCTTCAATACCAACATAGGGATACAGCTTTGCAAATCCTCACGAATCTCCGGCATCTTTCGTGTTTCTGTCCTGTTTTCTTCAACACTACAACTGTAGCATTCACTGAACTGCAGCTAAGTGTTAGTTGCTCAGTTGTGTCAGACTCTGTAGCCCTGCCAGGCTCCCCATGTCCATGGAATTCTCCAGGCAAGAATACCAGAGTCAGGTAGCCATTTCCTTCTCCAGTCTAATCACTGCAGAGGTGTCCTCTTTGCCAGCGGCTTAACTCGTTTCACATCACACACACACACATACACACCCACACACGCACCCTCAGTCTATATGGCAGGCACTTGTAAAGGTTCTATTTTAAAGATAATGAAGCTGACAGTTCACATCCAAGGCCAGGCTCTGAGCCGGGTGATTGACGCACAGGACAACCGTGCCATGCAGCGGGTGGCATGTGGCCCCCATTGCCCACACAGGTGAACAGATCCAGGGAGCAGTGCTGGAGGCAAGATCCCAGCGTGCACAGCCATGCACTCCCTGCCCCGGGGCTGCTCTAAAGCAGAGGCTGAGGTCTCTCGCCCTCAGCAGCCCCTGGAGCACATCAGACTCTGCCTGGAGCCTCCTTCTTGTACCATCATTCTGCCCCAGGCCCATACCTCAGAGTCCAGCCTTTATTTGTGCGCCCAGGGGGCAGAGCCATCCTGGGCCCATTTTGAGTCTGGTTTGAAGAAGGGTGCTGGTCTTTATAATGCTGGAAACATTTTCCTGAATTTCAAGCAAACAATTAGGGGCTCATCCTCGAATCTTCCAGTCCCCCACCTCTCCCCAGTCAGAGTCAAGACAGCTCACTGCCATCCTCTGCTGGAAGGTGGAGCTGGTGGTCACCCACAGACAGACTGCCACAGGGTCTCCTGAACCTGGAGACCCCATCCTTACGCTGAGGGAGGGGTAGCGCCAGATGACGCCTGTGTCCCTCCCCAGACTGGTGGCCACGGGTTGGGGACATGGGCTCCTTGAATCCTCTGCCATCACAGCAGCATCTTCCTCAAAGGGCTGGCGGAGGTCCAGTGGAAACTAGTTCTGGGCAAGCCTTTAGTGTGAACAGAAGGACAAATGGGCAGAGGAGGGAACACAGCTGTCAATGTGGTGCCTTCGGTCACTGCCTCTGGTTTGCACCTTTCTTGGTTTGCTGGTGACTGGTGGGACACAAAGAAACTCTCCACCATCTTCAAAAAGGAGCTGTTTGGAAATGGGATACTCATTGCAAGAGGCCAAGTCCCAGGAGGCCAAGGTCACAGGGCCGAGAACCCTGGACGAGGTGTGTCTCCTGAGGCCCCGGGGGAGCGGTGGGGCCCTTGTGCTGTTAACTTGCTCAGTTGTGTCCGACTCTTTGTGACCTCATGGACTCTAACTTACCAGGCTTGTCTGTCCCTGGAATTCTCTAGGCAAGAATATTGGAGTGAGTAATCATTTCCTTTTCCAGGAGATCTTCCAAACCCAGGGATCGAACTTGGGTCTCCTGCACTGTAGGTGGATTCTCTACTATCTGAGCCGTCAGGGAAGCCCTGACTGTGTAGTTATCCCCCCAGCACCTGCCTGCCTCCCCCCTCCATTGTGAGTAGGTCAGGGGAAGGTTCCAATGGGTTCAAAAAACCATTTCATCACACTAGGGTAGTATGGATGTTTAAGATAGTCCGTACCCCTGCCCCCATCCCAATCCCTTGCTTTCAGAGCCCTTTGCTCCACAGGAAAACGCTGCCCCCTCCTGGCTTAGAGGGACTGGCGCAGCCGACACAAGGGTTCAGAGCAATATGAATTTCATTAAATCTCAGCAAGAGGTTCACCGAAGACCAGAGAATAAATTAGGGAGAACAGAGCTGGGTAAGACAATGCCATGGGGTGAAATGAAGAGTTTAAGATACTCTCTTCACTTCATGAAATGCACACAGTCCCTTTGGGGCAACAAAGCATCACCTCAGGATGCTGTTGGGCACAGACTATAGTGTACAAGGGAGATGCTCAGAGCATCTCTGGGGTCGGAGAGGGGTAAGGCCGACAGATAACATGGCCTCCAGAAGTGAGCCTCTTCCTAAAGGTGGGGCCAAGGCAGGAAGCCCCTGCAGCACAGCGAAGTTCCTGGGCTGGAGGGTGAAGCAGGCAGGCCTCTGTGTGGGTTCTGCGCTCCTTTGTCCAGTTTCAACACCTTCTGCACCTGTGTTTTTCTGCACGTAAATCAGTCCAACAAGAAAAGCAGGTGTTGCTGGAGATTTCACAACTAGCACAGAAGCTGCCCCTTTCCAGGGACAATATCAGTGAGAAGTGACTTTTGGAAGACTCTCCAGCCTTTTTTCTCCCCCTCCTCACTTAGAAAGGAGAGCCCCTTCTGCTCTCTGAGTGGCCACCTACACATCGTCTGAAGGGTGGGGTACAGGGAATAAAGGGGTAGACGGTGTCTTAAAACTTTTCTGTGACTCATGACACTAATTTTCTTCTCAAGGAGCTAAAAGCCAGAAAGTGATGCAAGAAAAGTGTTTCCAGATTTCACCTCTGAAGGACCAGGTGATACCTGGTGAACATGCTAAGGACTTGACGGAGGCTTCCCTGGTGGCTCAGTGGTAAAGAATCCACCTGCCAAGGCAGGTCTTCCATCCCTGGTCTGGGAAGACCCCACATGCCACGGTGCCACTAAACCCGGGAGCCACAACTCCTGAGCCCAGTACCCTAGAGCCTGTGTTCTGCAACAAGAGAAGCCACTGCGATGAGAAGCCTGCGCACCAGAACTAGAGGGTAGCTCCCACTCACTGCGACAAAGACTCAGCATAGCCAAAAATAAATAAATAAAATTATGAAGAAAAATATTCTAGAGGAAAACATGGGGGTGAGATGGGGAGAAGCGTGGGGTCATCTTTGCTCTTTTGGTTCATTTTTTCCCCCCATACCTTTTTTTTTTGGTTGAGGGTGCAGGGTTTTGAGGTCTGATTGACGTGCTCTCCTAGTACTAATTTTGTTCTGGTTCTAATTTTGGCTCCGGAAGCTGGCATACTGGTCTGGGTGTGGACAACCTTTTGCACGCCCCTCTCCTTTTAAATCTGCATTTATCTCACAGGCTGAACTCCCCATGGGCTGGAACTGTGTCCTTTATCAGTGTCTCCCCAGCACATGGCACATAGCTAGGGCTCAGCACCCCTGCCATGGCTGGATGAATGTTGGACAGTGGCCTCCAGTCGAGAGAGGATGCCCAACCCCTTCCCCAAATTGGGCCTCAATGGCCACCTTGAGAAATGAGGGAAGTGGACAGGGTTTTCTCTCTGGCAGGACAGCCACCTGCTGGATGCATGTTCAAATATTCTCTGCGGCGCTGTAGGGCCAGCTTGTGAGAAGCCCCTACCCCCAAGGGTCTCACAGTCTTCTGGGGGAGACCGAGGTTAAAGAAAGATTGATAAAATCATGAGTCAACAGTTGTCGAAAGAGTCCCTTAAGGAGACCATCTGGGGATCCTTTGGGAACTAGGGGCACAGTGTGAGTAGAGGTAACCAGGCCTTGAGGAAAGGAAAGAGCATTCTCAGGGAAGGAAAAGCATGTGCGAGGGCCCCAAGGCTGTCTCTGGGGCATTTGCTTTCCTTTCTTTTTTTAAAGATTTTTTTTTTTTTAATGTGGACCATTTTTTGTTTAAAAAGTACTGTTTGTTTGTTTATGTATGGCTGCTCTGGGTCTTCATTTCTGCACTGGCTTTTCTCTCGTTGCAGGGAGCGGGCAGAAGCATTGTGGTGGCTTCTCTTGTTGTGGAAGACAGGCTCTGGGGCTTCAGTAGTTGCAGCTCCCAGGTTCTAGAGCACAAGTTCAGCAGTTATGGCTCGCAGGCTTAGTTGCTCCACGGCATGTGGGATCTTCCCTGACCAGAGATCGAACCCATGTCCTCGGCACTGGCAGGCAGACTCTTCACCACTGAGCCACCAGGGGAAGCCCAATGTGGACCATTTTTTAAAGTCTTTATTGCATTTGTTATAATATTGCTTCTGTTTCGTGTTTTGGGATTTTGGCCTCGAAGAATGTGGGATCTTAGCTCCCCGACCAGGGATGGAGCCCACACCCCCTGCCCTGGAAGGCGAAATCTTAAACACTGGTCCACTAGGGAAGTCCCACATTTGCTTTTCTGCCCTCGGGGATGGATGCAGCCAGCACCACCAATTTCCCAACCCCCACCCTGCTGCCACAAAAGCGGAAATGATGCCCAAGAGGCCAGTGGTCATCTCACTACCCAGGAGAAAGGCCTCAGGAACCAGTGGTTCTGACAGTGCTGATCCCTGCTACCACATTCTTCCAGGTTCTCATCACACAAGAATCAGCAATTTTTGTTCCTTGTAGCTCCAGGCATCCTATCTGAAACAGAGCAGAAAAAAGCCAGCTGCCTTCCTAACTAGCCAGGCTTGGAGATACAGGCAGGGGGCACCTGTCAGCACAAAGTGGGTGCACATTCAAAAACAATCTCCCCTTTCCCTTGACTTCCTGCCACGGAGCAGGAGCCCTTCACCCCTCTCTGAGGACCCCTTATTTCCACCAGAGTTGGAGTAATCCTTGGAGATAATATTACCCCCAGGAATGTCCAGGTGAGCCCTGAATCCCAGGACCAACAGAGGACAGGAGAAGGCTGGGGGGCCCAGCTCATGGTCTAAGTCCATCCTGTGTGCCTGGCATCTCCTCTGCTCTGTGGGCAGGACCCGCCCCAAAGGGGCTCCTGGAAGTTGGGGGGGGCTCCCATGCAGCTGGGCTGCTGGTCCCCACTCTCCCGCCTTCCAGGTGAAAGGCTCACCAGCCCTCTGTGGCCAGGAGTCTCTTGGCTGGGCTGTTACCCAGGTTCCTCACTAATTACACTGGGATCTTCCCTCCTGGACCAAGAAACTTCTCTAATTTGGGTTATAAAACATCTCTTTGAATTTTCTCCGGAGTCTGCAGTGATTAGAACAATAGAGCAGACCTGGAACAGGAAGGCTTTCATCCCAGCAGCTCAAAGCTCACAATCAGACAAATTTTAATTATGTATCTTCACCCTCTTTTCTCTTCCTAAAGAGGAAACTGAGGCGAAAGGGAGTCAGGTACTTGGTCTGAGGTTATGGCTTCTCTTGGCCACCCAGCAGCCCACGGATCTGCTGGGACTTTTGCTGTGTCCGTAATTACAACCCTGCCCTGAAGCCCTGGGAAATTTGCAGAGGCCTCCGGGACGCCAAACACCCACTACCTCACATACCAGCTACAGCTGTGATCTGACCCCAGAGGATAATGTGGACCTTATTTTACTGCTGGTCAAAGATGTTGCTTTTTTTTTTTCTTTTTTACAAATTGAGGGTCTGTGGCAACCCTGTGTTGAGCAAGTCTATCTGCACTTCTTTTCCAACAACATTTGCCCATGTCTGTCCCTGTGTCATGTTTTGCTAATTATCACAATATTTCGAAGTTGTTCATCATTGGTATTTTTGTTATTGTGACCTGCAATCAATGATCTTTGATGTGGCTATTGCAAAAAAATTATGTCTTGCTGAAGGCTCAGATGATTGCTAGCCTTTTTTCTTTTTTAGCAATAGCGTATATTTTAATTAGGGCTTCTCTTTTGGTATGATAGTAATCCTCTTGCCAATGCAAGAGACTCGGGTTCGATCCCTGGGTCAAGAAGATCCTCTGGAGGAATAAATGGCAACCAACTCCAGGATTCTTGCCTGGGAAATCCCATGAACAGAGGATATTGGTGGACTATAGTGCTTGGAGTCGCAAAAGAGCTGGACACGATTTAGTGACTAAACAACAAAATATTTTAATTAAGTCACATAAATTGGATGTTTTTTTTTACATAATACTATTTTACGTTTAATGGACTACAGTGTATTGCAGACATAGCTTTTATATGCACTGGGAAACCAAAAAATTCATCTGACTGTCTTTATTGCAAGGGTTTGGAATCAAGCCTGCAATATCTCCGAGGTCTGCCTTTATTGTAAGCCTCCAGTGGCCATGGGGCACTCACCTCTTACCTATGAGATCACATAAAAAAATGCAAAACTGTAAAACACGTGACTCTTACGAATGCTTATGTTGTCCATTTCAAGCATGTATCTTCACCGCTCCCTCTTGAAGGCAAGGATGTGTCCACTGTATAGTGGGTGTCATGGCTGTGTTGATTTACTTAAACATACATCCTCCTCAGCAATCAGATCCGTCTCTAAATTTCTTCCGAGCTTGGGAAGCAGAGAGCCAGAGCGAGGGCTGGGTGTGGAAGGAGCATGTCGATGGCTCAGAAAAGCTTCAGGGAACTCAAGGAGGTGCCCTTTTACTTCTCTGAGAAATGGAGAAAAGAGAGACGTCTTTGTCCATAAAACTCGCCCACCTCCGGAGCCTTCACTCTTGCCAGGGGTCAGCAGACATCTTAAAAGGCCAGAGAGTGAATAGCTTTACAGGTGTGCACCAAGGGTCAAAACCAAGGCTGTTACGCAGTATTTCTATAACCATTTAAAGTGTAACACTTTACAAATGCCAGAAACATTCTCAACTCTCAGGGCTGAATGAATAACCCATTAGGTCTCTTGAGGGCCATGACTTGCCAAGCCCGTTTAGAGGGAAAACAATGGTTCACATTTATTTCACATTTGTTTTGTTCCAGCACTGATCTACTCCGGTCCCTTTGTGGGGGGTGGGGGGGAGGAGAGCACGTGCAAAGGGCCTGAGGCAAGAGCACGTTCTGAGTGTTGGAGAAACAGCTACAGGAGATGCAGCCTCTAGGTCTGTGCATGTTAGACCTAAGTTCTCCAGAAATGTCTGAGCCCCCCATTCAAATGAGACTTGCCACAAAGGTGTGACCCACTAGGATCCAGACATTCACCTTCACACATCCAACAGATGTCCTGAACCATCCTGTGACTCAAGCTGTTCTCTTCTGCCTCCCAGAGGTAAGCCAGTGAGGTCTTGGCAGGTTTGTGGAGCCTGGGAAAGTTAGCTCAGTGTCCACAGGTCAGGGCTCAGGGAGAGTTTGTGTGTGGATGTGCCAGACAACAGGACTGAGCCACAGTGTGGACTGAGAGTCCCCCACACCAGTGACAAGGGCCTGGGAGACACACAAACCAGGGAGCTGAAGAGAACTCCAGGCCAAAGCCCTGAGTTTAGCTGAACCTCAAACCACATCGCACGCAGCCCCCCAAAGAATGTGAGCTTGGGTTGTCGTTTTTTCCTTCTTTTCTTGCTTCCTTTCCTTCTCTAAAATGCAGGATGGGTGAGAATGGCTCTTGCCTTGAAAGAAGTAATAAACACGAATAAAGCTGATGGTCATTGAGAACTTGACATGTGCTCAATGGCTTACAGAGTCTGGAGAAATTGCAAAATGGACAAAAAGAGGTTGCTGAATGCACCTTCAGTTTTCTGATTCTGTAAGGGTTTGTGTCTGTCATTGTCATTACCGATAGCCATGCAAATGATTTTGTCCATAGAAATGCAAATGAGCCTGTCCCTAGGAATACAATTGATTATTGTCCTACAACTGTGGACCAGTCTTGCATCTATTTGTAAATTCGTTTCGGCATTTCTGATTGCCTGTGTATTTAGGTCTGCCTCTGAATTATCCTTTGAACCATGTGTAACAGCTTCTGGAGTCATTAATTCAGGAGTTAAATGCCGTCTTTGACACACACTTATTTTAGATTTATAGGAGTCATGATTTTATCTTTAAAAAACGTATCTTCTAATAGTACGTATAATCTTATTTACAAAGCTGTGAAGTGGCTATTATTGATTTCAGTCACCCTCGTTTTATAGATGAGGAAAACCGAGGCCCAGGGTATCATGAAATCTGCTCAAGGCCATCCACACAGGTCATTGTTGGAGGTGAGCTCTGCACCCAGGCAGTGCAGACCCAGAGCTGGCCCTCTCTGTCCTACGTGGTCCTTGTTGTGCTATTGGAGGGGTCTTCCCCGTTGTGCTGTTGGGTTTCAGGTTGGTACTCTTACCACTGGCCCTTCAGGACTGTCCACTGCTCAATGCCTTTATAGCTGACTGCTGTGGCCCGTCCACAGGAAGCTCCCGAGGGCAGACAAAAGACATTCTCCTCCTTCTCTTCATCAGAGTGCAGAACTGTGAGCAGTGTGGGTAGCAGGCGCACTCTTACTGGTAGGTCTTAAGACGATTCAGAGAGAACCTCGAAACCTCCGCTAAGCTACTTCCTCCTCAATGACACCAAGGGTCCACTTCTTTAATCTACTTATTTTAATGAAATAAATATTTTTTAAAAATAGTTGTGATAGTTACAAGAATGTCAAACTCTTTAGGGGGTAGCAAAGAACAACTGTAGTCTGAACACCTTACTGTCTGATGAATGTATTGACTTAAAAAAATTTTTTTTTTATTTTGGCTGAACTATGAGGCATGAGGGTCCTAGTTCCCAACCAGGGATTGAACCCAAGCCCCTTGCACTGGAAGCTCAGAGTCCCATCCACTGGACCACCCGCAAAGTCCCTGAATCAATTTTGAAAATCTCTTAGGAGGAAGCTTACATCAGAGCTAAATCAAGTTATTCTTTAGAACTATTGAACCACAGATATCATCTTGAAGGGAGAATGAACAGACTAACATTTCATTTGGTTGATATTTTCATATGAAATTCAAATTACACCTCAAGGGAGCCAGAACCGTAATATTGATGTTGTGTGTTTTGTGAGCTGTGTGAGTATTTGCAGATGACAGTGTTGCCAGGGAACACTTGTTGAGTTTTGACTCTGTAGCAAGAAGTTGGTTTTTCCAGTAGTCATGTACAGATATGAGAATTGGACCATAAAGAAGGCTGTGTGCTAAACAATTGATGCTTTCAAATTATGGCACTGGAGAAGACTCTTGAGAGTCCCTTGGACTGCAAAGAGATCAAACCCGTCCATCCTAAAGGAAATCAACTCTGAACATGCATTAGAAGGACTGATGCTGAAGCTGAAGCTTCAGTATTTTGGCCACCTGATGTGAAGAGCCGACTCACTGGAAAAGACCCTGATGCTGGGAAAGATTGAAGGTCAAAGGAGATGGGGGCAGTAGAGGATGAAATGGTTAGATAGCGTCACCAACTCAATGGACATGAATTTGAGCAAACTCCAGGCAATAGTGAAGGACAGAGGAACCTGGCAGGCTGCAGATCATGGTGTGGCAAAGAATCAGACACGGTTGAGCGACTGAACAACAGAGCACTTCTGGAAATGTGTTACATGCATGTTGCTGTTTAATCTTTCAATGACTCTATGTGGTGTGAGTTCTATAATTAGCCTCACTTTATAAAGGGGTGACTG
The DNA here is from genome assembly GCA_006410615.1 of Neotragus moschatus. Lineage (NCBI taxonomy): Eukaryota > Metazoa > Chordata > Mammalia > Artiodactyla > Bovidae > Neotragus > Neotragus moschatus. The sequence goes on along the minus strand of SJYA01001955.1, from coordinate 882,263 downwards.
AGGCCCAGTAGTCCCTTGCCAAGGGCCACTAATCTGCTAAGTGGAGCCACAGTTTAAGCCTCTGTGCACACGCTTGATTTATCAGTGCTCTAGAAGAAGAGGTACGCTCATGGGGGGAGAGAATTCCATTTCTGATAGTTCTTTCCTAGAAAGATTGCTGTGCTGTCTCTCTGAAGGCAGCACTTCCACGTCCATTTCCAAAACAACTTTTATTCCTGAGATTCCTAGTGTGGTGGCCAACTCCCCAGGTACCCTCTGTGTTCCTCATCACCAGTGTTCCTCATCTGTGTTCCTCTTGTGTTGTTCCTTCCACAGTGAGTCGGAACTAATGTGTGTGTCTGTGGCAGAAATTATAGTGTGTGACTTCCAGATCTGGGTCATAAAAGGTGTTGCTGCTTCTGTGTTGGCCCATGGATGGCTGCTTGGGAGACACTAGCTGCCATGTCACAAGGATGCTCAAGCAGCTCTGAGGAGGGGCCCATGTGGAGAGCAACTGAAAGCTGGTGATGTTCTGATGGATTTGTTCAGCCTCCAGTCCCTCCTCCCTCTGGTGTTCTTTGCTGTAAGTCAGGACTGTAAAGCTGAAGACTCTGTTTCCCAGACTCCTTTGCAGCTAGAGTTCTGGATACAAATTCAATTTGCTATTAGATGCACCCGGGTGGGGTTTGGAAGGGGGAGGTGAGGCAGAGGCCACTGTTCTGCCCTCTTTGGGATGTGTGAGGGGGGTTCCCCATGGCTGTACCCCTGTCCATTTTTCCAGCTTCTTCAGTGTTGAGAGACAGGTACCGTCATATGCTATCAGATTCTACGATTCTGCCGGCATCCTCAGAGAATGTGGCTCCAGGGAGGGTCAGTTCTGTAGGCCACAGAAGCCTTTCCTGGAAGCATGGCCTTGAGACCACTGCCCCAAGCTCCCAGTGGTTTTCCCAGCACCTTACCCTGTACTAAACCACATAATGGTTTCCATCTCCTGCTCTGAAACTTGATTGTGTGTGTGCGTGCTTACTCAGTCATAGCTGACTCTTTGTGACACCGTGGGCTGTAGCCTGCCAGGCTCCTCTGTCCAAGGAATTCTCCAGGCAAAAATACTGGGGTGAGTTGTCATTTCCTTTTCCAGGGGATCTTCCAGACTCAGAGATTGAACCTGGGTCTCCTATATTGCAAGTGGATTCTTTACCATCTGAGCCACCAGGGAATACTACTTGGCCTTGAAAAGGAAGAAACTACTGGTATATGCCTAAACTGGATGATGAATTTCAAAAACTTTAAGTAATAGAAATAGATACAAAAGAGTGCATAGCAAGTGATTCCCTTTATAGGAAGTTCAAGAGTAAGCAGAGCCACAGTATGGTCCCCAAGGTCAGAAACAGTTCTCTGCTGAGGGTGGGGCTGATGGACTGGCAGGGAACCTTCTGAGATGCTGGACGTGTTCTGTGTCTTAATCAGGGTGGCAGTTACATAGGTGTACTTTACTGATTAAAAGGTTATCTTTGAAGATCAGCACACTTAGAACTACTCCCATCTGAGTCACATCTGGAGAGAATTCTACTGGGTAAAGTCACCATCATTTTATCCACTCTTCTGTGTGGGGACTTTTAGGTTGTTCTCAGCATTTTTTACTATTACAGGCAAAGCTATGGTCAGCATTCCTACATGAATCTTGGAATTCTTCTGAAGGTATATCCATAAAGTAAATTCCTAGAAGTGGACTTACTGGGTCAGAGGGAATGCATCTGTTAATGTTGCACAGAAATTGCTCAACGGCCCTCCAAGAATGTTGCAGCATCATCCACACCCACCTCACTGTCACCTCTGAGAGCCTGGGTTTTCCCACAGCCTCTCCAGCACAGAGCATTACCAACCTTTACACTGTTTGCCAATCGGATGGCAAAAAGTATTTTATCTTTCACTTGCTTTTTTCTTCTAAATATATCTGCTCTATCTTTACCCATTTCCCACGTTGTGTTTCTGCAACTGATTTTGTTTGAGGTAAGGATTTGTTGCTAAATAAAATAGATTAAACTTTCAGATTAAATCAAAGAAAAGATCATGCTTTCCAAAACTGAACTGCCAAGAGGAACCACAGGGTTTGTCTCTAGTGGGACAGAGTGGGGACGCCCACCTCATAGCCATGATGCTTACCATGGCTTTGGGCAAGATGTTCTGATTTTCCTTGCCTCAGTTTTCTCCTCTGTGAACTGGAGCTCATAATAGCATTATTATTGTTGTGAAAGATTGTGGGGAAAGATTGAAGGAGGAGAAGGGGGCGACAGAGGATGAGATGGTAGGATGGCATCACTGACCCAATGGACATGAGTTTGAGCAAGCTCTGGGAGATGGTGAAGGACTGGGAAGCCTGGTGTGCTGCAATCCATGGGGTCGCAAAGAGTCGGACATGACCGAGTGACTGAACTGAACTGATTGTTGTGAAGATTAAATAAGACAACAGTCCTCCAGGGCTTAGGCTGGGCCAGGCATGTCCTAGGTCTTGTACACGTTTCAGCCTCTGCTGTGATCATGGTGACTCATCATGATAGGGGCCCCTCTGGGCTTTAGTTTCTATCTTTATAAAGTGAGGTTGTGTGAGATCTTCCGGCTCTCCTGTCCTGTGGCCTCTGCTCCCGGTGGCCTGTGAACACCCTGAGTCCCTTCCCTGGGCACCATGTCCCAGGCTCCTGGAGTCCCCCCCAGCCAACTCACCACACAGGCTGTACCACCTCCAGCCACGTCCACACTCCAGTGCTTGTACTTGGTCTCCTGGCCCCAAGGCAGTGAAACTCGTGGATGGGACTCAGACTCCCTGGAGAAAATGACTCCTTTGGCTTCCACTAGGCTCCCCTGATGGCTCAGATGGTAAAGAATCTGCCTGCATTGCAGGAGACCCAGGTTCAGTCCCTGGGTTGGAAAGATCCTGGGGAGGAGGGCATGGCAACCCACTCCAGTATTCTTGCCTGGAGGATCCCATGGACAGGGGAGCCTGGTGGGCTACAGTCCGTGGGGTTGCAAGGAGTTGGGCACGCCTGAGCCCCTAACACTTTCACCAGGCTTCCACTGCAATCTCTCTCTCAAAGGAGTGAAGCTCCAGTATTATCTGACAGTGGGTCAGACACTTTTTCTTTTCTTCCTTTTTCAATCAATTAATTTTTTTGCAGTATAGTTGCTTGTGGTAGCTTCTATTGCACAACAAAATGAATCAGCCATATGTAACATACCACGCCTCCCTTTTGGATTTCTCTCCCATTTAGGTCACCGCAGTGCACTGAGTTCCCTGTTTTATATACTATGTTCCCATCAGTTGTCTATTTTATACATACTGTCAATCCCAAATTCCCAGTTCCTCATCCCCTCCCATCTTGGTATCCATACATTTTTTCTCTGTGCCTGCAGACACTTTTTCAAAGGTTCACACCCAGAGAGCTGACCCTGGCCTCCTCTGTCCTCTGTATCAGCTCAGGCACCTTTCTGGTAACTCCAACAATGAATTCCAAATTAGACTAGGCTGGTTCCCTTCCCCAGAAAGGTTCCTTCCTCATCCTCCCGCTGCAGCCCCACCTGCCTTGAGTCACACCGTGGACTCCATTTAGTTCATGTCTTGGAACTTGACAGGCATTTGTCTCCCTCTGGTTCTGGATCCAATGCCAGTCCCGTAGGGGCAGCCCCTCAGGTCTCTCATTGGGAAATCCCCTCCTCCACATTGTAATGGGCCCAAACAGAAGGATCAGGCCCTTTGGAAGCCAAATGCCCTCCAAGTAAGTTTCAACACCATCTATTAATATTTTTTGCCTCTCCTGCCCTCACTCTCCACCCACCTCTTGTGGTTTACCACCACGCTTGGCAGCCACCTGCAGATTCTCAACCCATCACGTGGGTGGCATTGTCCCACCAAAGTCTGGTGTCCCAGGTGGAGATGTCCCATCCTGTGAGGTGATAGTAGGGCTTCCTCTAGTCCCTGGCATGTTCATGGGAGCCCCAAACTAAGCCCTGCTTTTTTCCATTGAATAGCCAGTTACAGACTCACATCAAGATGAGGCTGGAGAGGAAGGAAGAAGGGAGAGAGAGACGTGTGCTTGTTTGTTAACTGTTGGTTCTAACAGCTCTTCTCACGTTCACTCCGAGGGCTGGGGAGGCACAACAATTTACGTTTGATGGAATAATTATTAAATGAGGTTCGAGGCACTGAGAGGCACACTTGTACAAAGAAGAGTGATTTGCACCAGTTATCCTAGATGTTGATTCACAGGCTTGGAAGTTCATAGTGTCAGGGTCCTGCTGATGGTGAATTCTGGCCCTAAGTCAGTATTTGCAAAGGCTGCTTTCCTTTTACCAGATGATGAGAGAGACAGACATTACACAGAGAGTAAACAGCCAAGGTTTAGGGACATACTATGTGTTAGACATTTGCTAAGCCTTTGGAAGGGCTTCCCAGGTGGCTCAGTGGTAAAGCGTCCACCTGCCAAAGCAGGAGAAGCAAGAGATGCAGATTCAATTCCTGCGTGGGGAAGACCCCCTGAGGAGGAGGATACGGAAACCTACTCTAGCGTTCCTGCCTGGAAAACTCCATGGACAGAGGAGCCTGGTGGGCTATAGTCCATGGGGTTGCAAAGAATCAGACATGGCTGAGTGCACTCGCAAATATCTCATGGAACCTCAAGGCCATTCTGGAAGGAATTTGACTGCCGCTAACCCCAATTTGCTGGAGAAGGCAACGGCACCCCACTCCAGTACTCTTGCCTGGAAAATCCTATGGACAGAGGAGCCTGGTAGGCTGCAGTCCATGGGGTCACTAAGAGTCGGACACAACTGAGCGATTTCACTTTCACTTTTCACTTTCATGCACTGAAGAAGGAAATGGCAACTCACTCCAGTGTTCTTGCCTGGAGCATCCCAGGGACGGGGGAGCTTGGTGGGCTGCTGTCTATGGGGTCGCACAGAGTCGGACACAACTGAAGTGACTTAGCAGCAGCAGCAGCAGCAGCAGCAACCCCAATTTGCAGGTGAGAAAAGTAAGGGCTAGCAAAGCTTACTGATAAGAAGTTCAAGGTCACACAGTAAGCAGAAGCAAAGCCAAAACTGAAGACTGATCCGGGGCTTCTTGATCTCACACTCTACATTTGGGTATGGGCATCGTTTATCGTGGGGCCTGTCCTGTGCATCCTAGGATGCTTAGCTGTACGTCTGGTCTCTACCCGCTGGATGCCAGTACCACCAAATTGTGACAACCAAAAATGTCTCCAGGGACTTCCCTGATGGTCCAGTGTGGTTGAGATTTCACTCTCCAATGCACAGATGCGGGTTCCATCCCTGGTTGGTGAGCTAGGATCCCATGTGCCTCTCGGCCAAAAAACCAAAACATAAAACAGAGGCAGTGTTGTAACAAATTCAGTACTTTAAAACAATGGTTCACATCAAAAAAAAAAAAAAGTCTCCAAACATCTCAGAGTGTCCCTAGTGCAGGAGAGATGTCATTGCCTCAGGTCCAGAACCATTGTGTTGACATTTTCACTGTCACTGTTCCCTCCTTGCCATCCCATGCAAATTGGGACATGTCCCTGGGACCCTCTTCAGACTGGGGAAGCTGTTTGAGAGGCAGCAATTTTTATTGTCATAGGTTTTCTGAGTCCTACTGTCTCCATGTGATGAGTCAAGGGCTCCTGGTTCTCAGAGGGTTGTCAGCTTACCTACATTTAACATGGAGCTATTGTGTGTGTTGGCTTTGGGACGTTCCAGAAATGAGCAAGGCACAGTCTTCTCTCCCCAACTGGAACAGGGGTTACAATCCAGTAAACCAGAGCCAACTCTGGCCCAGAAGCTGTTTTCCTTATCTTGTAAAGTATTTATTCAAAAATTGAATTGACCGGGCTTTAAAAATGGGGAACGTTCACTCTCTGAAATGAAATATCCAAATGTATGGCTTATTGTGAAACATCAGATTTTTGTCTGCCATCTAAAGTCTTGCTCATCTGTCTTGGTTCTCTTTTAGCAGCTGGTCCATAATTGGAGTCTATTTTTATTAATATTGATAACATGTCAGGTCCACGTAGGTGGGTGATCCTTTCAGGGGAGGCAGGGTCCCCTGGAAGCACATGTGTCTTGAGAGAGTCCCCAGGAAAGAGTGAAGCTCCTGGGGTGCGGGGCAGCTGGTGCAGTGGGGAACCCTGACTGCTCTTCAGAGTGAAAGTCCAACTGGAAAAAGCAAATCAGGGGGAACAGTCTCCCAAGGGACTCCCAGGTGTTGGGGGAGAATACCCTGCTGGTCCAGCTCATTTCTAAAACCACCACACTGGTTTCTAGAAATGTCCCTTGTTACAACCAGCCCAGGGGATGCTGGCTTCCAGCTGGGAAGCCGGCCGAGAAGAAATGGGCAGTAAAGTGTTTCATATAAAATTGGTTTGGGAATTGAGGCGCTGGCTTCACATCAAGGCATGTCAGTGAGGTGCTGGCTTGAGCAGCCCATTTACTATCCAAGTGATGTAAGTGAGGCCGTAAAATAGATATTTATGAGTGAGTCTTATGGAGAAGGCTTGCCAAGTGCTTCGGTGGCCTAATCATATAGGTAGGAAATTAAACAGCAGAGTCAGAGTTAATAATGAATAATGTATAATAACAGGTCATCGCTGTCTTGGCTGGAAGATGAATCGGTACTGGTGTCCGCCATCAGATAACCCCAGGGGGGGCTGCACATCTGGGGTCCCCTCTCTTTCCCTCCACTGTGGATTTCACAGCTGGACTCTCAGGGCTGAAAGAAAAAAGCTTCTTGTTTCAAGTCTAACATCATCTGGGACAAAGGAAGGGCACAGGGTTGTCATTTTATTATTATTTTAATTTTGCAATTTTGAAAAAAAATCAGAATATTCTGGATGAAGATAACCAAGTCTTTGAATACCTCTCCCCTATCTGGGTCTCCTCCAGCTCAACTTCCGTGTTGAAGAAATTAATAACTAAGATTATGTTTAATCCTTCCAATGGGGAGGAGTTTATGGGAGAGTAATTGCTCTAATTTTCCAAATAAAGTAACTGAGGCCCAGAAAGTTTGTGACTCACCCACAGCCAGGGAGAGGCAGGGGGCCAGTGTGAGGCAAGGTCTCCTTGGGATCAAAATGTGTGCCTTTCCATCAAGGTTGTCTCTGGAGCTAGAAACTCTCTCGGGTTGGTGAAAAGTGTTCATCCCAGCGGGTGGCTCAGTGGGTAAAGAATCTGCCTACAACACAGGAGTCACAGGAGATACCCATTCCATCCCTGGGTTCCCCTGGAGGGGGGCATGGCAATCCACTGCCGTATTTTTGCCTGGAGAATCCTATGGCTGGAGACGTCTGGTTGACTACAGTTCACTGAGTCTCAAAGAGTCAGACATGACTGAAGTGACTTAGCACACACATTCATCCCAGCAGCGCTCAGATATCAGGAGGGCTGCCAAAGGCCTGGGAATTGCATGCTAATAAGTACCAGATGACCCTTGTGCAAAGCCAGACTTGGAAGCCTCGAAGTGGCTGTAGGGACCCTCATGTCCAGAGCATGTCTAGGAGAGAGGCCACCAGGCACTGAATTGGCCAGTGTCTCTTAAGCAGGTTTCGCCTGCCTTCTATTCTTTTTTTAATCTTTAAATTTATTATTTGGCGGCACCAGGTCTTAGTTGTGGCATGTGAGATTCGCGATGTGATCCGAGGGATCTTTAATTGTGGCCTGAGAAATCTTAGTTGCAGCATGTGGGATCTAGTTCCCTGACCAGGGATCAAACCCTGGGCCCCCTGCATTTGGAATGGGCCACCAGGGAAGCCCCTGCCTACCTTTTAAAGCCATGAGCCCAGCTCTCTGTCTCCTTTTAGATTATAAATGATTAGAGAGTAGACATGGGTCCATGGCTGCCCCCCACTCCTGTATAAGGCACAAGAAGACTTCACTTTGGGTGGTTGATCACGCTTGTCTTGTGGCTCCCTAGATCATCTAACCCAGATCATCTATAAAGGGTGGGATAGTAAATATTTTAAGCTTCGTTATCTAAGAAGCAAAATTGAGCAGCTCCTCTCACTGAAAGACTAACAGTTTTTTTCTTTTCTTTTTTACAATTTAAGAATGTAAAAACAATTCTTAGCTTGCAAGCAGTGGCTGTATTCAGCCCACACCTGTAACTTGTGGTTCCTGAATGCTAACCTCCACTATGCGTTCATGCTCAGTTGCTTCAGTCATGTCCAACTCTGTGACCATTTCAACTGTAGCCTTCTAGGCTCCACTGTCCATGGGATTCTCCTGGCAAGAATCCTGGATTGGGGCACCATGCCCTCCTTCACACCATCTTCCTGACCCAGGGATCAAACCTGCATCTCTTACTTCTCCTATATTGGTAGTCAGGTTCTTTACCTCTGGAGCCACCTGGGAAGCCTGCTAAACGGTATCACTTTTGCCCAATGAGACAGCCAGTTCTTGATGGATATAGATGGTTCATTTCTACCCAGGGCATCAAAGCCTCACTGTATCTGTAAAGGGAACAAAGACCTTGCTTCTAAAATGTCCCTAGTCCAGCTAACGAGTTTTAGGTGCTGGAGATACAACAGTGAAAAGAGCAGACCAAAAAAATCTTTGACCTTGGAAAGCTCATGTTCAAATGAAGTGAGACCACCCACGTAACTAATACCAGTTGATGGCAGAAGGTGGTAAGTGGTGACAAAGACTAGATTAGGCGAGAGGGACAGAGAGTGCTGGGCTAGGACTTGGCTTTATTTTTAAATAAGATAGTCAAGGAAGGGCCCCTGGGAAGGTACTTTGAGGGAAGACCTACAGGTGAGGGAGGGAGACAGGCTGAGATCTGGGGCAAGAACACTGCAGGCAGAGGGATGAGTGCAAAGGCCCCGAGACTGGAGCAGCTCTGACTGTGTGCAAGGCTGGAGCTGCATGAAGACGGAGCCATGGTGAGGACAAGGCCAGAGTTTCCTGGGATCCTGTTTTCCTGGGTCTATTTTGAAGATAGATCTGATGGGGTTTGCTCATGGAATGGACATGGGTTTGGAGAGAGTAAAGAGTAAAGGATGAAACCAAGGGCAGCCAAAGCATTGGAAGGAAGGAGTTGCCTTTACTCAGATGGGAGCTGATAAAACAGGAAAGGTGAGAATTCCTTTGGGGAGGTACTAAATCTGAGAGGCTTATTAAACACCAGATAGATAGATAGGGATAAATCAGCTCTGAGATAGGAACTGGCTCTAGCCCCATGATGGGGTGAGGGGTAGTGAAAATAAGGAGATTCCCTGCAGCGCTCTGGAAGCAGTTCTGATGTAACCCAGCACCCATGACCACTTCGCCCCATGGGGTGAAGAGGGATGCCCTGGGGCCTGCCCTTTCACTAGGATGTCCTCAACCAACTTCTCACAGGAGCTGCTGCCAGGCCTGGGGCCTCTCTGGAGCGGCTGGAGAGAGACTAGTCAGTAGACCGTTTGCTACACCGACCTCCCCCACCCAGAGTGTGGTCTTTGAAGGGCAGGGGTGGGGCAGGGACTCCAAAGTGTGTGGCCCTAGGAAACGAATAAAGGGACCTCTGGAGACATTCATCGTATTGCTTATTTATTCACTGAGCCCTTACTGAGTACTAGGCACTGGACGGGTAGGGTTGTGGGGTTGCCACCAGCCTGGCAGAGGAGGAAACCAATGATAAATTGTTTCAAAAATGGTTCATGCAATTCGTAAAATATTGGATCTATGTGTTCTGTGTTGCTGGGGTTAAAAAAATGGTAGCCCTTTTGTTAACACGGATAAGAAAAACAGTGAGTAATTCTGGGAGCACCTCACTTCTGACACCTGGTGGTGAGATCTGTCAGCACGGCAGCCAAGCTATGGTCTCCCCTCTCCTCCCTGCCCCCCTCTAGACACCTCTGTAGGTTACTGCTGTAAGGAAGGCTCCTAAAGATTATCTGGTCCCCAGGACCGGGTGAAGCCAGAGGAGGATGCTCAGAGCCATGAAGAACCATCAGCCTTGAGGAGTCCAGGGGCCACTGATGAAGAAGCTCAACAGGACAGTGACAGCCCCGAGGGGACAATCCTGTTGCTTGCTCCTAGGTTTGGGACAGTTTATAGCTTCTCCCTCCCCATGTCTCAGCTTGGCCTCCAATGAGGAAGATCCCTTCTCCCCAGAGAGCCATCAGCTGAGGATGCCCTGATTCAGTGAGGAGGGCTCTGGAGAGGAGGGATAAATTAAGAGTTTGGGATTAACATACACACTATTATACACTAAATAGACAATCAACGAGGACCTACTGATGACTTAGTCTCTGGGGAATTACTGTAACTCCTGAGCTTCTTTCCTAACGCTGTTAAAAAAATAGTAGTATTCTTCTTATAGTGTTGTTGTAAGGAATAAACAAGGAAATTTATCCAAAGCACTTCGGGTCTGGCAAAACCCTTCAGTAAATAAAAGGTGGTTATTATGATTACGATTGTGATCATTATTTCTAGAGCATTTACTTCATTCTAGGTTTCATAGAAAATGGATATTAATAGTAACAAGTGGCATTTGATGAACACTTTCTCCATGCCAGCACTGTGCCAGGAGCTCTATATACACTGTTTCAACCTTCACACCCCTATAACGTAGTGCTGCGGTCTGAAGGTTTCCTATTCCCTGAAATTCGTACGGTGAACCATAAACAGGACTAAAAGAAAACCACAGAATGGGAGAAACTGCTTGCAAGCAAAGCCACAGACAAAGGATTAATCTTTAAACGTACAAACCACTCACGCAACTCTGTCCTCCACAATAGGTCAGTGGGTAAGGAACCCACCTGCCAATGCAGGAGAAGTTAGAACTGCCGGTTTGATCCCTGGGCCGGGAAAATCCCCCGGAGGAGGAAATGACTCACTCCAGCATCCTTGCCTGAGAAATCCCATGGACAGAGGAGCCTGGTGGGCTATAGTCCAAAGGGCCAGAGAGTTGGACACAACTGAGCAACTAAGAATGAGCATGAGTATGTAACCCTATGTCAAAAAAACAAACAACCCAATTTTAAAAATGGGCAGAAGATCTAAACAGACACTTCTCTGAAGAAGACACACGAAAGGCCAAAAAGGACATGAAAAGAGGCTCAACATCATTAATTATCAGAGTAAAGTAAATCAAAACTACACGGAGGTATCACCTTTCACTGATCAGAACAGTCATCATCAAAATGTCTATGAAGGACAAATGCTGGAGAGGCTTTGGAGACAAGGGGCTCCTCCTGCACCCTCGGTGAGAATGCAAATCGGTGCAGCCATTATGGAGAAGAGTGCGGCTGCTGCTGCTGCTAGGTCGCTTCAGTCGTGTCCGACTCTGTGTGACCCCGTAGAGGGCAGCCCACCAGGCTCGTTCGTCCCTGGGATTCTCCAGGCAAGAACACTGGAGTGGGTGGCCATTTCCTTCTCCAATGCAGGAAAGTGAAAAGTGAAAGTGAAGTAGCTCAGTCGTGCCCGACCCTCAGCGACCCCGTGGACTGCAGCCTTCCAGGCCCCTCCGTCCATGGGATTTTCCAGGCAGGAGTACTGGAGTGGGGTGCCATTGCCTTCTCCGAGAAGAGTGTGTGGAGGTTCCTTAAAAAACTAAAAATAGAACTAGGATCCAGCAATCTCACTCCTGGGCATATTTATTGCTAGTATTCACAATAGCCAAGATGTGGAAGCAACCTAAATGCCCATCGACAAAGGAATGGATAAAGGTATGTATATACAATGGAATAATCCTTAGCCATAATGCCATTTGCAGCAACGTGGATGGACCTGAGAGTACCGTGCCGAGTGAAGTAAGTCAGAGAAGGACAAATATTATATGGCATCACTCCTATGTGAAACCTAATTTAAAAAATTATACAAGTGAATTTACTTATAGTTTATTATAAAATAGAATCAGACTCACAGATTTCAAAAACAAACCATTACCAAAGGGAAAATGTGGAGGGGAGGGATAAATTAGGATTTGGGGATTAACACTATTACATATTGAAGAGATAATCAACTGGGACCTACTGTATAGCACTGGGAACTCTGCTCATTATTCTCTAATAATCTATGTGGGTTAAAGAATCTGAAAAAGAATGGATATATGTATAACCGAATCACTTGCTGTACACCTGAAACCAAAACAGCGTTGTGAATCAACTATACTCCAATAAAACAGAGAAATTAAAAATTTAAATAAAATTCATATATGTTGAAATCCTAACTCTCAAAGTGGTGGTTACCTTGGCTGTGAGTGAGGAGCATAGATGAAATGCAACCACATGACTCACTCCGGAGAACATACCTGGCCATTCAGGAGCCGGAGGCAGTGAGGTTTGGTTTGCTGAGCTAGAGGGAGGCAGAGTCCAGGTTCGTGTGCAGACACGACGTGGGGTAAGTTTACCGTTGGTTCTGTTAAGGCTGCCTTTGAAGGGAAGTGACCCAAGACAGTAACACTAAACAAACACGTCTGTAAACCAGGGCCCTTGGCCTTGCCAGTCTAAACCTGGTGGAGGTGGGGACCTCTACACACACCTCCTGGGTGCACGGGTGGGGGCAGAGAGAAGAGGGCGGTTGGCACCTCTTGTCCTGTAAAAACACAAGATCATGCTTATGCAATGTCTTGGAGCTTCCAAAAAGCTGTGCCATCTTGGTTTTGTTTACCTAGGTTCAAATCCAAGATCACCCAACTCTGTAGCCTAAATCCTTTCCACAAAACTTCTCTGCAATTCTCAAAGCCACGATTCTTTCATTATAGAAGAATGATGATAATAATAACTACTTTTACTGCATGTTTCCTCTGTGTCTGTCCAGGGGCTAGGCATTTCATAGAACTGTCTCCTTGAATCTTCACCAAAACAGAAGAGAAAATGTACCTCTGCTTTGCTGATCAGAGCACGGAGAGGTGAAGCAGTGTGCCCCACACGTCACAGCTTAGAAGCAGTGAAGCTGGGATTTGAACCCAAGGCTGTCTGATTCCTAAGTCCAAACCCATATTGATTACACTTTCTGGGTCCCTCTGCCCTGAAATTCTTATTTCTCAGGTTGTGGTCCCCAACTCAGCAGCTGTGCCATTCAGGAGGAGCTTGTTAGAAATGTTGAAACTCAGGCTCGCTTGGACCTGCTGAACCACAGACTATACTCTGACCAGATTATCTGAGGTTTATTGTTCCAGGAACAGACAGACTGGCACCCCAACTTCTGGAGTCCTACAACCCCTCATCTCCATGTATTTATATCTGGTTTTCAAAACTTCATCCCAGAAATTCATGCTCATATTTAAAAGAAACAGCAAATATGGGACGGGAGAACGTAAGACAAAAAGCAAAATCTCCCCTCCTGCTTCACCCTATTCCCCACCCAGGCTGTGCTGTACTGTGCTTAGTCGCGCAGTCATGTCCGACTCTTTGCGACCCCACGGATGCAGCCAACCAGGCTCCTCTGTCCATAGGGATTCTTCAGGCAAGAATACTGGAGTGGATTGCCATGCCCTCCTCCAGGGGATCTTCCCAAACCAAGGATCAAATCCAGCTCTCCTGCATTGCAGACAGATTCCTTACCATCCACCAGAGAAACCCATCTAAAAGGATCCACCTAAAAGGAATCCAGGGACACCACTTGAAAGGATTGGCTCTTCCAGTGGTTACCGCCACGTCTCTAAGAATGAACTCAGGTGGCTGCGCGTCGACCGCCCGGGTCCCTGTGTATGGACAGTGACGAGCATTTAGCTCAAGTGTAGAGCCGCCCCAAACCGCCTCCCCTCTTGCTTGTGTGCTCACACGGCCCAGAGAGCCTCCAGTGCAGTCTTTGTGAGTGCAGGCACATCTCAAGCTGACTTTTCTCATGCCTCTGTGTGTTGATGGAGCCCCTGACCGCTCTCACTTTGTAAGATGGGAATACTGGTGCCCCACCTCTCCTGCTTCTTTCCTGGCCCCTTCCACTCCTGCAGTGGGTCTAGGGAGGCCTGAGAGGCAGGGGACAGGCTCTTAGAGCTCAGCTGGGTAAGCTGCTAAAGTCAACAGCAGGTTGGAGAGAACTGGGGAGCTGCTTTCAACTCCAGATAACTCCTTTCCCCTAAACCTGATACCAAAGCCTAGAACCTGAGGCTCTAGGTCCAAGTTCTGGTCCACCTCTGCTCCCAGTAAGCAAGCCCCTTCTCTAACCTGAGCCTCAGTTTCCCTCTCTATCAGATGAGAAGGCTGCTTTTGGTCCACTGTAATTCTTAGAGTCAGTGGCAACTGTTTTCATCATTTCCAGTGCTGACATTCTGAGATGTCCTTGGTAAAGTCAAGTCATCTGGGACACCATCTCCCCTCAAAGATCACGCAGCCCCTCTCCACTCCCACTCACAGCCTGGTCTCTGTGTGTTCTGAGGTCCACTGAGACCCCTTCCTCTTCTTTTGCTCTTTTGGGATGGATACAAACATGGCTGCTTCTGTGCTGCAGAGGGAAGCTACACTGCTCTCTCCGGTCGGGGACTTGAGTCGGAGCCCCAGGGGGGAGGTGTGTCATTCAGCACCTTGGATTACATCCTCTCCTTCTGCTGTGCCCTGCTCTCTTCACATCCAGGCTATGGTGGGTGGAGGGGCCTCGACCCCTCCCCTTCACGAACACCTCTGCACATCTCCAACGGTGCTTGCCAAGCCGAGAGGCACTGCCAAGCTTTGTGTGGGTGTGTCACACCATCTCCCGAGCTGGCTCCAAGGCAAATAGAGGAAGGTGACAGAATGGCTCTCAGAGCTGGTTTTGCGGTCAGCTGTAGGGAAAGCTGTCCATGGGCACCAAAGCCTGCCTTGGACTTGGTTGTTGTTCGATCGCTCAATGAACGGTTGCTAAGTCATGTCCAACTCTTTGTGACCCCGTGGACTGCAGCACACGAGGCTTTGGATTTCCCAGGCAAGAATACTGAAGTAGGCTGCCATTTCCTTCTCCAGGGAGGTCCAGAGGAGGGGAGGGAGGACTTATTGTGGAGGAAGTAGCCCAGGAGACCCAAGGTCAGAGAGAACAGGTGAGCAGTGGACCTGAAGAATTCCCCGTGCCCACAGCCCTGCCAGGGCTCCCCTAGCACTGAGTCAAATGCACTGTCTTTGCCAGAGCCTCCGGGACCCCCCAGATCCCCTCTCAGTATCACTTCCTTTACTCTGCAGCTTCAGCCACACCATGCCCCTCGTTATTCCTCCAAAGTGCCTGACACACTCCTGCCTCAGGGCCTTGGCACACATTCCTTCAGCCTGGACTTCTCTTCCCCATGATGTAAGCATGTTCTCTGATATGTTACCACTTTAGAGGTATCCCTTTCTGACCTCCCTGCAAAGATCAGGGACACCACCCTCACCCTAGAACTCCCTGTGTCTCCCCTCTCCCCTTTATTTTCCCAAAGGACCCAACAAGGTTGACATGTTATAAGGTATTGTTTCTTTATTTGATTTTGGTTCACTCCTCAAGAGCTCCAAGAAAGAGGGCATGGCTGTGTGCTCCCGCCATTGCTGTCTCCTCCCCACTAGGACATCCACATGCATGCTTGCCAAGTCGCTTCAGTCGTGTCCGACTCTTGCTACCCCATGAACTATAACCCACCAGGCTCCTCTGTCCATGGGAGTCTCCAGGCAAGAATACTGGAGTGGGTTGCCATGCCCTCCTCCAAGGGATCTTCCCAGCCCAGGGATGGAACCTGAGTGTCATGTCTCCTGCACTGGCAGGCGGGTTCTTTCCATTAGTGCCACCTGGGAAGCCCAGGACATCCACATAGTGGACGCTTAATAAGAATTTGTCTAATGAACCAATTTAGGTCAGTTATTTTAGAGCATCTTGCCAGAATTGTTTAAGCAGAGGTGAAGAAGGTTCTTTGGGGAGCAGGCTGTCACAGCCCCCTGGGGCACACCTGATCCTTGGAGGATGGAAAGAAATAGCTCTCATGATGACGTTCCTTTTGCGTGGTTGACTCCACTGCTGAGCACGGGCTCTAGGTGCACGGGCTCCAGTAATTGTTGTCCATGGATTTAGTGGGACTTTCCTGGTGGCTCAGACAGTAAAAGCTTCTGCCTACAATGCAGGAAACCTGGGTTCAATCCCTGGGTAGGGAAGATCCCCTGGAGAAGGAAATGGCAACCCACTCCAGTATTCTTGCCTGGAAAATTCCATGGATGGAGGAGCCTGGCAGGCTACAGTCCATGGGGTCCCAAAGAGTTGGACACAACTGAGCGACTTCACTTCACTTCACGGGTTTAGTTGCTCTTTGGCATGTGGAATCTTCTCAGAGCAGGAATCAAACCTGTGTCCCCTGCAATGGCAGACAGATTCTTTACTACTGGACCATTAGGGAAGTCCCTCTTTTCTTTTTTTTTCTTAAATTAATTAGCTTTTTATACGACACAAATGTTGTATCTTTAAACTGCAAACCTTGGCACATGGAAGGAGAGTCTTTCATGTTTCTCACATGGGTGAATGGGAATGAACATGTTCCTGTGCTCAGCCATGTCCGACTCTTTGTGACCCCATGGACTGTAGCCTGCCGGTCCACGGAATTCACCAGACCAAGAATACTGGAGTGGGTAGCCTATGCCTTCTCTAGGGGATCTTCCCGACCCAAGAATCAGACTGGAGTGTTCTGCATTATAGGAGGATTCTTTGCCAGCTGAACCACCAGGGAAGCCCCTGAAAATGTTCATACTCACCTTGATCAGGTCTTATCAAGGAATTACCTTGATAATGCCTAGGAAAGGAATTACCTTTCCTATTTTCCCCATGACTATGATCAGAACATTGTTTCATTAAAAAAAACAAAGACATAAAAACCCCCAAATCGAATGCTTTAGTGAGAAAAATTTTCATCACCTTCAATGATGAAGGAGGGGAAGCTTTAGGTGCAAAATGGGAAATTCCTAAGAGCTATTGCCAACATAAAAAGCAGCCCACACTGTGTCCTAACTTACAGTGACTTTTTGATACATTCACTAACTTAGTGAGTGAGTGAGTGAAAGTCACTCAGTTGCATCTGACTCTGCGACCACCTGGACTCTACAGTCCATGGAATTCTCCAAGCCAGGATACTGGAGTGGGTAGCCTTTCCCTTCTCCAGGAGATCTTCCCTAACCAAGGAACTGAACCCAGATCTCCAGCATTGCAGGCGGATTCTTTACCAACTGAGCCACTGAGGAAGCCCTATCTGTTGCTTTAGTGAGCAAAATTTTCACGGCCTTCAATAATGAAGGAGGGGAAGGAGACTTTGGGTGCAAAATGCGAAATTCCTAAGAGCTGTTGCCAACATAAAAAGCAGCCCACACTGTGTCCTAACTTATGGTGAGTTTACAGTGATTACACATTAATGTGGAGAATTCCCTGATACTCACCTTCTCTACTACTTAAATTGAAGTTACTGATCTTTCTTTTAAATAAAACAGGCCCCTGCCTCCTCCGGCCCCCATCCTCACCCCATTGACAAAGAGTGTGATTTCTCAGCTCTGTTAGAAGTCTCTGTACCTTTCAAAGCTCAGAAAAGTGGGATTTCCAGAAAATGTTACAGCCTCAGCCCAGGCACGACCTTCAGATATAGGCCAAGTTGCAGGCTTGACTAAACCAAGTATTAAACATGACAACTGAAGGGAATTCTTCTCCTTCATTCCTAATAAGAAGCTTTTCCTTTGGCTTTTTGACTTCTATTAATTAATTAACTGCCCTCACAGCAAGCTTGCAAAATCTGCAGAATAAGCTTCCATCCCTTTGGGAATAAAGCTGCTTTTTTGGAGTTTTGGGGTTTTTTGTTTGTTTCTTTTTGTTTGTTTGTTTGGCTTGGGGTTTTGGGGCTGGTAGTATGAGAGAGACTTGAGAAATAGTAGCATTTGTTTATGAAAATAAAGACATCTGGCTTTCTCAACCATGCATCCTCCTCCTCAGCCTATCCCACCCCCTTCCCAGAAAGGTCCAAGTCCAACTTTATCTCTCTAAAGCTCTTTTTACAGAAATTCTATTTGAAATCACTGCCTGACATAAAGTAACAGGGTTGCAGAGTTAAAACAAATTACCCAGGCAGTGAGAGAGGGGAAAATGAGAGTAACAGGCCTCTGGGGGAATGTTATGTTTTCAAATAGGATTTCAAAAGGAGATCGCTGATTGATTTAGAGATGTAATAGTTCCTCCTCAACCGGAGAAGAGAGAAAAAAAAGACAAAGTTCATAGGGCTTGGAGTCGGTTCAAGCCTCCTTAAACTCATCTTTAAAATGGCAGTCACTAATCTCCAGAAGTTTCTAATTACATGGCAGGATGGAGAGGACTCAGCTTCATTTGTGAAAATATATCGGTTCAACGATTGGCATTTCCCTTGGAGATGTCACAGCACAAAAGAAATTTTCTGCTCCCTGCCCACCCCTGCCTAAGACCTAAAGGTGATATCATCCCAGATCAACGTGACTCACAGCCAAAGGTATTCTCGGATCCCAGTTTTGTTTTATGAACTGTTATATATTAAATATTGCCCCTTTGGTGAGAGCTGTCAAAACAGTTTCATGTAATCTTCCCTGGGAGAAAGAGCTTTGTGATGCCACATAACTCAAATTATACAAATAACTGTCAAAAGTCATTAAAATCAGACTCGGAGGCGAGTGGGGGAGGGGGGAACTGCAACCAGCCAAATCTTGCCTCATGTTCACAGACAGTCCGAGATCTCCGTTCGTATTGATGAACAAGATTTGCCCCTTGGCTGAAGTCTATGGACGAGCCATTCACAGGCTGGTGGCCCCAGGAGAGAAAATGTTGAGTCTGGGTGGGGATGTGGGCCCCGAAAGACCAGCTGTCTAGGTGTAAATCCTGAGGTCATCGTTACTGTATCTGTGACCCTGGAGGACCTCCTTAAACCCTCTGGGTGTCAGTTCCTCATTCCTGAAATGATTTTAATCCTAGAGCTTGAGTTAAGGGTTAGGGCGAGAGCGCACTGAGCCGACAGGGGTGCTGATGGGGTCAGATGATAGCCCTTCCCTCACGGGTTTGCACCCCAACCCTTGAGACAGAGCCTGACGCTGGGTGGCGGATGGACTTGGACTAGTCTGGGTGGTCCGGATGGACTTGGACTTCTAGCAGCACTATTGGATGAGAGCTTGGGAAGAAGTCACTGACAATCTTTGATGCAACTGAATTTTCAAGTGTGTGATGTTTCCAGGAAGTGGGGACGAGGTCCATCCTCTTGAGGTTATATTCCCTGGCCCCCTGAGTAATGAGAGCCAGGCCAAGATGCCCGAGAAATCGCCAAGCCATCTCTCTCGGATGCACAGGCCTGGCCTCCTTGACACCTGCCCCCAGGAGGGATGGGGGCACACGTCTCTACTCTGTGCCCCTGGGAGGATCTCAAAGCAGAAACAGCTGTGGGAACTGGAGCTGCCTTTTGTGATTGAAAAGTACCCATGAGGGCATCACCTTCCCGTGCCTGGCATTAGGGAGCTGAATTCCTTGACAGCCCTCTCTGCAGGTGTCACCCGAGTTCTCAGCACAAGAACATTTTCTCTTTGTCAGGAGCCATGGTCAGCTTGACCTTTGAGCCTCACGCTCTTCTGTGGTCCCATCTAGAGCTGGTTCGGTCCTTGCCTAGAAGCCAGAGGGATTTTTCCAGAGCCGGAATTTGATTCCACTTCCCTCCTTGGAATAACTCGAAGCTGCTGGCTTGGAGCTTGGCTGCTGGGCACATGGGAGACAAGACCTCGAGTGACAAGTCTCCTCTTCCTCAACACCTCCCCCTCATCCTCAGTGGGGGGCACCCCCTCCCCCCGAACTCCCCAGTGCTCTTCCTCAGTTCTGTCCCTTTGATTCTTCTAGTTCTTCTTGGACTGCCAGCTCTCTTCCTCACCATCTCCACTGGTTAATTTTTTCTTCACATTTTAAAAGTGTTATTGGAGTATAGTTGATTTACAAGGCTGTGTTAGTTTCAGGTGTACAGCAAAGTGCATCAGATATGCGTATACCCATATCCACGCTTTTAGACACTTGTCCCATATAAGCCATTACAGAGTACTGAGTAGAATTCCCTGAGCTATACAATGGGTTCTTTGTTTATTTCTTTGTCTGTTTTTTTGTTGGAGCATAGTTGGTTTACATACAGTAAGTTCTTACATCTATTGTATACAGTCAAGTGTATAGGTCAATCCCAATCTTCCGATTTATCCCTTCCTTCCTTATCCTCTGGGAACCATAAGATTGTTTTTTACATTTGTGTTTGTTATCTATTTCTGTTTTGTAGATAAGTTCATGTGCACCCTTTTAAAATTTTTCTGATAGAATTTTTTTAATCAGGTTGATTTTTTTGCATTTATTTTATTTTATTACTTTTTGGCTATGCCACACAGCATGTGCAATCTTAGTTCCCCAACCAGGGATAGAACCCATGCCCTCTGCAGTGGAAGCATAAAGTCTTATCCAATGGACTGCCAAGGGAGTCCCTGTACCCTTCTTTAAGATTCCACATGTAAGTTATATCATATGATATTTGTCTTTCTGCGTCAGACTTACTTCACTCAGTATGAGTCTCTCTGTCCATCTGTGTTGCTGTATTTACTGGTTAATTTTTACTCATTTTTACTTGTTGAGCCAGGGACCCTCTTTGAAACTGCCCTCCCTGGAATCTCCAGGAGGGACCCAGCCTCCCCCTATACCCTTGTCCTGAACCTCTGTTCTGCACCTCCTTTTCTCCCATAGGACCAGTGGGTCAAAACCCCTGCTGCACAGTGGAACCTCCAGAGGGATTTTGGAAGCAAACCATTGCCTGGACACCATCATCCATCAATGCAATTAGAACCTCTCAGGATAGGACCTGGGCATCTCTGTCTTCAAATGTTCCCCAGGAAGCACAGAGAAGGTTGGGAACCCCACACTAGATCCTGAGACTTCAAGGGCCAAGGTTCCATCCCATGAGCTGCTACACATCCAGAATCTTGCCAACTGCAAGCTGGACAGCTTGATAGCTTCTTGGGAAATGAGCGTAGGAATAATGATGGACACATTTTAGTTCACAGAGGTGAGAGAGATACCTGCTTTTTTTTTTTTTTTTTTAGTATTCTTTAATTAAACTTTACTTTTCACTCCAAGCACCCATTTAGGGCTAGAAGGGAAAACATACCTTTTACTTAGGTTCTGCATCTTCAGGGATGTGCCCCGGGTTGAGAGCATGTTGGGGAGAAGGGCACATAGTCCTCAGTGATACATGCACACCCGTTGTCATGGAGACATCAGCATCCTCGTGGCAGGGCAGCCTTGGGCTCCAGTTTTCCTCTGCTTCCATGGCTTGCTTGAGGATGGAGATTTTTGCAAGGATGCTGGCTGTCTCCATCTGCCTGTCATGCCCTGGGGCCACCAGAGAACAGTTCTTTATCTTCTCTACCTGGGCTTCACGGGTGAGCATTTTCTTCCCTGCTTTTCAAAGACAGTTGTCTCTGCCCACAAATCCTCCTCTTTCCTCTTTTCAGGTATTCCACGATCTCTCTAAAGTCTCCTTGTCTTTGGGAACAAAAGCCAGAAAGACTTGAAGACCTCTTCCCTCTTCCCCCTACTCACTCCTCTGGGACAAGGGACCACAGAGGAGGCAGGGGCACAGTGAACAGGGGGAAAGAAAGGTAAATACCTGAAAATGATATAGCTGCCATAAAAGTAATAGTGAACATGACCTCATTTCATCCTATACCCATTTAACAGACAAAGAAAACTGAGGCTCAGAGAAGTGAAGTTGTCTGCTCAAAGCCATACAGATTTTATATGGAGGATCCACAATTTACAACCAGGTCTGTTTAAATTCCAACTGTCCACCACCACACTGAGCTGCATAAAGAATTTTTTGCCTCTTTGGTGTTCCAACTCTCTTGTGAGAATTTTCTTTCCTTTTTTCCATTCTTGATTTCTTTTTTCTGTTTTATGTGTACATACATGTATTTTTAGTCACTTTAATCCACTGGCATCAAGATAACATCTGGGATTGAGGGTAAAGAAATGAGAGTAATTTTTATATCTCAAAAAGGTTGCCATACACCGTGAAATGAAATTAAAATAGTGAATAGACTTCTTCCAATATGATTCCTTCTGAGAGACTTCACGAATTTCCATTCAGTCTTTACCACTGTAGAGAGTTAAAAATCTAACTCATAAACCATGATCTTGTTATTACCCTCCTTTGTGAGCAAAGAGTCAGACACGACTGAGCGACTTCACTTTCACTTTCACTTTGTGCCCTCCACACCCCATCAAATTATGGATATTCTGAGTTGCCCACAGGCTTTCCAGGTGGCGCTAGTGGTAAAGAACCCAATTGCCAGTGCAGGAGACATAAGAGATTAGGGTTCGATCCCTGGGTTGGGAAGATCCCCTGGGGGAGAGCATGGCAACCCACTCCAGTATTCTTGCCTGGAGAATCCTATGGAGAGAGGAGCCTGGCAGGCTACAGTCCATGAGGTCCAAGAAGTTGGACACGACTGATGCGACTTAGCACGCATGCACGTATGAGTTGCCCACAAATTACCTTTATTCCCACACTACTGTATATATGAATATTTATTTTTGTAAGGGAAAATTTTAATTCTTTTTATTTATTTTTTTTTACAAAAGTGCATGTAAAGTCTCTTCAAGTCCACAATTTCCTCCCTGTTTTCTTTCATTCTTGTTTTCTGATTTGAATCCTTTGGTTGCTTAAAAAGATTTTCTTTTCCCCTCAAGTCATTCTGGTCAATTTTAGCATCTCCTTTTCAGGGTTTAGACACTTGAGAAAACTTCATCTAGGTCAGTGAGTACCTGCTGCTGAAAAGAATCTTCTGGAATGCTGTTTTGATTTGGCCTGACCTTTGTCGGCAAGTTCATGTCAAAGGTCACCAGGAATACAGAGTAAGGGGTCAACCAGGGCCCAAACAAGTGACTATATGTCAAAAGCAATTTTCCGAAAGTGCTCGCCTGGACAAGCAGGCTGTAGGTTTCAGTGGTTCTTGACCCCTAGTGTGTTCAATATATTTCTGGTCAGGGCTGTGGGAACGACCCTCCAGATGTCTTTAAGAAAGTCCCCGCCTTCACCTGCCTTCTCTGGCAGAGCCTTGGCTGTCAGCTGCCAGGGGGTGGGGGTGGGGGGTGTTTACCGAGCTGAGTTTTGCTCCCAGTTAATCTACTCATGAAATTAATTGCTGCTTCCCAGGCACCGATGTTTATGCTAAAGCTGCACTTTAGAGAGCTTTAGCATAGAGAACTTTAGCACAGAGAGCTTTCACGTGGACATCTTTCTCTGATCTATTTGCCCAGCCCCCAAGCTCAACCCAAATGTTATGCTCCCCACTCCCCAAGGTCTTCAAATCCTTTCGGTGACAAGGCACCTTGTATTGTAAACATTGATTTGCTCTTTTGAACAGATGTTTTGCATATTACTCAATGTTCAAACATGCTGTTTTTATTCATTTGCTTGGTTGCTAAAGTCATGTTTGACTCTTTGCAGCTTCATGGACTTGAGTACACTGGGCTTCCCTGTCTTTCATTATATCCCGGACTTTGCTCAAACTCACGTCCAATGAGTTGATGATGCTACTAACCTTCTCATCCTCTGTTGCCCCCTTTTCCTTCTGCCCTCAATCTTTCCCAGTCTCAGAGTCTTTTCCAGTGAATCGGCTCTTTGCATCAATGTGGCCAAAGTATTAGAGCTTTGGCTTCAGCATCAGTCCTTCCAGTGAATATTCAAAATTGGTTTCCTTTAGGACTGATTGGTTTAATCTTGTTGTCCAAGGGACTCGTGCTAGAGAAAAAAAAATCCACTCACCCCTACAATCCCCAGAGGGAATCACCCTTAACAGATTCCAGTATCCTCTCAAAGATACTTTATGTATATTTTGTCAAGCATGCGTATAGAACCTTTCTCCCTTCTTTTTACCCACATGGCAGCATCATTGTTCAGAATAGTCCTTTGGGGGAAGCCTCTTTGTCATGCTGGCACCTTGGATCACCACACTGGCTGACATTTCCCAGGGCTTTCTGAGCCCAGGACTGGGTGAAGCTTTCTACCTTCCTTTTCTCACTTTGTTCTCCCATAACTAATGAGATTGTGTTACTTATTATTGCTTCCGCTTTGCAAGCAGCAAGTTCAGAGAGGTTTAGTGGCATATTTAAGTGCAATGGCTTCCTAGGTGGCGCTAGTGGTAAAGAGCCTGCCTGCCAGTGCAGGAGACGTAGGAGACCCAGGTTCGATCCCTAGGTCAGAAAGATCCACTGGAGAAGAAGATGGCAACCCACTCCAGTATTCTTGCCTGGCAAATCCGATGGACAGAGGAGCCTTGAGGGCCACAGTCTATAGGGCCACACAGAGTTGGACACGACTGATACGACGTAGCATGTGTGCGCTAAAGGCAATAACAGACAAGAAGTGGCCGAAGAGGGATTTGAACCTGGGTCTGCCTGACCTCAGAGGGCTCAGTGATATGAGCTGGTTGTCCTCAGGCAAAGAGAGACTAGTTCTGTCGGTCTGCATAGGGCCGAGCATGGAGGGGTACAACCACTAGACACTGAGCTGTGAGCCGGGCACAGAGCTGAAACCTCAGGGCTCCGAGAATGAGCTGTCAACCTGAGCCCGGTGAAAACAAGAGAAGTCTCAGACACCATGGGTCATTCTCAAGTTCTTGCTTGTGGTCCAAAGCCAGACAAATTCTAGGCTACTCCTAGAAATCACTGTGAATTCAAAATAGACACGAACCTGAGAGCTGTTACTGTCAGGATGTGGAAACAAAAGCTTTGGGAAAGACCTCGTTGAAACTAGAGTCATCTTGGGATTTCCCTGGCAGTCTGGTGCTTAAGACTTCCACTTCTAGGGGAGTAGGTTTGATCCCTGGCCAGGGAACTAAGACCTCACGCGCTGTGAGGCATGGCCAGAGAGGGAAAAAAAAATAGAAAAAGATATTAGAGTCATCTTCCAACAGCCTTCAGAAGGAAAAGAACTCAAGT
The DNA here is from genome assembly GCA_006410615.1 of Neotragus moschatus. Taxonomy (NCBI): domain Eukaryota; kingdom Metazoa; phylum Chordata; class Mammalia; order Artiodactyla; family Bovidae; genus Neotragus; species Neotragus moschatus. The sequence continues at coordinate 857,378 of SJYA01001955.1, read as the reverse complement.
GAGAGGCAAGGATTTAGGGAAATAAGCAATGAGTCGACACAAAGCTTTCCTGTACTCTCTCCTCACCCCAATAAAGATGCCGTATGGTGTGGCATGCAGGAAGAAGGGCCCTGGGGGAGATGCAAGGAGAAAATTGTTGGGTGAGGTGATGAATCCAGGGGATGACCTTATTCCTCTTTCCCACCTCAACTTCCTTAACCTCTTCCTCCAGGCAGCCCTCCTTCCTGACCTCCAGGTGGAGTTGTTTCCCCTCCTCTGGGGCCCCTTGGAATGACATACTTTTCCTCATTTAGCAGTTGTCTCTTAAGATTGTAACTGTCCGGTTTGCAGGAGTGTTTCCCCCTAAATCAGAGATCTGCCAACAATTTTCTGTAAAGAACCAGATGATAAATATTGTAGGCTTTGGGGGCCATATGGTTCCTGTCACAACTACTCCACTCTGCCATAGTAGTATGAAAGCAGTCACAGAGAAAACATAAACAAGTTCAAGGGCAGCCGTGTTTCAATAAAACTTTTTTTATGGACCTTGAACTTTGAGTTTTGCATCATTTTCACATGTCGCAAACTATCGCTCCCCTTACGATGTTTTTTTCCTCTCAAGGCTAATTTGTTGTTGTCGTTGCTGTTCTGCATCTTTGATGCTGCTTGCAGGTTTTCTCTGGTTGTAGTGAGCGGGGGCAAAGCTCCCTCGCAGTGCACAGGCTTCTCATTGCGGAGGCTCCTCTTGTTGTGCAGCACGGGCTCTAGACACATGGGCTTCAGTGGTTGCAGCAGGTGGGCTCAGTAGTTGGGGCTCCTGGGCCCTAGAGCACAGGCTCTGGTAGTTGTGGTGCACAGGCTTTATCTGTGGCTTGTGGGATCTTCCTGGACCAGGGATCGAACCCGTGTCCCCTGCATTGACGGGCAGATTCTTATCCACTGTAAAGGGGATTTTAAACAGCCCTCTCCAGGCTATTTAAACTATGAACACCTTTCTTTGCTCTCAGGTTGTCCTAAAGCAGGTGATGGGTCAAGTTTGGGCAAGTCCAGATGCCCCAGTCGGAGAAGGCAATGGCACCCCATTCCAGTACTCTTGCCTGGAAAATCCCACGGATTTTCCCTGCTAGGCTGCAGTCCATGGGGTCTCGAAGAGTCAGACACAACTGAGCGACTTCACTTTCACTTTTCACTTTCATACACTGGAGAAGGAAATGGCAACCCACTCCAGTGTTCTTGCCTGGAGAATCCCAGGGACGCGGGAGCCTGGTGGGCTGCTATCTATGGGGTCACACAGAGTCGGACACGACTGAAGTGACTTAGCAGACTTAGCAGTAGACGCACCAGTAAGTCTTAACCAGTGAATTTCCAGCAAGTGCAACTGGCAAAGCAGTTGTTGAAGGAATAAATTACCCAAGGTAGGGGGAAGGGAGAGTGGTTAGAGACATTAACTCGTCAGAAAAATATTAAATTTGCAAATGGGTTTTATTTGTTCTGAAGTGTCATTGCTTTTTCTCCCCTGCTGAATGTTATGAAATGCTAATTAGCTCCCATCACAACCACGGTTCACAGGTCTGTTTGATCTCCTTTTTTCAGGGTGTCTACATGGCATCCTGCAGACAGAAATAATTCAGCACAGCCCTGGACAACCGCTCAGCCCTGTCTCAGCAGCTGTCAAACCAGGGAGGCAGGACAGGGAGGCCCAAAGGAGGGTGTCGACTGACAAGCAGTAATAAAACCAGCCTCAGAAGACATCCGTTTCTAGTTCATGTTGCTGAGTTGTGAGTGAGCACACCTACATGATGCCAAAGTCCAGGGATGCACAGGTGGTTACAACGGTGGGGTGCCTGGCGTGCAAGGGTCTCTTCTGTCCTAGGCAGGGGATACACAAGACAGAGCTTATTCCTCTGACCACAGACTTCAGATCCCTCCAGAGCACACATGGTGTGCTGATGAGCAGCCCAGCTACTCCCGGTTAGACCTCTGTATACTCAGGCTTCCCAAACGGGCACTATGGACGTCTGGGGTGGGATATGTCTGTCATCGGGGCCTGTACTGTGCATCATGGGATGTTACAGCATCCCTGACCTCTGCCTTCTAAATGACAGTAGTACTCCCTAGCCAGTTTGGGAAATTAAAAAAAAAGTTTCCAAGCATTGTCAGATGTCCCTCCCCTTGGGGGCCAAATCCTCTCCCCCCAAGCCCCTGTCTCCAAGGTTGGAAGCTCTAATGAAGACTTGGTGACCCTGATCCTGAATACATGTCTTCAAGCCAGAGTGAGCCCAGGGTGGAACACTGGCTAAATAAGAAAGAAAAACAAAGGGCCCAGAGGGAGATTTTTATAGAGTGAAGTGTGATTGGTATACCAAGATTTTCCTTCCTAGCTGTTCGTGCGAAGATACCTTTTATGAAACGAAGATGCTAGCAGATGGCAACTTTTTCCCCCATATATGCTTGTACCTGGCCAAATTGAGACTTGGCAGTCCTATGTCAACCCACTCATCTTCTTGCTGTTGAAGATTTACAGAGTGAAAGTCCAGAGCCTAGGAACGACTGCCTCAGAAAAATCAGATTTCCCACTCTCTCCTTAAAGAGCTCCTGGCTCCAGTGATTTCTGGCGGTCCAACTATATAATGAAAATATTGGGTTGGCCAAAAAGTTGGTTTGGGTTTCCCCTGTAAACTGTTATGAATGAACTTTTTGGCCAACCCAATAATAACTGTGCCTGTTTCATACGGTTTTTGTGAAGAATGAATGAGAAATAGAGCTTAAAGCACAGGCTTAGTCTCTAGGCTGAAGATCCATCAGCTTAGGGTCTGTAATTCGCCTGGATTCATGTAAATCCAGGATAAATGTTGGGGATTATTATTACTATTATTGATATCTTTCAACTCCGTGGGAGCTCTGACATACACATCTGCTTTACTCAGAGGCTTCACTCCATGCCTGGCAAGCTCTCCGATTCCCATTATTCTGTGCAAAATAAAACAAGGAAGGTCCCCAAGCGTCCCCAAACTCTGCGCTGAAAGCAGATGCTTAACAGTGGGAATTTTTCTGACAGTCCTTTCTCCCTGCAAACCTGCCCACTCACAGGGCTGCATCCTGAGACAGAAGGGGAGAGGATGCATAATTACCGATTTGAAACGTGGTTGCAGAGAGCCGACATGTCCGCGCTGGCAGCGCCCTTTAAAGGCGTGTGTCGTTCAAATGTCGACACCCGCTAATTACAGGGTAGGGAACATGAAAGTTGGAGGGGAGTGGCGGGGTGGTCAGCCGCCCCCCCTGCCCCCTTCCTTTCAAGTGCTCATTATGAAATAGTTCTCTCTGGGCTGATCGACAATCCTAAGAGCCCCACCTCCATGCCAGGTTTCATGTCATCTGGCTGGTGCCCCCAAAGCGCTTTCCCACCCCTCTCTGCTGTTTCTGCTCCCCTCCCGACTACTCAGCAGGAGAGAGGGGAGAGGCTGGGGTGGGCCACCAGGGTCACCAGGGGAGGCCCTCAAGCCCACAGCCTGGACCTCCTGGGAGCTTAGGTGTCCATGGCTTCTAATGCTTGGGGGCTTACCCATATTCACGGTTGATCAAGGCAGATGTCCTGATTCTCAGAAGAAGAAAACAAAAATTTCAGAAACTATCTTTTAATGGTCATTTCGGACACGAAATGGCTTTCTGAGTGCCACAGCTTGGGAGGACACGTAGAAATGAGTCAGAAACATACAGATTAGATTTCCCTATGCAAAATCCTCAGCAATCTAAAAAGCAAGGAACACACTGTAATGAGGCCGTTCTTGGTGTTGAGCGCCCAAGAAACTGTGGGTTTCCCAGAGCAAGAGGCCTCCTCCTTCCAGATGGCTCCATCTTTCCTTCATTCACTCCTTCATTCAACAAGTATTTCCAGAGTCCTCCCACATGCCAAACAAGCACTTGGCAGAGCCTGGGCTTGCGGAACCAGAGGAAGCAAGCTTGCGGTCAGGCTGGAGAGACAGGTAGATCCCGGTAACCCCCTGAGTCCTCCTTATGAGCCGTGCCAGGAAGGAACTGGAGCAAAGAGACTGATGGAGGGTTGAAGGGGGCGAGGGGGACGCCTTTTATCTGGGAGTTTGGCCAAGGCCCTCGGAGATGAATTCTAGTTCTTTATGACTTACGTTCACGTGGTGCAAAATAAAAGCACTGGGCGGGCAGGGGGAGGTGGCATTTGAAATAAGGAAGGAAGGAGCCAGCTTGGTTAATAGCCTTAGATAGCCCATGGCTTCTGGGTGTCTCTGTTAGTTCTCTTCCCTCTTGCTATTAGAGTGTTACATGTATGTGTGTGTTAAGTTTGCAACCCCATACACTGTAGCTCACCAAGCTCCTCTTTCCCTGGGATTCTCCAGGCAAGAGTGCTGGAGTGGGTTGCCATTTCCTCCTCCAGAGGATCTTCCCGACCCAGGGACTGAATCTGTGTCTCCTTCATCTCCTGCACTGGCAGGTGGGTTCTGTACCACTAGCGCCCGCCACCTGGGGAGTCTGCTGCATGCACATTGTTTCCAAATTCAGTTCTCTTCTGAAATCTTACCCGTGGCTTCCACGGTGTGCCTTTCTTCATGGTTGGACGGATGAGCTGGATGGAGGAGGACACCGGAAGGCAGAACTACAGGATGGGCAGAGAGTGATCCTGGCACAGGGGACACTCCCACCCCCACCGCCCTGATGGGGGCTTCACAAGCCAGGCTGAGCACCCCCAGGCCTCTTCTCCAAGCATCTTCCAACTCTCGTAAGAATCACGTGGGAGACTGCACTCTCCAGTTTGCACATGCTCTCGTTAGAGCCATGTGAGCAGAATGGAGCAGAAGGCAATGAACCCCGCTTTCGTAATGGTGAACTATGGCTCAGAGAGGTGCAGGTAGCTGCCTAAGGTCACCCAGGAAGCGAAAGTCAGAGCCAGAACTCCAACCTAGGGTTCCTGCCTGCAAGTCCCACATTCTCTCCTGTCCCTACCACACACCCTTCTCAGAAGCAGAGTCCACTGTGTGATGAGGCGTCTGACCTCTACGGGTGAGGATGCACCTAGCCTTTCCTGGATCTCAGCCCTGGAAACCAGTCAGAGTGAGCCAGCTCTTCTGATGAAGTCAGGCCCAGAGCTGGTGACAGCAAAGAGGCCAAATGGGCACACAGGGCAGGGGGAGGGGAGATGGCATTTGAGATAAGCCCGGAAAGGAGGTGGAGGAGGGGCAGGAGCCACTGCTGCAGGTGGGGACATGCCCAGGAATCCTGTGGGAGTGGAGGTGATGGGTGGGGTGCCTCCACGGGGCTGGAGAATCTGGTGCTCGGACAGGGCATGTCCATCTTGGGACATCTCTTCTTGGCCACATGTTGGCGAAGCCACCTGTTCTTGGGTGCTGTGTCTCCCCCAGTCTCACAGGGGTTCTGGGGAAGAACGATATGTCCTCTGCTCTCTGGTGGCTCCAGTCATTGCCCGTGGGTCCTGCCTGGGGACTGTCTCACTCACTGTCTACTCATCCTTTTCTACCACAGGCATTACTGTGTCATGGACCCCAGACCCTCTCCCAGCTTCTGGTTAAGAAATCAAACACTCCCCAGAGACCTCTGTGAGCAACACTTTTTCCTGAAGTTTTAGGAAAAATGCAAATAACTTAAAAGAAAACAAGAGAGATATTCTTGGTAAAAGCTTCGTGGAGGTATCCACTGGTCTAAGCCCCAGCATCTCACCTGTCTTCGTTTCCAGCTTTCTCTGTCAGCTTTGTTTACATTTCGTGATCTCCTGTGTCGTCTTTTCCTAACACTACGAAAGTCACTTCCTCACCTCCATGCCCCTGGACACTTATGAGGGTGTTTTCCTAATATTCAATTCTCTACCCTCGAAAAATGCCAGCACCTGGAGGGTTGAGATCATTCTAGTCACTCTTCATTAAAAAAAAAAAAAAAAAGTACTTATTTGACTGCATCAAATCTTGTTGAGGCACATGGGGTCTTTGTCGAGCCTTGCAGGACATTGTGCGTATGGCTGTTGTGCTCTAGAGTGAGCAGGCTTCAGGAGTTTCAAGGCAACCGGCTGTCTGGTTGTGGTGCACCAGACGCACGGGTTTGGTTGCCCTGCAGCACGTGGGATCTTAGTTCCCCGACTAGGAATTGAACCCATGTTCCCTGCACTGCTGAGCATATTCTTAACTACTGGACCACCAGGGAAGCCCCCAGTCACTCTTCTACATCAGGGGTTGGGAAGCTTTCTGTAAATGGTCAGATGGTAAATATTTTAAGATTGCTGGCCACACAGCCTCAGTTTTGACCATCAACTCACACTACCTTTGTAGCGTGAGAGCAGCTGTAGACCATGTTTCACTGAGTGTGTGGGTCTCTGTTCTGATAAAACCTGTTCATCAAAATCAAGCCCCGGAGCTGCTGTTTGTAGACTCCTGCTTTAAAAATCAGTTATTTAGTGGAGAGAGAGTCACCCTGTATATACACCCGACTTACTTCCCGAGCATTGAAACCACTGAATCATAATAAGGGTCTTTTCTGGGCACCCACTGTATGCCTGGCCTCATGCTAAGGGCTGTGAGAGGGTGGAGAACAGTTCTGAGAGAACTTCTCATGGTTACCCAGTCTTTGAAGATGAGATAAGGTAAAATTTGTATTAACGTGTGTAGTGGGTTGATGGTGTCCCCTTCAAAACTGATGTCCACCTGGAGTCTCAGGATGTGACCTTATTTGGAAGCAGGGTCTTTGTGGATATAATGAAGGTAAAGAGCAGGAAATCATCCTGGATTAGGGTGGGCCCTGAATCCAATAAGAGTTTTCTTGGAAGAGACAGAAAAGGACACATAAAGAGACACAGGGAAGAAGGTGCGTGAAGACAGAGGCAAGGACAGGAGCGATGCAGCCACAAGCCAAGGAATGCCGGAGCCACAGGAAACTGGAAGGAGAAAGGGACAGGCTCTCTTTAGAGCCTTCAGAGATAGTGTGGCCTGTCGACACCTTGATTTTGGACTTCCAGCTTTCAGGACTGTGAGAAAATAAAGTTCTGTTGTTTTAAGCCACCCAATTTGTGACAATTTGACGTGGTAGCCTCAGGAAATCAATATACTGGAAAATCTCCCAAAGTGTTTTTCACTCCTGCCCCCTTGAGGAAGAGAAGCAAAGATCTCACTGTGTTTATGTGTCAGATGTCGAGTGAGATTTGGTTTCACATGAACCATGAAATGGAGACAATGTTGTATGGGTTTGGAATCCCTGACTATAGAACTGTCTTGATTGCTACTCTCATGAAATGACTCTCACGCAGTAAGTAGTATTAAGCAATCCTGCCAGTAGTGTCTCAAGTTGCATCCGTCTTGGGGGTAATGAAGCCAGTGAGAACACCCTGCTATGATGTCACAGCCCAACAAGAAGGCACCAATCAGAGCCAGGATGCTCTGGATGGACCTGTGGCAGGAAGGGAGGATGTAGGCTCACTCTGTTCAGACCATCACGATGCTGAGAGACCAGCTTGCCTCAGACACTTCCTGCAGAAGAAATATCCATGTTGCTGAAGACGGGACCTCAGCCAAGTCAAGTCTCACAAGTGACTGGGGGAGTGGTACAGATGCAGGTGAAGAATTCAGGACTTTGGGGTTTCCTTCCACGTGAGTTGACTCTACCTCAACCACATGGGATGGAGGAGGCGTGTCTTCCCAAAGGAAGGATCCTAGGTAAACAATGTCTGCTCACTACATGGGAACCATAGACACAACATTGAACAGCTTGGAGTGGGTTGTGTGTTACACACACATGTGCACACATGCACACACATGCCTGTACACACACTTCTACACACAAGTCTCTCTCTACCTTGGGAGGCTTCGAGCTTTGAGTGGATGGTAGGCCTTCTCTGGGGTGGCAGGCAGGACTAGTATTTGTAACTGGGCTCCTGAAACTTCACACTGGACAGAGGACCAGAGTTCTGAGGGTGCCAAATTGGAAAAGACGCTGATGCTTGAAGAATTGGGGGCAGGAGGAAAAGGGGATGACAGAGGATGAGATGGCTGGATGGCATCACCGACTTGATGGACGAGAGTTTGAGTGAATTCCGGGAGATGGTGATGGACAGGGAGGCCTGGTGTGCTGCGACTCATGGGGTCACAAAGAGTCAGACACGACTGAGCGACTGGACTGAACTGAACTGAATGAAGGAGAAGAGGATTTATGGACAGGACATGGGGAAGTCACAGGGAAGCGTTGAATGATTGTGTGGATGAATGAATGGATGGATGGGTAGATAGATGGATGGATGAACCAGATGTCTTCCTGCAGATTAAGGACCTGCTATTGGAGGAGTCATGCAGGTGTCCAGGTGAGCAGCCACGTCTGTAAGGATATCTTTGGAGCTCAATTTCCCTTTTATTTACAGTATGCGGTTGTGGCCTCCATCATCCCTGTACATAGAATAAGGATCACAGTATTTCCTGTTTTAAGAGAACTTTTCCTCTAATGCCCTCCAGGTGGTGGTGGTGGTGGGTTAGTCGCTAAGTTGTGTCCGACTCCTTGGGACCCCATTGATTGTAGCCCGCCAGGCTCCTCTGTCCATGGGATTCTCCAGGCAAGAATCCTGGAGTGGGTTGCCATTTCCTCCTCCAGGGGATCTTCCCAACCCAGGGATCGAACCCAAGTATCAAACCCAGGTCTCCTGCACTGCAGACAGATTCTGTACCATCTAAGCTACGAGGGAAGCCTAATGCCCTCCAGTGTGACTGCAAATGGCTAAAATCTCTCCAGAAAAGGCACTGGAAGAGTTATTATTCTATCACATTCCGCATCCGAAGCAGAATCATAGCCCTCAATTGAACTGGCTGGTGTGGTGCCTCCCTGCTCCTGAGCTTTGGGGCGCCTTATCTGGGACTAGTTGAGTCCATGCCTTCGAAACCACCAGAATCCCGGCAGGGGAGGAGAGGCGCTTTCTTACTTTCTTCCCAGTTTTATCAACCCTCTGGAGGAAATGAGGGTGGGGACCATGACCCCCAAAGATTCTAAAGATTCTCAATGGAATTTTAGGGGCTCCTGCAGCATTTGCTCTGACTCACCAGCTTGTCCCATGACTACCTCAAGAATCTCAAGGACTTGCTTATTTTGTCCTGATGGTTTTCAAAAGGTGCTTAAAAGAAAATTCTTCCCAGTACGCTGGGTTACGTGGCAGAGCTTGGGTGCAATTTCATAGCTTTCAGAAGGATGGTTTTCTTCATCTTTACAGACTTCAAGGTCTCAAGGAACCACTTCCATAGGTCACAGACAGGGTCGTGGTAATCTTCGTTTTATAGATGTGGAAAAGTGAGACATTCAGAGGGGCTGTGATAAACCAGAAACCTTGCAAGCCATTCCCTGTGTCTTCCAGTTAAAATCTCTAAATCTCCACTTTGCCCACAGAGGACCACCCTTCTCTCAACGGATAATAAATTTTGAGCTGAGTCGAAATCAGAACTCCGGCAGATCTGAGCTGGCCCTAGGAAGAAGCGGTTGGAAAACGGTTTCCATGGGTACGGATTTTGACAAGATCAACTGCAAACGTTCACCACCCCAAGATGACAAAACTCCAGCAACTCCAAAGCTGTTAAGGATAGCTTTAGGGCAAATTTTAATTAAAACTGGATAGCATATATGAAAAGCATCTAATTTGTAGTCTATAAAAGAGTTTAGGAAGCACAACTCCAGAGCCTGGGGACCAGTGGCTGTAACAATTATGTTGCAACTTTTCACAGCACAATCACAACATGTTAATTTGTTAATGAATCAGTCAGAGCAGGAGAGCTCCTGACAGCAGGAGGAAAACACAGAGATTACATTTACATTTCTATTTTTAAATAAATTAAATGTTTCAAGTCAAATTCAAACTTCACATGAAAGTTTTGACTTTCTACTGATATTTTTAAAACTCAGATTGCCTGCTAATATGAGGATTAAGTTTCTTAGGATTTCTCAGGGAGAACTAAGTGTTTTCTTTATTTGAAGGTGGCTGCAATTACATATGTGCTAAACGTGGCCATTTAGTGGAGATGAAAAGTGGCCTGTTTTTCCTCTTTTCCTTTGTGAAGTTCTGGTCCTTGTACTAAATATGGACTCAGGAAGGAATCAGCACAGGAGAAAAAGAAACAGTAGAGATGATGAGAGGCTTCATTGTTGGTGACCCTACTTTTGAATACAATACAAAGAAAATCAAAAGAGGAAGGAAGGTGAGGGGGCGTGGCCAGCAGGGTGGGATGAGGGTGAAATGGGTGGTTTTAACCCCAAGGAGGTGGTAGCTCTCAGCCTGAAAGCGTGTCCTCGACTTTGTACATCGTTCATATCACCCTAGTCCTGGCCCTGAAAAGACACAGCCTGAGTTCACCAAACTCCAGCTAAATGGATCCCATAAAACCCACTGGTCTCAGCATCCCCGGACACAAGAGGGGGTGGGGACTGGGAGTGGGAAGATTTAGGGGCCTTAACAGAATGCAATGAAATCACTGGACTTTTGCAGATCTTACAAAAGCATTTGCTCACGACGAGAATTGTGGTGAGAACTGTGGTCCTTGGAAGGACCTGTATGCGTGAGGGGCCCTGAACTCACACTTGGAAGGACCTGTATGAGTCAGGGGCCTTGAACTCACTCCACACACTTTAGTCAAACCACCTTCGTGTGTACCATCTCACATGTTCTTCAGATTCTCATATACTCTTCACCAAATCCAAAGAGACAGACATTACTACTAATCCACATCAGAGAGAGGAAAAAATGGACACACAGAGGAGGTGCCTAATAGGAGTTGGGTCACACAGCTAATAACCCCCAGAGCTGAGATTTGAACTTGCTTGTGTTGATGCCAGCCTTGACTCTCACTTGCACTGGCCACTGTTTCTCCAGGAAGGGAGGGATCTCCGTGCACTTCTTGTTCTAACAGGGAAGAAACAGGGGGATGGAGGAGTAGACACACACGGGTGTAACAACTACAGGTGTAACAAGCACAGGAGCCTGGAATGGTGTGACGAGGGCAGGCATAGCACTTATGGGTGTTATGAGCACAGGTATAACACACCCAGGTGTAACTAGCACAGGGGACTGAGTAGCGTAACAAGCACAGGTGTAACAAATACAGCGGGCTAGAACAAAAATTAAGGCAGTGAAAAATCACCCCCAAATCTGACGTGAAACCAGATTCCAGCAGAGAAGAACCGTCTTTCCTACGGCTGGGTCTGACACCGGAGTGGCCGCAAGTGAGAAGCCGCTTCAAGGAGACGTTGCGGCAAAAATAAGGATGGGCAGGGAGGAGGGAGGAGTTTTTCCACCATCTCCCAATCCTGGGGCTGATTCTTAAGGCAGCCTCGCCCCCCCCCCCTTTTTTTGAACTTTTAACCTCCTGGATAAAGAGAGTATTACTTATTTCTGAATGTAATGGGAAGATTACAATAAGGAAACAGTCTGGTGGAAGCATTATTTTTCTTTCAATCACCCAGCATCTACTCTTCGGAATAGCTGCTCCCCTCTGCTCTATATGGTCCAGGTTGGCTCCATCAATTCTTTGCCCAAATGGTAGTGCTGAAGCTCACCGGCCAATGGGAGTGTCCCATTTCTTTGGACATGATGATTGGTCTAGGGGTGGATCCAAGACCCAAGCTGACCAATCAGAGTCCTTCCCTGGAATTCAGATGAAGATGTTGACCAAGAAGGTTGCTGTAAGGATGCCCGTGAGTTGGGCCACCACTGCCTGTGGTGGAAGCCTGGTGGAGAACAAGGCACAAGAAACTGAGGGAAGCAGAGCTGAGAGCCTGAAAGAGACAGAGATGGAGGACAGCCTTGACAGCAGAGCTGAGCAGGAAGCATGTCTCACTAGATCCCTAGAGAGCCCCAGGAAGGAAATGCCATTTATCACCAACCTGTATTACAAGCAAGGCAACATGATGTGAAGTACCTGCTCAAGGTTCACACGACAAGCAGGTGGTGGAGCCCAGGTTGGCGTGTTTGCCTGCAAGCCCCAGTTTAGTCATTCTGCTGGTACCTAGCGAGACTGCCATGTGCTGACCCAGGGCTAGATGCTAGCAATCCACCTACAGTAGACACCGTGGCTGCCTCCAAAAAGCCCCTGGACCAGAGGGGAAATATGTGAGAGCTAAGTGATAGGACTCAGAGGTGTTACAGGGTTGTGTGAGGGCGCGTGGAAGAAATCAACTTGCCTTGAGGGTTGGAAGGAGGGTCAGGGCAGGGTGCTCCAAGGAGGAAATAAGTTGGCTGAGTCTTGAAGCTGGAGTTGGGGAGAGAGCTGTGGGCAGAGGACACAGAAGCATGAAGGCTTGGGAGAATTGGGGACTCGGGTGTATTTAGCTGCTGATAAATTAGTAAGAGGGAGCAGTTTGCTGGGGGATGAGGGTATACCCATCAGGGTAGTTTTAGTTTCAAGAGATCAAAATTTATCCTGAAAGAACTGAAGGAGAAAGGAACTGGCTGATGTCACTGGGGATTGGGAGGTGTGTCCTGGCACATGTTCACAAGGTAAAAGGAGAAGCTGGAGGACTGAGGGTCCCTTGGACTGGAACAGAGGACTCCCCATCCCATGCTTGTGGAGAGTCTCCATCTCTGCTGGTCTCAGTCTGCTTTGCCTGTGCTTCTTTCTTGCCTCTGGCAGGTGGAGCTTCGTGTGGTCAGGAACAGCTGCCTGCAGTTCTAGCTTGCCGCCTCCAATGGAAAGAGGTTTTCTTTTCCCAGGAAATGTCTATCCACCCCAGAGAAGGTCTCATTGGTTCAGTCTGGCAACAAGACCACCCCTTGGACCAATCACTGATGCCAGGGACATAGGCTACTATGGTTGGCCAGTCTCAATCTTGGAGCCTCCTTTATGACTAGGGGCAATGACCAGAGAAGGAGAATGTAAAAGTTGGCTAAACTGGCTAAATTAATAAGTAAAATTGTTTTTATTTATTTATTTATTTACCGATCTACCTACGTATCCACCTGTTTTGTTTTGTTTGTGCTCAGTCACGTCTGACTCTTTGTGACCCCAAGGAGTGTAGCCCACCAAACTCCTCTGTCCATGGAGTTTTCCAGACAAGAATACTGCAGTGGGTTGCCATTTCCTACTTGAGGAGATTTTCCCAACCCAGAGTTCGAACCCACGTCTCTTGTGGCTCCTGCATTGGCAGGCAGATTCTTTACCACTGAGCCACCTGGAAAGCCCACCTATACGTCTATTTACCTACCTACCTGCCTCCCAGCCAGCTCAGCTCCCTGAGGATAGTAAAGTACTCAGCACCCTTATGCACAGGAAATTTATAACAGAAAAAGGCAATACTTCGTGATTTAAAATTAACTCCAACCTTGGCGTGAGCAGTGAATTCTTAGGTATGACACCAAAGTCATAACCAACAAAAGAAAAATAGGTAAATTGGATTTGTCACAATTAAAAACATGTGTGCATCAAAAGACATCATCAAGAAAGTGAAACAACAGCCTGCAGAATGGCAGAAAAGACTCGCAAATCTTGTGTCTGATAAGGTTTTCATATCCCGAATATATGAATAGTTCCTACAACTCAACAACAAAAAAACAAACAACACAATTTAAAAATGGGCAAAGAAAAAGAAAATAAGAAATAGGCAAAGGATTTGAATAGATAGTTCTCCAAAGAAGATGTAGAAATGGCCAATAAACACCTGGAAATATTCTCAGCATCATTAGTCATTAGGGAAATGCAAACCATAATGAGATAGCACTTCATACCCACTAGGATGGCTATAAATAAAAACCTTAACAAGTAAAATAACAGTGTTGGTGAGGATGTAGATAAGTTGGAATCCTAGTATGTTGCTGGTGGAAATATAAAATTGCGCAGTCGCTGTGGAAAACAGTTGGCGGTCCTATATGACATAGCTTAAATGTGGAATCTAAAAAATAATACAGACTCACACACACATGCAGAACAGAAACAGATTCACTGATACAGAAAAAAAACAGGGGTTACCAGAGTGGGGAGGGGCAAATTAGGGGTATGGGGTTAAGAGATGTAAACTACTGTGAATACAATAAGCGACAAGGATACATTGTACAACACAGGGCCTGGTAGCCATTATCTTGCAATAGCTTTTAATGGAGTATGATCTGTAAAACTCCCGAATCACTAGGTTGTGCACCTGAAAGTAACAGAAGATCGTAAGTCAGCTATAGTTCAATAAAACTTTAATATAAATAAAACAAATAGCCATGAATGATAAAAATAGCAGTGTGGCAATCTCTCAAAAAGTTAAATGTACAATTACCATATGAACAGGCAAATTCACTGCCGCCGCTGCTGCTGCTGCTGCTGCTAAGTCGCTTCAGTCGTGTCCAACCCTGTGCGACCCCATAGACAGCAGCCCACCAGGCTTCCCCATCCATGGGATTCTCCAGGCAAGAACACTGGAGTGGGTTGCCATTTCCTTCTCCAATGAATAAAAGTGAAAAGTGAAAATAGGGGCTCAAACAGAGGCTTGTACGTCAGTGTTCATTGCCACATTTTCCCCAACTTAGCCAAAGGGTGGAAACAACCCAAGTGTCCATTAACAGATGAACAGATAAACAAAATGTGGCTTATATACAAAATGAGTTATTATTCAACCATAAAAAAGAAAAAGTTCTGATATATTTTACACCATGGCTAAACCTTGAAATCATTACACAAAGTGAAATAAACCAGACACAAAAGGACAAATATTGTGTGCGTGTCTACTAGTATGAAATATCTGGAGTAGGCAAATTCATAAAGACAAAAAGTAGATTAGAATGACCAGGGTCTGGGGTTGGTTGCTGGGGTGGGAGAGGGGCAGACATTGGGGATTTATTGCTTACTATGTACAGAGTTTCTGTTTGGGGTGATGAAAACAATTTGGAAATGCAGTGGGGATGGTTGCACAACATTGCAAATTTAATTAATGCCACTGAATTAAACAGCAAATTTTATGTTGTATGTATTTTACCGCAATGCAAAAAAACCTTTTTTTACGTGATCTTGGAGAGTCACATTAAAGAATCTGGTTCTGTCACAGGTTCAAAACCCCCAGGGAATGTCTGGGAGGAAGCATCTCAAGTTACTTGCATTTCTTCTCTCTGGGGACTGTACTGTATTGGTTCAAATACCTTTATCCCACAGTGAGTCAGAAAAAAAACTTCCAAACTTAAACACATGCAGGCTTTTGCTCTGCTGATGCAGTCACTGACAGTTTGAGCTAAAGTTGACCTTGCTCAGTCCTCAGTCCTGCTGGACTCTTTGTGACCCCATGGACTGTAGCTGCCAGGCTCTTCTGTCCATGGGATTTTCCAGGCAAAAATACTGAAGTGGGTTGCTATTCCCTTCTCCAGGGGATCTTCCCAACTCAAGGATCAAATCTAGGTCTCCCGTTTTGCAGGCAGATCTTTGCCATCTGAGCCACCAAGGAAACTCTGAAGGGATGAAAAGAAGAATACTTCTTGGTCAAATGCTGTTGAGGAGCTTATTTCAGGAGAAAACCTCAAAAAAACTGGTCTGGCTGAGCTTGATGTCCTCTTGGCGAATCTCAGGCTGCTTCTTCCCTGGCCCCTCTATCAGAAGGTGGACTCCCAGGCACTCCTTCATATTTTAGATTTTGGTATGGGGCTTCCATTGCAACATTGCTTAAATAAAAAACCAAAGCCAAGATGTCCTCTAATAAAGGGTTGGATAGGCAAGTCATGACACAACTGTGTAACAAGATACTCTGTAGCCACAAAAATGATGTTGCAGGACCAAAATTAATAACCACTGTGGGAATTCCCTGGTGGTCCAGTGGTTTAGAATCTGCCTCCCAATGCAGAGGACGTGAGTTAGATCCCCAGTCAGGGAACTAAGATCCCACATGCTGGGGTGAGCTGTGTGCTGTTCTTAGTCGTTCAGTCGTGTCCAACTCTTTGTGACCCTATGGACTGTAGCCTGCCAGGCTCCTTTGTCCATAGAGATTCTCTAGGCAAGAGTACTGGAGTGGGTTGTCATGCCCTCCTCCAGGGAATCTTCCCAATTCAGGGATCGAACCCAGGTGTCCTACGTTGCAAGCAGATTCTCTACCATCTGAGCTACCAGGGAAGCTGGGGTGAGGGTGAGGGAGAGGGGCAACTAAGCCTGCATACTGGAACTATCGAACCTGCACACCACAACTAGAGAGAAACCTGCAAGCTGCAGCTAAGGCTCAACACAGCCACATAAATAAATAAATACTAAAAAAAAAAAAAAAACCCACTGTACAGTGATGCCCAGTTTACATAGTAAGCCCTGTATCAGCAATATCATATGTAATCCACCCAACAAAGATACTGAGAATATCACCTATTGCAGATGGGTAGACTGAGGTGGACAGAAGTTACATAACTCATTCAGGGTCATAGAGCTAGTCTGGCAGACTAGGAGGCAACAGACCCTGTCTGTTTTAGTTCCAAATCGGGCACTCCTGCTCTCTGCTCTTGGTTCTTTAGAAATGTATCCACTGAGCTGGAAAGATGCTCACAGTTTTTTCACAGACAAATAAAGCTTAAAGCATTATATATTTCTGAAAGAAATTCAGTAGTGAATTTACATGCATAGAATAAAGCTAGTGTGTGTTCAGTTGCTAAGTCATGAACAACTCATTGAGACTCCATGGACTACATCATACCAGGCTCTCCTGTCTTTCGCCATCTCCTGGAGTTTACTCAACTTCATGCCCATTGGGTCAGTGATGCTATCTAACCACTTCATCCTCTGCCACTTTCTTCAAGGATATAAACTGAGTTTAATAATTACTGTGCCTTGGAGGTGGAACGGGGAGAGGCTTTTATTTTATTTTTCCTGTGATGCTTATTCATATTATCTAGTTATTCTGTCTCTCTATTGTCCCATACAGTAGAGAAGAGCCACATGTGGTTATTTAAATGTTCATTAATTAAAATTAAATATATTTAAGAAGGGCTTCCCAGGTGGTGCTAGTGGTGAAGAACCTGCCTGCCAATACAGGAGACTTAAGAGACTCAGGTTTGATTCCTGGATCAGGAAGAACCCCTAGAGGAGGGCATGGTAACCCACTCCAGTATTCTTGCCCAGAGAATCCCATGGACAGAGGAGTCTGGCAGGCTGCGGTCCATGTGGTTGCAAAGAGTGGGACACAACTGAAGCGACTTAGCATGCACGCATATTTGAGAATGTGCTGCCTTGGTTGCGCTAGTTGCATTTCAAGGGCCCAGGAGCCACATGTAATAGTGACTTTGGTATTGGAAGTTTTCACTACAGAACGTTTTCACTACTGGGGAACGGCATTGATCTATAATGATCATGGATTTCTTAGATAATTGAAACTGTCAGTACATTGCAGACAGCAGAGGAGAAGAAAAGTCTATTTAAAAAACAGGATATTTTCTGGTTTTAAATGACACCAGAAGCCATGGCACAGATACATACAGAGGAGGGAAAACGTACAGAGAGCTTTATTGAGAGAGGCATTCTAGGGTGATGCAAAGAGAATAAAGAGAGACGTACGCATGACAGTTCAGTTCAGTTCAGTCGCTCAGTCGTGTCCGGCTCTTTGCGACCCCATGAATCGCAGCACGCCAGGCCTCCCTGTCCATCACCAACTCCCGGAGTTCACTCAGACTCATGACAGTTACCTGGGAATAAAAATATCTCCACTGTCTTCTTGAACACCTTCAGTAAGGGCTAAATTACGTACTACTGTCTTTCTAAGAAAAAAGTTCTAGTTTAATTTGTCACCTCTGTTTATTGTTTTATCAGGTATAAAACTACACGAATCCTGAACTTTGAAAAGATTTATAAGCAATCTATTTTGGGGCTGTAAAAATATTTTATGTTGATAACTATTTCTTCTGCCCTATAATAAAACAAAGCCCCTACATTACTCTGTGGGGAAAAAAAAACCACTTAGGTATAAAATAAACTAGATTGAACCCAGGTCTCCCACATCGCAGGTGGATTCTTTACCAGCTGAGCCACAAGGGAAACCCAAGAATACTGGAGTGAGTAGCCTATCCCTTCTCCAAGGATCTTCCTGACCCAGGAGTTGAATCCAGGTCTCCCACATTGCAGGCGGATTCTTTACCAACTGAGCTATCAGGGAAGCCCTATAAAATAAACTACAAGGACATATTGTACAACACGGAGAATATAGCCAACATTGTATAATAACTAGAAGTGGAATATAAACTTTAAAAATTATGTATCATTATATTGTACACCTATAACCTATATAGTATTGTGTACATCAACTATGCATGTGTGTGGACTTAGTTGCACAGTCGTGTCCGACTCTTTATGACCCAATGGACAGTAGCCTGCCAGGCTCCTCTGCTCACTCCAGCAAAAATTAATTAATTACATTATAAAAAAACTAAGTGTGCCTCAGGCAGGCCAAAAGGTGAGGATGAGAGAGAGAAGAGATGTCTTTTTCATGTGAAGAAATCTGGAAGAAGTCTCAGAACTGTCAGTGGGCAGGTGTGGGGTCAGTTTCCCGCGCTGTCTTCCTTCACAGACCAGGAAGGCTGCTGCCCTAGTTAGCATGTCATCCCAAGACCAGAACCTCCAGAGGCCGAGTGAGGCTGGTACGTCCTGTGTGTCTGTTTTAAGAGCAATAGAGTGTTTCCCAGGAGCCCTGAGGAGCCTCCCTTCACACTTAATTGTCCAGAATTGCATCAAAATCCTGTGCCTGAAGCAAACACTGGTTTGATTTAAAAACAAAGTCTGGGGTCACCCACTAGGATCAGATGCAACTCAATTCCCAACCCAAACAACAGCACTAGAATTGGACTCTTGGTTTACAAAACGGCTGCAGAAGTTCTGGGTGTCATATCCTCACCTCTGCAGTGGAAGAGACAGCTGTTAGGCTTAGCAAAAAAGAAAGTGAAAGCGAAGGCGCTTAGTCGTGTCCGATTCTTTGCGACCCCATGGACTGTAACCTATCAGGCTCCTCCGACCATGGCATTTTCCAGGCAAGAAAGCTGGAGTGGGTTGCCATTTCCTTCTCCAGGGGATCTTTCTGACCCAGGGATCGAACCCTGGTCTCCTGCGTTGCAGGCAGATACTTTACATCTCTGCAAGCTTCACTGATTCTAATCAAGTGACTCTATCATTGATTCATTGGGTGATCCTGAACCAATTAAGTTTCAAGGTACTCCCAAGGTAATGAGCTAAGAATGGGGGACAAGTGCCCCAAAGACAATTATTGCACTTTTCACTAGAAGCAGAGAAGAATAGAAGTGGGGCAGTCAGTGGTAGCTTGTCACTATAAGCTGGGAATGCACCAGCAAGATCAGACGAGGCAAAGTCTTGAAGGCCACCTCCCTCTCTGGGTGTGGCATGATGGGGCCAGTCACTGGGAGCAGTGAGAGTGGGGAGAGCAAATAGAGGAAGGGCTGAAGACTGTTTCTTAAATCAAATCAAGGTAGACTCTCTTTAGAAGTCACCTGAGCAAGGAAAGTAGAAAAGAACATCTCTTTGGGCTGCACCTCAATGAAAGGGCTCATTTCTTTGCCTGTTTCTCTAACCTTTTCTTTAATCAGGACATCACAATAGGATTAGCAATTTTCTGCAAAGAAACTCTTTGGATGACCTTCTCTGGGAACAAATCTGAGTGCCACCATATGCAAGCTGCATTATTATTTTTAATGAATCATGCTTGCCTAAAAAGAGTTCTCTCTTGGAGGAGAGCACAGCAACCCACTCCAGTGTTCTTGCCTGGAGAATCCCATGGACAGAGGAGCCTGGTGGGCTACAGCCCATAGGGTTGCACAGAGTCAGACACAACTGAAGAGACATAGCACGCACTGTGTATTTCTATATCTGCTTCTGTCTCATTGATTTGCCTCTGTTTCTCTGTGTTAAATAATTTATCTTCATTTCATATATCCAATCATTCAGTTATCCATCCTTCCATCCATCCATCTTTTCACCCAAATGTTCCTTCTGTTCATTACACTTCTGTGGATTTTCATCTAACTTGAGTGTCTTGGGGGACAGTTGACTCTCTTTTCACTCTGCTTTATTCTTGGACAGACACTGATCCATACCTTGGCCTTTCACAGTAAGAGCTCAAACCATGCTATGAATCATTTATTCTTAGAAAAGTTTTGCTGCTTTATATGCTGAGCAATTCCCTCTTAATCCTTAAACAGATTCCAGTAAGGATAAACGTGGCTTGTCAAGGCTTTGGGGATTGGGTTTGTATTTCCTCTGAATGCAGCACGGTGGTGATGTTAGCTCCGAGATGGAAGCTAGAACTCCCCAGTTTAGTTTGGAGCTGAAATAAGATGCACCTGAAATAAGATGCAATCGACATGTACAGTAACTGTGGAGTTACCTCCCTCTGCCCCACCTCCAAGAAGTTCTTGTTAAATTGAAGTCTGCATTATAATTAACAGCCTGTTAGGATCAAGGAAATGTAGCACATATGAATCTTTAAAAACACGTTCAATCACAATTTATGGGGCACGTTTTATCTTAATCTAAAATACTCCCTTTTAGGGAAGCAGATACAGTAAAGCCAGCATCTCTGCAACAACTTCCCTGCAAAATGGGAGAAGTGACAGGAGGAGGGCTGGTTGAACTCTTGCTACCTGCCAGGCTCAGGATGACAAGCCTTAGAGTTCCTGCATGGCTTAACTTACAGATAAGGGGTCTGAGGCTCAGAGAAGGGTAGAGCACAGGCAGGGCAGGGCCCCGGCTAGGGTGTCTTTCATCTACAGCAGGGCTCTCAGCTGCAGCACTGCTGACATTGGGGCTGAGAGCTCTCTGTGGCGGGCTGTCCTGTGTACGGTGGCATGTTTAGCAGCATCCCTGTCTTCTGCTAGTTCACTAGAGACAAGTAGCGCCTCCCCAACTTGTAACAGTGCGGGGAGGATCAAAATCTTCCTGGCCAAGAACCACAGGTCTACACAAACTGCAGCAGGGAAGGGGTGAGATGGCTCCACGGTCCAGAGCCCCTCACCTCAAAACGGCTTCCTTGCCCTGCCCTGGGTACCACTGATGTCCTGGATAAGGATGCAGGTTTTGCATGTGGGAGGTGCCCCCCTGCCAGCTCACTCATCCATAGCCCTTTGCCTTACTCCAGCCTCCAGTTCAGTGCTTTAGAGAACAAGTAGTCTAATAAAATTTTAAGAGTTGAACTGAAAATCAACCTTCTCTAACCAGACACCTAAAAAATTCACAAGCAAAGGGAAGGAACCACGATACTATAGTTTGTGCCAGAATGGTAATGACCTATAAGTTTCTGGCGCCGTAACAAAGTGCCACAGACTGAGTGGCTTAAACAACAGAAATTTATGGTCTCATATTCAGGAGGCTGCAGGTCTGAGATCCAGGTACTGGCAGAGCCATGCTGCCTCTGAAGAGAAGCATCTGTTCCAGGCCTCTCGCCCCTGCCTTCCCCGACAGCTTCTGATGCTCCTGGGCCCAGGCAGCACTGCTTAAGTCTTCACATGGGGCTCTCTCTGCGTTTAAAGGTCTCCTTTCTATAAAGGACATCAGGGCTTCCCTGGTGGCTCAGTGGGTAAGAATGCCAATGCAGGGTACACAGGTTCCACCCCTGGTCCAGGAAGACTCCACATCCCGCGGAGCGACTGATCCTGAGCGCCACAACTACTGAACCTGTGCTCTAGAGCCCATGAGCTGTGACTACTGGGCCCAAGTGCCAAAACTACTGAAGTCTGTGCCCTAGATCCCGTGCTTCACAAGAGAAACCACTGCAACAAGAAGGCCCAGCAGAGCCATAAATAAAAAAAATGAAAAAACTTAGAATATTAAGAAAGAAAAAAAAGAACATCAGCCCTACTCAACATGACCTCATCTTTATTTAACTAATTATGTCTGCAAACTCCTGTTCCCAAATATGGTCATGTTTTGCGAATCTGGGGGTTAGGACTTCAAATATAGATTTGAGGAGGGACATGATTCAACCCTAACAAATGCAACTGCTAAAGGGCCTTAGCTTGTGACTAAGCCAGGTACACAGTCCTCTCCTGTGGCTTCTTGTTCCTCTACACAAATCCCTCTACGAGCGTAACCATTATTTCCCATTACCAAAGGTTTAGTGAGTACACCAAGGCTCAGAGAAGAGGAAGTATTTGCTCAGAGGTTGTAAGCTACTTAAAGGCAAGGAAAGTCTGTACCTCTGGGGGCCTCAGTTTCCCCACAGTGCAGGGCTGCTGTGGAAATTGAACGAGCTAAGATCTGTTGGGCTTCCCTGGTGGCTCAGAAGGTAAAGAATCCATCTGCAAGACAGGAGACCTGGGTTTGATGCCTGGGTTGGGAAGATCCCTTGGAGGAGGACATGGCAACCCACTCCAGGTATTCTTGCTGGAGAATCCCCATGGACAGAGGAGCCTGGCGGGTTACAGTCCTCGGGGTCACAAAGAGTTGGACATGCCTGTGCAGCTAAGCATAGCACAGCACAAGATCCGTCACACCCTTGGGGCCGTGTCTGAGCTGTAGTAATTGCTTGTTAAATCACACATTTCTGCATAACCCAGAGCAAGTGGTCAATCTGAGATGGCCGAGGCAACCTTGATGACCAGATAGGCAGGTGGGCAGCCCACAGACCCTGTGGGATTGGCCAGCGCACTTGGTTTGGCCCCCCTGGTGGGGCCCTGACATTTCAGTGTTGGAAGACTTCACACAAGAATGTAAATTCCTGATCTTGTTTGAAGAATCCAGGCAATCTGGTATCTTTCCCGGGACCCTGGTCCACTGACTACATGGGAGGGTGTATGTGTGAGCGTGTGTGTGGGCCCTCCTGGACCCTAACCTGTCATGGGGTTTATGTAGCACCTTCCCCCATTTCTTTGAAAACATCTGTGACTTCTGGAGCCCCAACCCTTAGGGAGCTCTGGGCCAGGGAATAGTTGCTGGGTTCAGTAGGGCCACCCCTTCCAGCCCTCCACTCCAGGAGATTGTGGAGGGACCTCAGCCCAGCTGGGCCCCATGGCACCACTCACTCATCGGCCCAGGTAAGCCCCTCATCCTGAGGTGGGCACGTTCAGGAGGGCAGTCCTAGCAACCGCAGACTCATTTTTCTTCTCTTGAGTTTTCCCAGGCCCTCTCGGCTTTTGGTTCACATGCGCTAGATTTTATCTCATAGTGAAAGCAAAATGTGCAAAGGAATTTGGAGAATTAAAACCAAATGTACAATGAGAGCGCTGCATGGAGGGGACCCAGCTCCCTTCCTGTAGGCAAAGGATCCATGCTGGGTTCTGCCAACAGCAGCTCGGGTGGAGCAGTGGTCACAGGTCCGAGGTGCCCCTGGGCATTGATGGCAGAGGTGAGAAGTGGCATCCAAGCCTCCTGAAGCCATAAGGATGTTTAGAGATATCCTTGCATGAATAAAGAATCTTCCTGCAGTTCAGGAGACACAGGAGATGCCAGTTTGATCCCTGGGTTGAGAAGATCCCCTGGAGGAGGAAATGGCAACCCACTCCAGTATTCTTGCCTGGAAAATCCCATGGACTCAGGAGCCTGATGGGCTACAGTCCATGGGGTCACAAGGAATCAGACATGACTGAGTGCTAACACTTTTTTCTTTGCAACTTTGACAAGTTTGTAAAGGAGACACTGAGACCCACATGGTGAGGCTCATTTATGTCTCCCCACGAGGCAACTGTATGACTGGGTCAGCTTCCTAGCTACTTCTTTCCTGTTTTATATGTTTTTTTTTTTTTCCCCAGAGGAATTTCTTTTAATCCAGTTTTGCTCTGGGCTCAGACAGATCTGTGTTAAATCTCCAGCTCTGCTGCAGAAGCTCCTGGAAAGATGGTTTGAACCATCCTTCACATCATGCCACCCTAAGAAGGTGGTTCATGCTTCCATTCATGCTTTCAGGCACGACAGGCTACAAGTGACAGATGACCCAAGAGCCTGTGGAGCTGAGTGCTGGCTGTAGAGCATAAAGGATACCTTGTCTGCCTGCGGGAGATTGTCATCTTTCAGCAAATACTTATTGAGCATCTACTACATCCCAGGCATTGTCCTAGGCCCCGAGAATACGGATGCTGCTCTATAGTCATGCAGTCAAGGAAACATGTCAAGTGCTTTTGTGGGTGAAACGCAAGGTGGCCACAGTGGAAGCCAGGAGGCCAGACAGAGGGAAAGTAGGACTGAGAAGAGGAGACCTTAGATTAACCCAAAGGTTCTCAACCATGGGTGACCCTGTCCCCACCCCTGACATTTGGCAACAACTGGAGTCATTTCTGATTGTCAGAATTCGAGGGAGGGTGGTGTTTCCCTGTGATCCAGTGGTTAGGACTCTGTGCTCCCAAGGCAGGGTCTAGGATTCGATCCCTGGTCTGGGAATGAAGAAGATCCCACGTACCACAGCTAGAGAGGCTCGAGAAACCTCAGTGCAGCCAAAATAATGGAGAAGGCAATGGCACCCCACTCCAGTACTCCTGCCTGGAAAATCCTGTGGACGGAGGAGCCTGGTAGGCTGCAGTCCACGAGGTCGCTAAGAGTTGGACACGACAGAGCGACTTCACTTTCACTTTTCACTTTCATGCATTGGAGAAGGAAATGGCAACCCACTCCAGTGTTCTTGCCTGGAGAATCCCAGGGACAGGGGAGCCTGGTGGGCTGCCGCCTATGGGGTCACACAGAGTCGGACACGACTGAAGTGACTTAGCAGCAGCAGCAGTCAAAATTAATAAATAGGCACATTAAAAAAAGTTTTAAAAAATTATGTGGTTGGAAGCATTGCTACTGGCATCTAGAGGGTAGACACCAGAGTTGGGGGTGGGTGAGAGGAGGGAGCTGCTAAACATCCTGGAGAGTCCAGGACAGCCCTTGCCATCAGAGAATGAACCTGCTCACCTCGCTAGTGCAGAGGTGAGAAATCTGGCCTAGGGGAGTGAGGATGGTGAGAAAGAGCAAGTTGGAGGGAGAATTTCTAGTTGAAATAAATGAGACCAGGGCTGTGGGCACCTCTCAGAGTTTGCATCTGAGTTGTGTTTGTTTGCTTGGATCGCTTGCTTCTTCTTTGCCTGCACCCTCCTTTCTTTCAAAAACATCAGTTGCAGGAGCCACAGGAGCAAAACTCCCAAGACCCTCCCACCTGGGCTCCTGCTATGATAGTGGCTGGCCCCCAGCTCGATCTCGAGTCAGAGGGGAACAGATAGCATCCAGCGTCTTTAAAAATCAAACTCAGCTCTTGCTTTTCAGGTTTTTTTCTTTTTTTTTTTTTAATGGAGACAGGAGGGCAGTTAAGAGCTTACTAAGTAAAATCCTGAGCTTTCCGTTCACATGAGAAGGTGCTGTGTTTCTCTTGAAATGTGTGTGTGTACCTTTGCTGAGGGAAAGACAGGGAGGGAAGCCCAGAAACTATATTCTTGGGAGAGGCTGAACACTTTCTTATTAATTCCTCCAAAGATGCGAACCCAACCAACCACTAAATACACAACCCAGAGCTAAGAAAACTCAGTAAGTGGCTTTTAGGAAAAGAAAAATAAACAGGAAAACCCCAAACAGGAAATACATCCATTCAGTGGAGGCTTTGGTAGATGGCATCTTGGTCTGGCACCAGAAAGCAGAAGCTTGGCCCCAGTGCTGTGATACGTAATATATCCACGTCTGACAAATAACTCCATTCACTAACTCACCGTTCCCTTGGTGATGGTGTCCCAGGCTGTGGGCAAAAGGCTGGTGGTACAGAGCAGGATGGTTGGATCACATCACTGATTCAATGGATAGGAACATGGGCAAACTCCAGGAGATGGTGAGGGACAGGGAGGCCTGTGGTGTTACAGTCCCTGGGGTCGCAGAGAGTCGGTCATGACTTGGTGAATGAACAGCAGCAGAGCAGGACTGACCAGCCCCCTGTCCTCACGGAGTGTCAATTTATCCTTCTTTCTCTTATCGCCTGACTCATGACTCTCAGAACCCTCCTTGCTCACGCATCTGACCACTTGCATCTCTCCTGTCTCCCTTCATTGTGGAAGGTGGACTCCAGGATGGTCCCAATGGCCCACACCTCCTGGTAGTCACACCCTTGTGAGAAGTCCTCTCTGTGAGTGTGGGCTGGTCCAGTCCTGCACTTCTAACCAGCAGCAGACAGCAAAGGGGATAGATGTCATTTCTAGGGTTAGGTTACAAAAGATTGTGACTTCTGTCTCCTGCCAGACTCTCTCTGTGGCCTTCCCCACCTTGCACACTTTAAGGAGCATCATCTAGCCATCCTGGGCAACTGGATCCTGCCAACAACCACTGAGAGAGCTCCAAGTAAATCCTTCCCCAGCCGAACATGCAGGCGAGATTTCATGCCGGCTGACACCTTGATTACAGCCTTGTAACACACTTGTTTCCTTTCTGCTAGATTGTTCCCTCGGACTGGAAGGCACCCACCACCCAACTCCAGCTGCCTTCTGCTCAGCTGACACTTCCTTCAGGTCTCAGCTCAATCTTCATTTCTTTAGATGAACTTTAAAGGAATCCTCCCTGGGAGTTCCCTGGTGGTCCAGTGGTTATGATTCCACATTTTCACTGCAAAAGGCATGGGTTTGATCTCTGGTCAAGGAACTAAGCTTCTCTGGTGGCTCAGATGGTAAAGAAGTCTGCCTGCGATGCGGGAGACCCAGGTTCAATCCCTGGATTAGGAAGATTCCCCTGGAGGAGGGCATGGCAACCCACTCCAGCATTCTTGCCTGGAGAATCCCATGGACAGAGGAGCCTAGTGGGCTACAGTCTATGGGGTCTCAGAGTCAGACACAACTGAATGACTTACATTTTCATTTTCAGGGAATTAAGATTCCCACATGCTACCCTTGGCCAAAAGTAAATAAATAAAAGCTTAAAAAAATAAAGCCTTGGCTCCACTCACTCACCAGGAAACATAACCTGGTCCCACCTTCACTGGCAGGTGCCAAGAGCTGATGTCATCTTATAACAGAAGAGAGGAAGCTGGTGCCATCCTACCACCAGAGGAAGATTCAGAGAACAAGATTCAGTTGCCATGGCAACCTCAGTGTCAAAGCTCTGTCTACAGAAGTGTGTGTGTGTGTGTGTGTGTGTGTGTGAATTCCAGGATGGGAAAACGAGTGCTCTTGAGTTCAGTCAAGAGTATTGAGACACTGAGAGGGGATATGAGCCAAGTCTATTGGATCTTGAAGGCTGTCAAAGGGTGAAGGTGAACTTGTTTTACAAATCCTGAAATACTCAACCCCAGGGGCTTGGTTTGAAGATAAATAACTGTCAAGTAGCAATCTCACAAAAGCCAACATTTAAGAGAGCCTTGAAACAGAATACTCCCAGTTGGGGGAGGCAGCACCTTGGCAGAAAGGAGGCAGGTGTTGGAGATGTAGATGAAATTTTATTTTTCATTTTAACTTTTTATTTTATATTGGAGTATAGCCAGTTCCCTGGAGAAGGAGATGGGAATCCACTCCAGTATTCTTGCCTGGAAAATCCCATGGACAGAGGAGGCTGGCAGGCTACAGTCCATGGGGTCACGAAGAGTTGGACATGACTGAGTGATAACACATAGTCGATTATCAATGTTGCGACAGTTTCAGGTGGACAGAAAAGTGACTCGGCCATACATATACGTATATCCATTCTCCCCCCGATTCTCCCTCTCCCATCCGGCTGCCGCATAACATTGCACAGAGTTCCCTACGCTATATAGCAGGTTCTTGTTGGCTCTCCATTTTAAATATTGCAATGTGTCCATGTTGATCCCTGACTCCATAACCATCTCTCTCCTCCTTCTTTCCCTCCAGCAACCATAAGTTCATTCTCTAAATCTGTGAGTCTGTAGTGGATGAAATTTTAGGTCCCCAACTCTATCTTTTATTATCAACTTGGCAAGTGACTCAGGTTCTCCACATCTCAGTTTGTACATCTGCAACTTGAGGTAATCAGGATACCTCCTTCCTAAGTCAATAGGGATGGGGTGGGGCCAAGTGCATGGCAAGGAACAGCATGTGCAAAGGCCCTGTGGGGACTTGAGAAGCGTTCTCTCGGTGAACCACAGGGAGGCCAGAGAGCTCGGAGAGGGAGGGAGCTCAGGAGAGATAAGCCAGTGGGGTCGGCAGGAGCTGGACCACAAAGGGTCCCGTGGGGCATGGCAGTGGAGGATGCTGGAGGGTTAATCTGCACCCTAAGAACACAGTTCTCAAAGTGTGGAACTGGCCCTAGCATCTTGGCACTTGTTAGAAATGCAAGTTCTCGGTCTCTACCCCAGACCTATTGAGCAAGACATTCTAGGAGCAGGACCCAGCAAACAATGTTTTTCCAAGCCCTCCAGTGCATCAGTTTGATGCATACTCATTTTGTAAACCATTGTTAAGAGCAACAGGAAATGGTTAACATGTTTTAGGCAAAGCAGTGAAGTGTCCATTTCCATTGTAGAAGTCTCTCGTCTGTCTTGTTTAGTTTCGCTGGGTGTATATGTCACCTTTGCTCAAACAACAAGAATGACGAATAGGTAGGTTTGGAGATAAAATACAGGCAGGATACCTCATTAAATCAGAATTTCAGGTAAACAACATATACTTTTGTAGGATAGAATGTCCCATTTATGTGTTATATTTTACCCAGCAACACAACCACAACCACTGAATGTGGAGCCCTGGAAACTCCAGGCTGTTTGAGCAATGACTGTTTCCCTGGACCCTTCAGGAAGGCGGGAGTCATCTTTGCGATGTGCTTATTGATACAATTAGTCAGGGCACCATCACTTCCAGGAAAATGGTCTCAGCCTCTGCAAACTGACTCACATTGAACTGATTAGTTTCAGAAAAAGAAATAATAAAAATGACTGAGTGGTTGTTTATTGCTGGTCTGTTTCAGCAACTCCCCTATTGCAATCACTTGATGTATAGCTTTCTGCTGGGTGAGGAGTTGTCTTCCACCACCTTCATCTGCCAAGCCCTTCTCACCTGCTGGGGTACTGGCGAATGTGTTCATGCTGCACTCTCCATGGCGAGGCTGGCATGGCTTTGAGGGGCTCTGGTTCTCCTTGCAGACCCACCCTGGACAGTGGGCCATGCAGTTCTCCACTTAGATTCTGTTTTCCACCAATCAGCCAGGCTAAACACACAGTGCACTCTTTGCCTCAGAATCTCAGTTTTCATTTGTTTTCCAGGTAAAACTAATCTGGCTGCTTTCCATCCAGGGCTCAGTCTCATGTGCCCGATTCATAAAGCTCTGGAATAAGACAGGCTGACATCTGAATGTTGGCTCCCCTGCTTCCTGACTAGGAGAGCTTGCACCAGTTCCTTTTTCCCACTAAGCCTCAATTTCCTGTTCTGAAAAATGGGAATTATAGGAAGAATGGACTTCCCTGGTGGCTCAGACGGTACAGGGTCTGTCTACAATGTGGGAGACCTGAGTTCGATCCCTGGGTCAGGAAGACTCCCTGGAGAAGGAAATGGCAATCCACTCCAGTACTATTGCCTGGAAATTTCCATGGACAGAGGAGCCTGGTAGGCTAGAGTCCATGGGGTTGCAAAGAGTCGGACACGACTGAGCGACTCCACTTTCCACTCTAGGAAGAATAGCCCTCATTATAATGTCACTGTGAGATCTTACCTGACGATCTTAACAAGGAGATTAAAATCTCAGTACAGGAGCACCAGGAGGGGTCTTGGGTGGGGCCCTCCTTTTGCGGGGTGGGTCACAACCAAGCACCTGGATGAAGAACACTGCAGTGAAACCATCCAGATGGAGTACAGGCTTTAGGAAAGTGCTGGTAAAATGCTATCCTTGAAAATGACTGCAGCCTATCCTGGTTTCAGACAATAGGAGGGAGACGAAGGAGAGGGAAGAAAAGGAAACATTTTTAGCAAGAAACAAATAAAGTCTTGTTTCTGTGCTTTTGAAGATCTAAGTCAATTAACCTCGTCTAGTTGGCATTTCATTTTATGTGCTTTGTGTTTTAATATCTTGGGATTATGAACCTGTTGTTGGTGCCAAAATCAATCTCATCGGTGCCTGCCATTTCCAGCTGCTAATTTCTTTCCCTTCTGAAGTTGTGTTGCTTTGATGTTATTTTATTCCATGACATCAAATAACCTCCTTCACCATACATTATGGAATATACATTTGCTTCTTTCCCCAGAAAAAGAAAATGAATATTACTTTAATCCTTTGAAGTGTATGTTCATGTTGTAGTTAGGGGCCATAAAGAAAGGAGGGACTTCCCTGGTGATTTGGTGGCTAAAAATCTGCACTGCCAAAGCAGGGAGTGCGGGTTCGATCCCTGGTCAGGGAACAAGATCCCACATGGCTCGTGGCCAAAAAATTGGAAAAATAAATAAAAGAGAGAAAGGAAAAGGCACTTTAAAACAACATTTTGGTTCCTGATTTTTATCTAAAGTTAAAGGTTATTAAAGTAGAAGTTTGGAAAATAAAGATGTAAAAAAAAAGAAAATAAATATTGCACTGAAGAGGATAATTACCGTTAAGATCTCAGCATACTTCCTTCTGTTCTCTAACACACACACACACACCACATTTGAGATGTAATTATATAAAGTCCCTTCATTACTTACAGTTTAGAGTGTAGGTTTTAATCATTTAATTTCAAGCCATGAGAATTTTCCCATGTCATTTTGTCTTCCTGGAAAACAATGACTTCTGGGATTGCACAACAGCCCATGGCATCCTGCGGTTTTGTCATAATTGAGCCTTCCCCCATTGTTGGGCATTTAGGTTGTGTCTAGCTTTGCACCGTCACATGCTGCTCCCTGGATGTATTTGCCTCCAAATTTGTGCCCACGTTTCTGATTATAGCCTAAAGACAGATTTTTTTAGGCTCTGAGTCTAAAGAAAATGGGTCTATTTTAAAGTTAAAATTAATTAAACATGAATCTTCTTTTAATTTTGTGTTGATGCTTGTAAAGCTGGTGGGAATTCCTGAGGTGGACTAGAGCAAGGAATAAAGGAGGCGGACAGGGTTAGGATGCCCTCTGGAAATCTGGTAATTTATCCACCGGGGGAAAGGAGAACGGGAACTGTGGCTCCACCTGAAACATCTGTGTGTATATCGCAGCAGCCAACACAAACTTTGGTGCAATGAAACCACAAAGCTCCCCCTCTGTGCCCGACGAGAAAACAAGATGGTGCCAGCTCGCCAGAGATGTTCTGAGGCCAGTGGACTCCATGCCCAGGAAAACACGGCGCGCTCGCCATTGCGACACGTCCGCCTGGAGCGTCCCCGTGGTGGTGCTCCGTCCGTCCCTGCCTCCGATCCTTCTGCCTGAGCCGTAAACTCGGCCCAACCCCAAGAGCCCGTGGCAGCTGTCCCGGGATTCAGCCAGTTGCAATTTGGAATGGGTTGAACGCTGATTTTTATCTCCCGTGAATAATGGCAGGTTTTCTGGGATGAAAGGGAATCTTAGGGGTGAGACTGCCGACTGGGAGCATGATGTGCTCATGTCCCAGCATGCAGGGCCCTGCCCTGCTGCCCAAGACCACCTGCTCAGGGCACCCGGGCCTCTGAAGTCACCTTGAACACCAAACACCATTCCCAAGCCTGACGCCGCCTTCAGTTACCACCTCTGAGAAAGATGGTAGGATTAGCACATGCTTCAAACACCAGGTGCTACTGTGTGACCTTGGATGAGTCACCCAACCTCTCTGATCATTAATATATTACTATCTTCCTTAGAGAGTTGATGTGAGGATGAAGCAGGTTAATGCATATAAAGTATTCACCACAGGCCTCCCATGGAATGATTTCACCATGAGCACGTGAGCTCCATGGGACAAGAGACATCCCAGGCTGGGTACAAGGCGGCACCCCCAGAGTGGGTTCTGAAGGCAAGCTTGTTGCTCACTGGAACCCCCAGTCTGAGAACGGTGCCCAGAACACCCTGACTGTTCCTGTCATATCTTTTGAACCCAAGAAGGCATGCTGCTTCACTGTGGGTGGACCCTGTTGAAGTAAGGATGGGCTGATTTTTGTTATAAGCTAAAAAAAAAAAAAAAAAAACAAGCCTGCATGTATTCATTAAATCATCTGCAGCAAAGACCTTTGTATCCATCTCTTGAGCCAAGCCTGACACTGGACACAAAGAATCTAACCTCTGTTCTCTAGGCCAGCACTACCCCTTGCTGACAACTAGTACAGACAGCAAATGATAGTATTTTGACTGTGCTGGGGTCAGCCAGACAGGTGGGAGGCATCTGCATGGAGCTTGGTGAAGAAAAATGCATTTCATTAAAAATATTCTATAATTATGATAAGGAGGACAAAATACAAAGGATTATGGGAATACATTTGATACTGAGTTCTGTTTAAAATTTTCAAATAAAACTGTCATCTTAAAAAAAACCCTTGAACTTGCTGCCATTAACTTATCTAGTTTATGTCAGATCTTATGATTGTTATGACCACATGATTCCTGTGAATGAATTTTGCTGAAGATGGTCTTCATGTATTTGTTACTATCTGTAAAAAATTTTTGAATAAATAAGGAATAAAGTCTTAAAAATGTTAAAACAACCTTCATAAAAGGAAGAAAAAACAAGTGAAATGTCGTTTTTAAGAAATCCAAAGGTCCTTTAAAAAGGATACATGTAATATTGCAATATCTTATGTTGGGACGAAACAATTTCACACTTGATCAAACTTCTCCACATCATGGATTTCAAATAATGTTGAGGCTCCAATTTTCAGAATTCACATTTTCCTCCAATGGCTTAGTGCACATCAGTTGCAAATAAACAGTGGTTGGGATTCCAAACAGCCCATAGTTGGCCCACATGGAGCCACAGCCTAGCAGCTGTACCTCCGGCTGTATATCATGCAGTATTCTACTTATTTAACATATAAATAAAAATACAGCCTATCAGATAAAAGTATTGTGTTAGAAACAAAGCATGATGGCTTAAGGAGTGCTGGGGTTGGGTGGCTGTTTGGCTGTTATACCTAGGGGGAGGGTGCTACCGCAGTCTAGTAGATACAGCTTAGAGATGCTGCTAATACGTGACAGTGCCAGAACAGCCCACCAGAGAATTATCCACCCCAAATGTCAGAGATGTGGAAGTTGCAGGACTCTGCTCCAGGGCTTTAGAAGTCGTTACAATGACCTCTGGGATCACCCTGCACGTGAATGACTCCATTGAAGGGATTTCAGAGAGGGACTTGATCCAATTTAGGTTTCAACAGCGCCCCCTGGCTTCTGTGTTGGGAAGAGACAGCGCAGGGGCCAGGGTTGGGAGCAGGGCGCACAGGGAGGGGCTGGTAGAGAGGTCAGGTGAGAGGATGGTGGCCTGGGACAGGTGACAATGGGTCAGAGTTCATCCTTCCCTGTGAGCTCATCTCACCCAGTAATTCCCAAACCTGAGCTACCAGCCTAAAGAAAC
Organism: Neotragus moschatus; assembly: GCA_006410615.1. NCBI lineage: Eukaryota > Metazoa > Chordata > Mammalia > Artiodactyla > Bovidae > Neotragus > Neotragus moschatus. Next base: position 824,094 of record SJYA01001955.1, on the reverse strand, counting down.
AAGCATTAAAAAAAAAAAAAAGATTTAAAAGGAATGGGGGAGGTTCAGAAAGGGATCAGATGAGAATGCCAGAGTTATGATATACAGAAAAAAAAAATGTTGGGAATGGCAGTCCAGTGATAGGACTCTGTGCTTTCAACTGTTGAGAGCCCAGGTTTAATCCCTGGTCTGGAAAATAAGATCCTATAAGCCCCAAGGGGTGGGAAAAAAAAAAAAAAAAAAAACCAAAAAATTGGGAACAATGCCCGCATTTACAAGTAGGGGACTAGGAGGTAAAGCCCTGGGGTCAAAAACCGTGAAGGGACAGCCTGTTGGCCATTGCATCCCCCGAGCCTGGAAAGAGGCCCCATCATGGCCAGCTGTGGGGCTTGATGGTCAGAGAAGGACAGCATACCCAGCGCCTCCATGGGCTACCAGCAGGCGCTCAGAGAAGCTCGGGGGACAGACCTGTGCATGTAAGTGCAAGGACATGCTGGCAGGGAAGACAGGGCTGGTGCAAGGATTTTCATTCACATGTTAGACCATCCAATCAGCACATACTTGCAAGAGAGAGGAGTCAAGTCTACTCTGCCCACTAGCGCCTGCAGGACGCAGAGAGCAGAACAGCCTCTGGGAAGGATGAGGGGTGAAGGAGCCTGAGTCCAGGTGGGGAGGGGTCTGAGAAGGGCTCCCCACCAGGCATTGCCTCCTCGAAGCCTGCCCCTGGAGTTTCAGGGACTCTGCTTCTCGCCCCACCTCTCTCCACCCACTCACCCCACCTCCCACACCCATTTCCAAACATTGAGGTGTAATTACAGTCAGCAGTATTGTCATGGGGCTCAGAGAGCGAGTGGGTACAAGGGCTCCCGACCTGGCCTGCCTCCGAACTGGGTGGGAGGTGTTTCCTATAAACCTGGGCATTTTTAATGAGTCCTTTACGACGGCTAAATGATTAAACCAGAGATTGACAAGGATGACTGGCAGCATTGCATCTTGGCAGCAAATGAGAGGAATGGGGTCCCGCCTTGCCATCCCCTCCGGCTTTCTTGTAAATTACGGCAGTAGGGAACTGTGAGAGCTGCTGGGGCACAGACCTGTGCAGCTTGATTGACAGACCAGTCAGCACTCAGACATTTCATAGTGACTGGGAGACCTGGTTTTCTCTTTCTTCGAGTCTGATGCAGATCTGAATTGAGAATAACCTGTCTAATGCCCACAGCAGGGAGTTCCGCTGGTATATGGGACCAGGCCTGCCCGGTGGGGGCTGACCAAACAAAGTAACATGCACGAAGCCCAGGTAAATGCGAACTTCAGGTAAATAGCAAGCGCTTCTTTTAGTATGCATATGTCCCAGCTATTGCATGGGACACACTTACACTAAAACACTATTTGTTGTTTGTCTGAAACTCAACTTGAACCGAGTGTCCCAAATTTCATCTTGCAATCCCTTTTCTAGGATAAGACATACTTAAAAAACATTCACCTGGAGAATGATCCCCAAAGTGACCTCATCGTGATCTTCCAGGATGAGAAGCATCCCAGGGAGCCTGCAACAGTGGTTTAGAGAGAGGATTTGGAGTCCGGATTCAAACCCTAACTCTGACCAACTCTGTGATCTTAAGCAAGTTATTTAACCTCTGTGAATCTCAGTTTCTCCCTGTGTACAACGGGCATCACGCTAGGTCCTATTTTATAAGGGTGCTGTGACAATGCTGTGATGTTATTCATATGAAGTAATAACAGACTCTGGCACTTAGTAAGCCCCCAAACACACATAAATGGTATCCTTTTATCCATTCAATTGAATTCCTAGGGGATCTGTATCCAAACTGTCTGATAGTCTTTCTGTTAAAGGGACAAGATCAGAAAACTTGTGTTGGAAGAAAACATGGTCCTAGAGGCAGTGACTCAACCCTCAAATGTTGGACACTTTGGCTGCCAAAGTCAGAGAGGGTGGACTTGAACTGTCTATGGTATTCGAAAAGGACAAACCCATTACATAGTCCTTTGGAGGACCATATGGGGACTATCTGGGTAGACACACCCCTTCTGAGCTGGAGACCAACTCCTCTGGTGCCATGTCCCACTGTGGGGGGCAGGGCTCCCTGCGGGGGAAGAAGGACCCAGGATACAGGCAACTGATTCCATCTCAAAGCTGCTCAGGTCACTTGACTTTTGACTCACCCAAAGCCCTGAGAACTGAGCCAAGTTCAAAGGAGAATCAGAACCTTGCCCTCCAGGAGCTGATACTGTGCAAGGAAAGATAAGCTTGAATTCAAGTAACGGGAAACCAGGACAAAGAAGAACTTAAAAAAAAAAATTATTTTGAGCAACTATTCTTTGCCAGATGCCATTTGCATATGCCACGTTGTTTAATGCAGCACTCAGCCCTGAGAGGTTGTGTATGGAGAAAACCAGGGCCCAGGCGGAGAAGGACGTTGTCCCAAACAACACAACAGGTGAGCAGGGAGCTAGGATTCCAACCCAGACTTGATGCAACTCAAAGGATCGGGGCAAAATTCAGGTCTTAGAGAAAGGGAGGTGTTGAGATGAACAGCATCTCTGGAGCCTGAAAGGGAAATTCTAATAATTTACAGAAGAGAAGGAAGAGCTGAACTATCCAATATAGTTGTCAGGAGACGCATATGTCTGTCTAAATTTAAACTAATGAAAACTGAATTTGAGTTCCATTCCTTGGGCACATGAGCCACATTTCAAGAGCTCAACAACTACGTGGGGGCCAGTGGCTCCCATAGTGATAAGCAGAGGTGGAGCATCATCGTTATCACTGAAAATCCCGGTAGACAGTCCTGCCACTCTAGTGACTAAGGGGAGAATTTCCTGACTCTCGAACTGAGTCTTCCAAGACCTTAAAGAAAAATATATTTCATTAGGGCCCCCAGTGAAGAAGTCAACTGCAAGTAAATATTTGAGTTGCTCACATCTAAGGACAGAACCTAAATTCTGAATCACTGTAAAGAAGGTTCGAAAGCCTTAAGGAAAAATTAAGGGTAGGGTATATATGTATGCTAAAAAGAGCACCGGAGTCTTAAAGCTCCCTTCCTAAAAGTTGTAGAACTCTAGGAAAACAAGCTAGAGCCCTTAAAAAAGTGTATGTCACTTCTTGCCTTCCCCCCCCCCCCAACTTCTTAGTGGATTGTTTGATGAGATGATCAAGTCAAGAAGTATTTGGAGATGATAGAACCCTGCTATTATCTAGTTCTTGAGCACAGGTTTCTAAATTGAATCTGGGATGGTGAAATCTAAACTGCAAAGCTGAAGGTGTATTGCAAACACTTCCATGAGGAAGTGAAATGAAGGTCAAAACATATATCATATACATTTGATTGTCTATAACAGAGAACTCAAATAAATGACTTAATTAAGTCAAGTAGGCCTATTTCCTTCTCATTTAAAAAGTGTCTAGAGGAGACTAGGCCAGGACCAGCAAGTGATATTCCATCATGGTGAACCTAGGCTGGTTCCAGTCTCAAGTCTCCTCATGGTCCAACATGGCTGCTGGAGCTCCAGCCATCATGTCTTATTTTAGACAGGATAAAGCGGCAGGGGGTTGCCCCAAAAAAGGGCATGCTTCTCGGCTGAGCCAGCTTGCCTTTTAGAAGCTTACCGAGCAGCCCCAAGCATTGACTTTTTCTAGCATCTCATGGGCCATTTCTAGATGCAGGCAGTCTAGAAATAAAGTCATTTAGCAGGGCACATCACCACTCAGAATAAAAGCAGAGTTCTCTTAGGAAGGAAAGAGAAAGGAAGGAAAGAGAGAAGGAGAGATGATATTGGCTAGGCACCTAGCAGTCCCAGTTACACGTGGTACAGGGTGTAGCTACTTTGCCCTCAAACACCGAGGAGCAGATTAGGAAATACAGTTTGCTCACTGGTGGCGAAGGGCAGGGCTCTTGCTCGCTAGTGCCAATAAAGGCCAGGTATAACAGTAGGGATCGGTGAGGACTGTGGACGACCGGAGGATCATGCCCGTCTCCAGGAGGTGTCTTCCACTCAGTCATGCTTCATTATTGTTGGAGCAGGCCTATTGGTCCCAGGGTTTTTTTGTTTGTTTGTTTGGTTTATTTATTTGATTAAAAGTGCATTAAGACACTTAGATTGTAGAGCATGATATCTCAATTTTTAAACTCTGAGTTTACAACTATTTTTAAAGATTTAAGAAATGTGAATGACAAATAAAATTGGCAAGTTTTGACTCAGGGGAGGCTGCAACTTTTTATCTTCTGAACTAAAAAGCCTTTTGATGAAAGTAAAAGAGGAGAGTGAAAAAGTTGGCTTAAATCTCAACATTCAGAAAACGAAGATCATGGCATCCGGTCCCGTCACTTCATGGGAAATAGATGGGGAAACAGTGGAAACAGTGTCAGACTTTATTTTGGGGGGCTCCAAAATCACTGCAGATGGTGACTGCAGCCATGAAATTAAAAGACACTTACTCCTTGGAAGAAAAGTTATGACCAACCTAGATAGCATATTCAAAAGCAGAGATATTACTTTGCCGACTCAGGTCCATCTAGTCAAGGCTATGGTTTTTCCAGTGGTCAATGTATGCATGTGAGAGTTGGACTGTGAAGAAGGCTGAGCACCAAAGAATTGACGTTTTTGAACTGTGGTGTTGGAGAAGACTCTTGAGAGTCCCTTAGACTGCAAGGAGATCCAACCAGTCCAATCTGAAGGAAATCAACCCTGGGATTTCTTTGGAAGGAATGATGCTAAAGCTGAAACTCCAGTACTTTGGCCACCTCATGTGAAGAGTTGAGTCATTGGAAAAGACTTTGATGCTGGGAGGGATTGGAGGCAGGAGGAGAAGGGGACGACAGAGAATGAGATGGCTGGATGGCATCTCTGACTCGATGGACGCAAGTCTGAGTGAACTCCGGGAGCTGGTAATGGACAGGGAGGCCTGGCGTGCTGCGATTCATGGGGTCGCAAAGAGTCGGACACGACTGAGCGACTGAACTTATTACAGACAGGAAAATAGAATAACCCCATCGTGTGGAATTATCTAATGAAATTTGTGCATCATTTCTTAAGGGGAAGGAGGAAGGGTTGACTAAACATAATCAAATCCAGCAAGGCTGGGGGATTTATTTATTTACTTACTTTTAATTGTATATGAGTATAGCCAATTTACAGTGTTGTGATAGTTTCAGGTGGACAACAAAGGGACTCAGCCATACCTATATATGTATCCATTCTCCTCCAGATCCCCCTCAACCCTGGGAGATAGTGACTTGGGGTGCTTGGTGGAGTGAGGGGCCCAGGGCTGCTGGGGAGACTGGATGGCCAAACTTCATGGGTTGTGAGCAGGGTGACCGGAGCCACTCATTCAGCCCTTCTTGTGTGTTGTAAGCTCCAGCTTTGCAAAGTGTCCCAGCTTCCCAGAAGTGCTGGGGCCAGGCCATGCGTTGGGGGAGACGGTTTGAGGAGTGGATCACCCTGCACCATTTCGCCTGAGCCCCGGGGAAAGGCAGCACCCAGTCCAGTCCCAGCCTGCTTTACTTCAGCTGCTGTCTCTTCCCAACTTCTGGGTGGATTCCTCTGGGGCCGAGCCAGCTCTCCAACTCTGCTGCAAGATCACAGGGCCCCTGTTACATGTGGAGGTTGACGGTCAGTGGGGCTGCCCCTGAAGGACAGTTCCAGGGAAGGGGCTTCTCTGGCTGTTCACAGTCGAGGCCAAAAAGCCAGGCAGTGCACCAATGTCGCAGCTTGCCGTCTCATCTCTAGATAAATGCCAGTCGCAAACACAGGGGCTTCCCAGGTCACTCAGTGGTAAAAGAATCCGCCTGCAATGCAAAAGATGCTGGAGACATGGGTTCAGTCCCTGGGTTGGGAAGATCCCCTGGAGGAGGAAGTGGGAACCCACTCCAGTATTCTTGCTGGAATAATTCCATGGACAGAATTATTATATAGCTGGCAGGTTATAATCCATGGCGGGCTATAATCCATGGGGTTGCAAAGAGTTGGACATGACAGCATGCACACACACACACAAACATAACCATCCTGAGCACACAGAACATTCGGGATAAACACCCCTGCTTGGTTCCAGCCATCAACCTAACCTCCTAATCTTGGCATTGACCAAGCTTCCAAGAAGGGATTAGAGATTTGGTCCCCACCAGGGCCACTAACTGTCCTGGTTTCCTTGAGACTAAAGGGGTTCTCAAGATACCGGACTCTGCACTTTGAACCTGGATGAGTTGGTCACCATATCTGTACCATCACTCTCCATGGAAAGTCTCACTTCTGGTGCCAGGGATGGGGCAAGGAAATCTGTTACTGCCTGTGGAGGGATCAGAGAGTGCGGGAAGACTTCTGTAGAAGACTGAAAAACAACCCTGAGTTCTCAGGAAGTGCTTAGTGTCATCCCGACCTACCGGGACACTGAAAGCAGCAAAGGGGCAGGACCCTTGCTCCAGACGGAAAAACCAGGTCAATAACAGCACAAGAGTGTTTACAAAAACAGGTCATCTGTATTCGAAACCCAGAGAGGTTAAGAGGCAGTCTCCACTGTGCCGAATTTCCCCCTTGTTCTTGGTGCAGTAAGCCTTCTGCATACAAACGAGTTCTGTTCTGGGAGCCTGTTTGCAAGTCTAAAGTGTTCATAAGTCTAACAAAGTTAGCCTAGGTACCCAACTACGACGATCGGCTATATAGTACTGTACTATAATAGGTTTGTAATACTTTACACACAGATAATACATAAATAAAAAAATACAGAGAATAAAGAAAGCATTTTTAATATGACAGTACAGGTATTGAAAAGCGCAGTAGTACAGAGTAACAGTTGGCATATAGGTCCTGGCATGGAATGAACAGGCAAGAAGAGTTACCAGCTGGAGGAGGAAGGAGGTGGGAGACGGCAGAGCTGAAGGACCGTCAACCATAGGAGATGGAGGGCGAGCTGCAGTTTCGCTCATGCCTGACGTTGGTGGAATGCATGTTCACATGTCTGAAAGTTCTCAACTTGAAGATTCCCATGTAGGGGACTTACTGTGCAAGGCGCAACACAGTACGTACTGTCTGTGCCCAAGCTTGCTGAAAAACAGACCCAACCAGAGATGGGTGTTGGTGAGTGTACATGAGCACCGAGGGTGTGAAGGACCATACTCACAGCTGTTACCAGGGGGCCTTCTGAGGGGGTGGGGTCAGGATGTGGATGAAGCAGGTAACTTGGATTTAGGTAATTGTCCTGCGTTGCTTGAGTTTGTTCACCAGTTTCTGAGACCTAACACCTGCAGGCTTAAGATCAGAACTCTAATTTCTTCAAACTTAAAATGCTCAGTCCTGAACGCTGAGCTGGCAATTGCCAGAATGAATATTGAACGGTGGGAAAGCAGTTGCAGCACAGAACGTGCAACATGTTGCATTAAAAATAGATCTGTTTGTAGGACATGTATTAAATTAACCTTAAAAATGCCTTCCAATATACATCGCTTGTGTGTGTGCTAAGGCGCTTCAGTAGTGTCCGACCCTTTGCGACCCTATAGACTGTAGCCTGCCAGGTTCCTCTTCCATGGGATTCTTCAGGCAAAAACACCAGAGTGGGTTGCCATGTTCTCCTCCAAGGGGTCTTTCCGACCCAGGGATCAAAACTACATTTCCTGCATTAAAAGTGGATTCTTTACCGCTGAGCCACTGGGGAAGCCCCCCCAGTATACATTAGGTGCAGACAAATACCATTGGGTTCCAGTTATACAAGGTACTCAGAAGTCTCAAATTCATAGAATCAGAAAGTACATTGCCAGGGGCTGGGGGTTGGGAGTAGGGGTGGGGTGGAGGAATGAGGAGTTAGTGTTTAACAGGGATGTTTAAGAGGGAACAGAGTTTCAGTTTAGGAAGGTAAGAAATTTGGGAGATGGATGATGGTGAAAGTCACACAACAATGGGAATGTACTTGGTGCCACTGAATTGCATAGTTAAAAATGGTTAAAATTGTGTTTTATATTGTGTGACTTTTAACACAGTAAAACAAAATAAAAAAAAAATAGACGTACAGGTGGCAGATGTTTGTACAAACGTTAAAAATGGGAAGAATCACACCAAGATCTGAAATAAGTCTGTACCCAGGAGAGGGAAGGGAATGTACCTACTAGTCCTTCCAAACNTTAAAATTGTGTTTTATATTGTGTGACTTTTAACACAGTAAAACAAAATAAAAAAAAAATAGACGTACAGGTGGCAGATGTTTGTACAAACGTTAAAAATGGGAAGAATCACACCAAGATCTGAAATAAGTCTGTACCCAGGAGAGGGAAGGGAATGTACCTACTAGTCCTTCCAAACCAACCCTTTTCTATTTGCGTTAACCTTCTTTCCCCAAAGAGCATGTACTTCTTTGGTTTTTCCTTGTTAAATGACATCTATCGAATTTGCATCTAAGAGAGCACGTAGCCTTCCTCTGAAGCAAAATCTAAGGTGTGAAAACCTCAGGGTTCTCAGATCTATAAGAACAAGAGGGTTCTTGCCTATAGGCCATCTCCCTAGCGCAAAATAGGACACATTTTATACACTTTTTCAAGAACAAATCCCTGGTGTAATTAATTAAGGCTATAATTATAGACCAATCTTTAAAAATGTAATTTGTAGTTTCCCTACAAAACTCATTTTGAACCTGACTTCTGACGTGGGCGAAATTATATTGGAACCAATTTTTACTACTTGGAGACTCTGGATAATCCAGGCTTCGTTTGTGATTGATTTAAGTATATTGTTATTTCCATATTTATCACTTAATAGGAACTAGAGTTGATGAAACCATGCTCTGGGGAGTTCACTTCATTGAAAGTTCACAGCTGCCTTCTGGGAGCTGGAGGGACACTGCCACTCCGGGCTGGTTTTTCTCTGCTGTTTATTCCTATTTATCTTCCTTCTTAGGGTCAACAGTTTTCCGGGCCAGGCTTCATTCTGCTTGTGATCTCTGGATTTCAGAAGGGTCCCCTGACAATGAGTAAAAGAAGCATGAAGTTTTTAAAGACATCAAGGAGTCTTGGCCTTTGGGAGGGAACCTTTTCCAAATGCTGCTGGTCTGACAGCTCTTTAGCTGTTGTGCTTTGTTGGAAGAAAGATGGGCTGTCGGGTCCTTTTTACTCTCAGGGTTTTTGTAGTTCAGGATTGTCCCTCGGCTGGTCTGAGGGGATTTCCCTGGTGATTCAGTGATTAAGAATCCACCTTTCAATGAAAGATTGAAAGACGGGCTGGATCCCTGGTCAAGGAACTAAGATCCTATATGCTGAGGGGCAGCTAAGACCCCCAAACTGCAACTAAGACCCAACATAGCCAAAATAAAATGTTTTTTAAAAAGAGGAAAGTTTATTTATTTTTTTAAAGATAATGCTGGAAGACACACAGTTTCTTTAAGAAGATTAAAAAAGAAACGGTCTTAAGGGGAGGAGAGGGGCAGGTGAAATCACTGGGTTTGCCTCTCCCATGGTAGCTGGAGACGGAGCTGGTTTATTAATGACACAAAGATTTTATATGTAACAGAGAGGTGAGGCGTGGTTTCCCAGCTGTGAGACAGGAATTCCAGGCTGTCAGGGTGAATAGGTCCACTCCCCAGGTGAGGGGGCGCTGGGTGAACACTGCCACTCCTGCTTGGCACCCCCTGATCTGGGTGAGGTTCTGAGGCCCCTTGTGTCCTTCTTTCTCAGAATGGAACAGACAGGAGAGCCCCTTGTCCTTTGGTTTTAAATGAAGAGATTGGCACGGGGGAGGGGCCTTTCTTCACGCCTGGGGAAAGAGTCTTTACCTGTGAACACCTCCCACAGGTGCATTCAGCGCACATCTTCCTACCAAAATAGTTCCCCATTTGGGCCCTTCACCCAAGAGACAGTTTGCTTATTCAATTGCTCATAATCTCTCAGAAGGATTACTCATTCTGACCAGCAGGAGGAACTGCACCCCTCCCCTCCCCCCTCCCCCCACAAACTCCTTTTGAGTCATTTGGGGTTTCGCGCCTTGCAGAAGCATTGAGTTACTCCTTTTGTTGTAAAGATGATTAGCAGGAAACACCTTGGCCAGCAGTCTGTACATGTCACCATGTTGCCCAGAGGTGGAGCCCTGCCAGGATTGGCAGAACAAGGCTCAGCCTGGCTCTGGGAGACTGTGGCAGTGTGGCCCAGACCAGCAGTGACCTGGGGCCTGCTGTGCCCAGACACCTGGCTGCAAAGTTCCCAGGGTTGTGTCTGCTTAAGACGCAGGCATGACAGGAAAACAAGGGTGAACTCTGCAGAGATGGGGCCAGTTGCTTAACTGCCCACAGCTCAGGTGGCAAGGCAATAGACACCCTCAGTTTCCAAATCTTCTAGTCAAAGCTGGAAGGTTTTGTCCATTCTTTGCTGCAAACTATCCGTTAAGAGTGAAATGAAGACAGTTGCTCCAGGACAAAAAAAAAAAGGTACTCCTTCCCCTTGAAAAAACATGAACCACCTTTTTTTTTTCACTTTTAAAAAGTGTATTTTCTTTTTTAAGAATTTATATTATTATTTTTTTAATACATGGGACTTCCCTGGTGGCTCGGATGGTAAGGAATCTGCCTGCCAAGAGAGAGACCTGGGTTTGATCCCTGGATCAGGAAGATCCCCTGGAGAAAGGAATGGCAACCCACTCCAGTATTCTTGCCTAGAGAATTCCATGGACAGAGGAACCTGTCTTCTGGCTACAGTCCTCGGGGTCACAACCAGTCGGAGACGACTGACTGAGCAGTTAACATATTTATTCATTTATTCGTCCATGCCAGGCAGCTTTCAGTATCTTAGTTCTCTGACCAGGGGTTGAAGCCGGGTCATGGCAGTGAAAGCGCCAAGTCTTAACCACCCAACCACCATTTTTAAATAGCAACCGTATTTGGCAGGAGCTCTCAGTCTATTCGGAGAAGGCACTGGCGACTTACTCCAGTACTCTTGCCTGGAAAATCCCATGGATGGAGGAGCCTGGTAGGCTGCAGTCCATGAGGTCGCTAAAAGTCAGACACGACTGAGCGACTTCACTTTCACTTTTCACTTTCATGCATTGGAGAAGGAAATGCAACCCACTCCAGTGTTCTTGCCTGGAGAATCCCAGGGATGGGGGAGCTTGGTGGGCTGCAGTCTGTGGGGTCACACAGAGTCGAACACGACTGAAGTGACTTAGCAGCAGCAGCAGCTCAACCTATTAGAATTAGGGGAAGGGAGGAGTAGGCAAAACTCGAATGCCTGGGACCCCACTCCTGATCAACAGAAGCACAATTTCTGGGGATTTTAATTTTATTTTGGAAGGCTCTCCAGGTAAGTTTAACAGACAGCCAGGGCTGAGAGCCACTGATTTAAAGAAAAGAGGCTTTAATTCACATCTAAAATGCAAAAAGGGATAAAGAGTGGCCAGGAAAGTTTTCACGAATTCTGAATCTTCTTGAATCTCCCCACTAATAAAAAGGATAACACTGGTAGCTGAGAGGGCTTCCTCTGTGGCTCAGACGGTAAAGAATCTGCCTGCAATGTGGGAGACCTGGGTTTGATACCTGGGTGGGGAGGATCCCCTGGAGAAGGGAATGGCTACCCACTCCAGTATTCTTGGCTGGAGAATTTCATGGAAAGAGGAGGTTGGCAGGCTACAGTCCACGAGGTTGTGAAGAGTCGGACACAACTGAGCAACTAACACTTTCTGGGAGCTGAGAGCTGGGAACTGGCTATGATTTGTCTGGGACCCAGCCAAGAGGATTTGGCATTCTTGGGGCCCCCTCTTGTGGCCACAACACCAGCCAATTCTCTGAAAGGGTTTGTGCCAAGGGGCCTCCCTCTTGACTCCTGGGTGGGACGATGGAATGGGGCTTTCTCAGATGCTGAGGTGGGTCCACACAGTGGGAATTTACAAAGCAAACACCAAAAACATTGGGCAGGTTTGATGGGAAAGTTTTCCAACCTTTTATTTTATAATTACATCTTTCAACACTATCATTTCAGAAAATAATTTTTTTTCAGCAAAAATATAAAATGAAAGTAATTGCAGAATAGATAATATTAGCTTTCTTTAGAAGTCCATTCAGCCTTTAGAATAACCTTAATGCCTTTTCCACGTTTTTCTTATTTTTGCTTCAGGCCAGTGGGTCCTGAGTTTGGGGAGCAATGGCTGAAGTGAGAATGTTAAGAAATTATTCTTCTGTCCTTGTTGAAAAGTAACACTGAGAAGGGAATGGCAACCCACTGCAGTATTCTTGCCTAGAGAATTTTATGGACAGAGGAACGAAGTGGGCTACAGTCCATGGGGGTTGCAAAGAATCCGACACAACCAACACTTTCACCTTTCAAACAGTAATCAGAGCCTGCTTCAAGGGCACATCAAGGCCTTGTACTCAGAAGGATCCTGTGCTGGGTTTGATGTTCTGCTGTCTTGAAATCCTCAGTAATTTTTGAACTAGGAAGTCTGCATTTCATCTTGCAGTGGGCCCTGAAAATGATGGCGTGTGTTTGATTGGTAAATCTGCATGAATGCATGGTTTTCAGTCATTTGGTAAGTGTTGATGGGACCGCTCTTGGTGCCAGGTACCGAGGAGACAGTGGTGAATGAAGCAGGGAGTACCTGTTCTTGGAAAGCTTGCTTCCTAGAATGGACACACTGTGAATGTTTACCAAGGGGAGAATTGATAAATAAGATAACAGGAAAGGTGATGAGTCCCTGGAGGATATAAAATGGGATAACATGGCAGCAAGCGCCAGGGAGTAGAGACCCAGGAAGGCTTCCGGGAGGAGGTGGCTCTGGAGTTGAAAGAAGAAGGAAGCAGTCAAACCACAAAGCAGGAGCATCCTCAGGAGGGCTGGAGGCCGTGAGAAGAACTGGGCTTTACTCATAAAGAGCAATCACTGAGGTGGTTTAATCAGGGAGTGGCAAGGTCAGGGTGACATTGGGTATAATTGACTGGGCGAGGCCCTAGCTGGGAGACCTGGTGGCCCAGGGGGAGGCCGCTCTGCCTACACGAGAGTTCTCAGCTCCACACGACTGATATTCAGGGACAGGTATCTCTGCTGGGGGGTCGTCCTGTGTCCTGTCCCATGTTTACAGCAGCCCTGCCTTCTACCCACCAGATGAGGCATCTGGTGCAACCCCCCCCCCATGTCGCGACAACCAAAAATGTCTTCAGACCTTCCAAATGTGTGTGCGTGCTCAGTCATTCAGTCTTGTCTGACTCTTTGTGACCCCATGGACTGTAGCCCGCCAGGCTCCTGTCAACGGGATTCTCCAGGCAAGAATCCTGGAGTTGATTGTTATGCCCTCCTCCAGGGGATCTTCCCCACCCAAGGATCAAGCCTGCATCTCCCGTGTCTCTTGCATTGTAGGTGGATTCTTTACCTCTCAGCCACTAGGGAAGCCCCTCCAAATGTTTCCTGGGGACCAAAACACATTCGTTGAAAACCACTGACTTAGGCTGATGGTAGAAGATAGGAAGGATTGGACTCAGGACCTTGGAAATAGGGCAGGAGAACTAAAACCAGTGGGTTGAACTGGGGTGCAGTGATGAGGGGAGAAAAGGACTCTGGGTGATGCCCACTCAAATAGCGATGAGTAGTCTTACCATTTATGCTGAGACTTGGTGTGTGAGGGCTGGGGAGGGAGGCACAGGCTGAGGGAGGAAACATCACCAAGAATTCTGTTTCAGTCAAATAGATTCGTTTCCTCCCCACCAGATAGGAACCAGTAAGTCTTTTCAATCAGTGGAAAATACCTGAGCCAGTTTCCTTTGACCTTTTTTTTTTCCTTTCCATTCAATAGCTAGAGGCCCTGGCTGACCTCTCATCCAGATAGTTCTGAGAGATGGAAGTCAAAGATTTTGAAACGTCAGGGAGAAGATAGCAGGAGAGACTGGGCCCTCTCCTCTCTGATTGTGGAATTACAGCGTCCAGCTCAGGACGGCCCCCAGGCAGCAGCTCAGCGGTTCTGACACTCCCCTGACCCCGGGGACCCTGGTACCCACTGTACAGCATGGTGGCCCCGGAGATGTTGGATTAGCACGGATGGCACCCTGCCTTGCCACATTTTCTCCTTCTTCAAGTTCTGTCTGCATAGCACAGAAGGCCACTGAAAGAATGACAGTCAGTCGTCTTCCGATTTTGCTGCCTGGGAAGGAGGAAGTTGGCCACACACAGCCCAGTTGTTCGTGGAAACAGCTCCATCTGTGGCTGCTAATGCCAAGTGCATCTGCTGTGACTGTCACCCTGGGGGTAGGACTTCCGGTCTGGAATGACATCACAGTTACACCTGCTCTGGTGGTACACGTTTACAAACATCCTTTTGCACATCTCTCAAGGATGATGATATAGCCTTCTTCCTTAACTGACTAATGCTAGGAAGCTTCAATCATGCCCGAGTCTTTGTGACCCCATGGACTGTAGCCCGCTAGGCTCCTCTGTCCATGGGATTCTCCAGGCAAGAATACTGGAGTGGGTAGCTGCTCTCTACTAGGGTAGCCCAGTGGATCTTCCCTAGTCAGGGATCGAACCTGGGTCTCCTGCATTGCAGGGGGATCCTTTACTGTCTGAGCCACCAGGAAAGCCCTTAGTTTGTCCCCTTGGGTTGTTTCTTGTGGCTCTCTCAATGTGGACTGTCCCAGGGTTTTTTCTTTAGACCTTTTCTCTTCTCTTTCTACCCAGCAGCCCCCAACAAATTTCTCTCTGAGCCACCTGAGAGTCCAGCCACCTCCTCTGGAGATGCCAGTCCCTTCCCACTTGCCTCGTGGCAGGGTTGTCCTCCTCCCCTCCCAGGGAAGCCGGTGACCTTGTCCAGGGCTTTAGACCGGGGTCAAGGGGCAGAACGTCTAGGCCAGGCCAGGGGTCCCGGAGGGCTGGTCTTTGAGTAGTATACCCTCCAAGGTGATTCCCTTGTGTTCCCTTTGGAAGAGATGCAATCAGTTCACAGTGGAAAAACACATTTTGTTTAGTCTTTTCCTGGCCCAGAAGGCCTGGTATTTAATAAACCCTGGAGCCAGCCCCGAGGGGGACTGTCTTTTCCAGGCTCCAGACACCACCTCAAGCTCCCTGACACATGTGGGGGTCTTGACCTGCTGCTGGCTGGTTGACGCTTTCTTCCAGCCTCACCTCCCACGATGCTGCTACCTTCCCCTTCAAACGGAGGGAAAGGCTGCCCCTGAAGGGTCATTCCCCTTCCCAGGAATGCCCTGGGGCATCTTCTCCAGTTTAAAGTGTTCCTGTCCCTGCAGGGCCCACCTAACAGGAGTTCAGGGCATCTTTGAGCTCTGCTGAGCTAAGTCAAGGTTCAGCCAAGTCATACTTGGGGTCCTGTTACCGAGTGTGTGCTTTACTGCTGGAGAAGTAGTAATCAGGAGAGTGATTCTAGCAATCAGCTCTCAGTGCTCCAAGTCCCAGCAGTCCTGCCGGGACCTTGGCTCAGTCATCCAGGACCAGGCCCTGGGGGAGCAAGCAGGGGAACAGAGATGGACCAGAAGTGCTGTGCATCCTGACTGGTGACTGATACTAATAATGTTAGTTGCTCAGTTGTGTCTGACTCTTTGCAACCCCATGGACTGTAGCCCTCCAGGCTCCATTGTCCATGGGATTCTCCAGGAAAGAACACTGGAGTGGTTTGCCATTTCCTTCTCTAGGGGATCCTCCCAACCCAGGGATCGAACTTGTGTCTCCTGTATTGGCAGGTAGATTTTTTACCACTGAGCCACCTGGGAAGCCCCAAATAGTGGGGCTTAAATGCACATGGCTTAACAAAAGTATTGCTTTTTATTAAGGGGAGGGAGGTGAGACCCAGTTAGGATATTCATACATTCAAGTAATACAAACTGACATCTACCCTGGCAGGATTACTGAGCTTGGTTGAAGGTGGGCACTGAGATGAGCAGGATAACCAGTTAGGAGGCTGGGCAATGACACAGATGAGACCAGGGGGCAAGGTGGATGGGATGAAAAGTGGTCTGGTAAAAGATGTTTTTAGAAAACAGAGTCCAATAGGCTCCACTGACAGATCAAATATGGAGAGAGAGAGGGGAATGCTTCATGATGACCCCAGAATTGAGCCCCTGGAAAGGCCGAGCTGCCATTGAAGGAGATGGCGAGACTGTGGGAACACAGGTGGGTGGGTAGGAACTGGTTCTCTGATAGGGTCAGTTAGGACGTTTATTACCCATACATGTGTTGAGATGGTCACTAGAGACACAAGAGGTAGCAGCGAGAGGCACAGGCAGAAGATGGAAACCCTGCAGTCTTCTGGACATGAGGCTGGATGAGTTCATCAAGGGAAAGAGTAAATATGAACAGAATAAGAGAAGAGATCCAAGGATGAGCCCGCCCTCCCCTCACCCACCTCCCTAGCATTTAGAAACATTAAAGAAAACCAGGAAGAACCAGCCAGAGAGATGGGAAGAATGTTAATGGTGATTATCTCTGAGTTCTTGAATTATGGGTGGTTTTTTTTTTTCCTTCTCCTACTAGAATTTCTTACCGTGAGAGTGTATTATTTTTATAAAGTTCTAAAAGCTTATTCTTTCATATGAAATGATTTCTTGCATGGACACCCATGGGATTATTCACTCAGCATTCCATTTTCTAGGATTAGAAATTCCTTATACTCCTTTCCCACCTGCACCATCATTCCCTTGGTGCCGATAGAAGCAGCCAGTTATAATACAAGACTTGACCTCCTGCTCTTCTTTGATTGGTCCAGAAATGAGCACAGGATCAAGCTGAGCCAACCAGAGCCCTTCCCTGGGAAATGCCCTTTGTGTACCCGGATGGGAAACTGTAAAGGTTGGAAGTTGTTGACGGCCATGTTTTCTTCCACGTGGCCCCGCAAAGCCAAGGAAGCTAGTCTTTCTAGAAAGAAAATGAGGTAGGTCTACTGAGAGAAGAGGTTCCTGAGTCTTGACTCTTGGGCTCCTGAGGCCCAGCTATATTGCTGCCCTTGGAGACTTCTGTTAGATTCNGACGGCCATGTTTTCTTCCACGTGGCCCCGCAAAGCCAAGGAAGCTAGTCTTTCTAGAAAGAAAATGAGGTAGGTCTACTGCGAGAAGAGGTTCCTGAGTCTTGACTCTTGGGCTCCTGAGGCCCAGCTATATTGCTGCCCTTGGAGACTTCTGTTAGATTCTCTTGGTATCTGAAGCTGGTTCAGATTGGGTTTCTATCACTTAAGATCCAGGGGCATACTCCACGTTCCTCCACAAGCTGTGTGTATGGTGTTCTCCCTGTACAAGGTACCGGGGAAAAAACTCTAGGCTGGCCTCCAGGAGCTTCTGCTCCAGTAGTGTACAGACCTCCTGCCTCATGGCATTTACAGTCAGGACTTGTGAGTCCACAAAGCACTTTCTTGCACGTAATCTGTCAGTCTTCAAGTCAACTCTGTGGACTGAAAATACTGAGTTTCAACAGATCTGCCCCGTCCCATGCTATAAATGAAAGGTTGTTTGTATCCAAAGTTCTGGATTCCTCTGCCTGCTTCCCAACTTCTGGAAACTTCAAAAAGAAGGGAAATCTTTCCCACATCTTGAGCTCCCTGAGTCCTCAGGCACTGAACTCTCTTCTGCCAGTACCCGCCTACACTGTGCCAAATTTAGTGCCAAATTCCAAGATCAGGCAGAGTTGCTCCATGCTGATTCAGAAATCGCTGGCCCAGGTTGCATCACAGGCAGCAGATGGGGTCAGCTTCTCGTTGGGTTTGTGGGCCCCTCCCAGACCCACCTCACTAATCAGGAGTGGGCACTCATGCCTTTCAGCATTCCCCAGGGATTACTGCCGGAGCGGCTTGTCCAGACCCTGCTCCAGCTCTTCTGGGTTCCCATGACCCAGGCCCTAAGCATGAACCTGGGGCACTGACATTGGAACGCCCATTCTGCACTAAAAGTCACAAGCTAAGTATCAGCCTGGTGGTTAGGAGTGTCTGGTTGGATTCTCTTAGATATAAGGGACACTGTGTCTCCTTGGTCTGTGAAAGCAATGGCAGTCCCGGGAGGCTGGTTTTATATAAGTGTTCTGTCTGCTTCATGAGGTCTATGGAGACAGCTGAGCTTGTTGTCCATCTTTGCTTACAGCTCTCTCCCCCAGAATGTCACTATCAAACTCTGCCCCATGAAGCTCTACCTGGAGCTGGAGTGATGGAAAACAAACAAACAGGGCATTTATATACTTCAGTCTGGGCTATGAAGACAAAAAACATTGGCATTTAGAAAGCAGTGGCTGGGAGAAAGACAGTGTGGACTGGGTGATCAAAGAAGGCTTCCTGGAGGCAGTGATTCAGGTTTTGAGGTCTAAACAATAAGAAGGAATCAGGCATGTGGTCATCTGGATGAAGGCATTTCTGGCAGAGAGGGCTGCATGTGCAAAGGCCCTGTGATAGGGAACTCTCTTGATGGTCTAGTGGCTGAGACTCTGCATTGCCAGAGCAGGGGGCCGAGGTCTGATCCCTGGTCAGGGAACTAGATCCTATACGCTGGAACTAAAGATCTCACATGTTACATTGGAGATCCTGCGTGCCATAATTAAGACCTATTATGTTCTTATAAATAAATAACAAATTAAATAAATAAATATGTTTTAAAAGCCCTGTGGTGGAAGGAAGCTGGGTGAGTCGAGTGTCGGCAGGTCTGAGCAGTTGGAGTCAGGGACCTCAAGGACCATTATGGGGGATGATCCTGGAGAGAGGTAGAGGGCAAATGATGCAGGATTTGGAGACTTGGGGTAGGAGCTTGGATTTTGTCCTAAGGCAATGAGAAGCCTTTGGAAGATTTTCAGCAGGAGGTGACAGTGGCCATTCTGACTCCTCTGTGAAGACTAGAATGGAGGGTCCAGAGAAGAATCAGTGAGGCAGTGAGGGCAACCGTCCAGGGGAGGGAAGGTGGTGGCTTGGGTTATGGTGGCAGAGGGGAAAGGTGGCCAGGCAGGATGAGAGAGAAACCAGAATCAGGATGAAGCCTAGGTCACTCCTACCTGCAACCATCAAAAAGAGGTTCTGTCTTATTCTGGAAAAAGAAAGGCAAGCCAGAGGGAGAACCTAGTTTTTTCCATCTTTTGTTTTTTTCCACAGATGAAAACAAACTTCCCCTAGATCAGAAGGTGACTGTTCCAGGACTGCAGGGGAAGCTGTTTCCTGGGGCTGCCTCTCTGGAGGCCATAGGAAGTGCTCCTCAAAATAGGGCTGGCTTAGCAATTTTACTGCTAAGAATTTATCTTCCACATATCCTAGCCCATGTGTACACAAATTTAAGTGCGAAGACATTCCTTGTCGCCTTATTTGTGAGAGACTAGTGTTGCCCTGAACATCTGTCAGCCTCTGATTTACAAAAACAGCCTCCCTGGGCCAGTAAAACTTTATAGAACCCTCAAAAAGAAGGAGCCTTCCCAGGTGGTGTTAGTGGTAAAGGATCTGTCTGCCAATGCAGGAGATGTAAGAGATATGGGATCGATCCCTGGGTCAGGAAGATGCCCTAGAGGAGGGCATGACAACCCCCTCCAGCATTCTTGTCTGGAGAACCCCATGGACAGAGGAGCCGGGCAGGCTACAGTCATGGAGTTGCAAAGAATCGGATGTGACTTAGTGACTGAACAACAACAAAATGTCTTCAACAGTCATGTATGTTGTAGCATGTGATAGGTTTTCCATTCTTGTTAAGGTTGAATAATATCCCATTGTACGATATATACAGCATTTTGCTTATCCATTCATCCACTGATGGACATTTGGGTTGATCCCATCTCTTGGCTGTCATGAATGATATTGGCTATGGGATAAATTAAAGGTCTGACTTCATTCTTGTGCGTGTGGTCCAGTTTTCTTAACACCATGTGTTGAAGAGACTGCTTTTGTTCCCACTGAGTGATCTTGACACTTATCAAAGGTCATTTGACCATGTATCTGGAGGTCTGTTTCTGGGCTTTCTATTCGGTTCCATTGGTCTATATGTCTGTCTTTATGGCAGTACCGTGCTGTGTTAACTACTGTAGCTTTATAATATGCTTTGAAATCAGGAAATGTGGGTAACTATTGTCAAAGGGAATAAATGAATCAATGAGCTCCTGAAAGACAAAAGCCTTGGCTTTAGCAGCCCAAGAGCCAGTCATTCTGGATGATCCAGTGGTCTCAGCTCCACTTCTGGCTGCTCCCCCAAAGACGAGGGAATCATGGAAGTTCTAGAACTCTGGGCCCTCGGTGGTTCTCTTGCCCTCTCTCATCCCATCATGTGCCAGGATAAATACGATTCGCCTGGCAAGGGGACCTGCCAGGCAACTAAATATCTGAATGATCTGGGAGGTTAGCTCAGAAGCTGGAAAAGCTCACCAAGTGCAGAGCCGACAAGAGAAAGACATCCCATGGGGCACCTGCAGTCAAGTGGCCACCTGCTCTGTAATCAGAGAGCTTTCCTTTTCCTGGCAAAATGCCCCAGAGAGGGNTCTAGCTACTAAGAAGTAAATTCTACCAGAGATGCTTTAAATAACATGTATCTTTATAACTTTACATCATTTAAGTCCAGAAGAGTGGCCGAAAGCCAGGCTGCTCATCCAGGGATTTGTTGGCACCATCATCAGGATTCTTCTGCCCCCCATATAGAGCTTTGGTCCTCAGACTTGTCTCCTAGAGGCGCAAGAGAGCTATACCCGCTCCAACCATCATCTTCTCACCAGCTGCATCCAGATTTAGCGGGGGGAAAAAAGGCTTTCAACGAGTGTCTTTTTTTAAGATTAAAGGAACATGTACCCAGAACCCCTTCAGTGACATCCTTTCAGGGCTTGTGGGCCAGAACCATAGCCCAAGCCCCTTCCTGGCAACACTTGGCAAAGGAAATTGATTGCCCTGATTGGCTAAGACACAGATTGGCAAACTATAGCCTGGGGCTAAACCCATCCATCCCCTGCTTTTGCAGATGGCCACATCCATTCACTTACATTTTGCCTATGACTGTTCCCATCCTCCAGAGTCAGAGATCACACACCTGAAATATTTACTAGATGGTCCTTTACAGAAAATGTTTTCTCCCTCCAGGTTTAGACTGACAGGAACAATGGGGGCCATCCTAAACAAGTAGGCTTGCCCAGGGAGAGAGGGTGGGGAGCAGGGCAGGGTGGTTTGGGTAGGAACCCAGTGGTGTCTCAGAAGAGCTGTGTGTCTTTGAGGCACCCCTGGGCACTCTGAGGCTCAGCTCCCCCGTCTGTAAGAGGTAAAACCTTCGGTGGTGGCTGCAAGGATTAAACAAGGTGATAGACCAGAAGCACCCGGTACAAAATAGACCCTAAAGTGTTTTTTACATTCCCTTCAAGAATTTTCTAATGGATTTTAAGGCTGTTAGTTTCTCCTCCTAAAAAGAGGCCACCAATGGGATTTGTGGTTTACTAATTAGAATCGAAACTTTGCTTCTGCTCTTACAAAAGTCAAATTACTCAAGCTAGAATTGGTTTTAAGAGTTTTCTTAAAGTCAGAAAGAGCTGACAGTAAAAACTCCAAAGGAGGATTGTGCAATGTGACCACAGCGGGTGGTAAAGAGTGGTTGGGATGAATTTTCTCAGGGTGTCAGAAACCAGGGGTGTCTCACCAACTGGGATCTTTGCTGTGGGCTGCAAGTGGGGGCAGGAACAAGACGTAACATTGAGGGTGTCCATAGCAACAAGCATCGAAGATGGGGGTCCCAACTCTGCATTCCCAAGAATCTTTGTTAATATCACGGCCACCCCATGTTTTGAAAGAAAATGACTGCCAAACAAATGATTTCATTAACTCATTTATTTTCCTCAAAAAAAAAAAAAAAATCAAAAGCATATGTATTGGCCAATCTGGACTTCTGCTGGAGCCAGAGACCAAAGGACCCGAGGCGGTGAGGAGGCTTCAAGTTTAGAAGGATCAGTTTTGCACCCTGGTTCTGCATGCTTGGCTGCACCCACCTGGGGCAGGAGACCTCTCTGAGACTCAGTTTTTCCATCTGTACAATGAAGGTCACAACAATGCCTCCGATCTAAGTTTCTCTTTTTCATTTTTTTAATATTTATTTTCATAATTTATTTGGTTGCACCGGTTCTTAGCTGCGGCATGCAGGATCTTTAGTTATGGCATGCGGGATCTTGCTCCCTGACCAGGGATTGAACCCAGGCCCCCTGCAATGGGAGCACTGAGTCTTAGCCACTGGACCACCAGGGAAGTCCCACCTTCCTAATGTTCCTGAGAAGATTTGATGAAACCAATTAAGAATTACATATGATTACAAAGTGACTAGTATAGGGTTCGTACCTAGTATGTGCTCAACAAATATTAGATGTATTGTGTGTGTGCTAATTTGCTTCAGTCGTTTCCAACTCTTTGTGACCCCATGGATGGTAGCCAGTCAGGGTCCTCTGTCCATGGGATTCTCCAGGCAAGAATACTGGAGTGGGTTGTTATGTCCTCCTCCAGGGGATCCTCCTGGCTCAGGAATTGAACCTGCATCTCCTCCAGCTCCTGCATTGCAGGCGGGTTCTTTACTGCTGAGCCACCGGGGAAGCCATTAGACATATTATCTAATATATATTGCTCCAACACTACAAGGTAGTGTTAATTCCATTATTAATTCCATGTTTCAGAAGAGGAGACTGAGACTCAGAGAGGTTAAGTAACTTGCCCAGTGGCACACAGTCAAGAAGTGGCTTAACCAAGGTTGGTTCACGGGTCTGAGTGGCTCTAGAATGTCAGCAAGTAGATGGGAGGCTACAGGACCACTGGACAGAAACAAGAAGACCCCACCAGCCTGTGGTCTTTCTGGCCCAAAGAAAAGAGCCACGGGTTGTTTGTGTTTGGGCCACCTCATCCTAGGGACTCTTTACAGAACTGACGGTGGCTCACGGGGGCACGAGCTTGAGCCCACCTAAGGAGAAGAGCCAACCGGAGAGGCAGCCCCAAGGAGCCCCAGGGAGCCCGGCGAACCTCCTGTGACCAGCAGAGGGCAGCAAATGCACCCGTAAGGGAGGCGACCCCGCCGGGAGCAGAGGCAGAGCTGCCAGCCCAGGGCCCCATTCAGATGACCAGGGTCCCTGCACGAGAACAGCAGGGGGACCCTCGTGGCCTCGACTGGGGCCGGAGCTGAGGCTTCGCCTGATCACCGCCAGCCCTCCCGCCCTCTGGGGCAGGCAGCGGTCGAACTCTGGCCCTGCACAGATGGTGTCCCAGCCCATGGTGGGTGGTAGCGTCCACATGCCAACCTCCACCGCCCTGGGGGTCCTCACACCCCCAGCCCGTTCCCGAGGGCATGACCGTGCATATGTACAACCCCCAGGAGCACAATCCCTGAAGGCAGGACCGATTTTAGGGTCTCAGAGGCTGAAGATGGGGGGCCGTGGTGAGGGTGAATCATGATCCCCGGGGAGGCCCATGTCCTCACCCCTGGACCCTGGGAGTACGTCACCCTGCACCTCACAAGGGACTGCAGGTGTGAGCAAGTTAGGATCCTGGGATGGGAGGACCCCACAAGCCTGACTGCCCAGAGATGGTGCTTCTTACACACGCATACACACGCACCTCGCAAACACACACCTCACTCTCACTGACACCTCGGTCTCACTCACACACCTCACACACGCACACACCTCACTCTCACACACGTCACTCTCACACACCTCACACACACACACCTCAGTCTCACTCACACTCCTCACTCTCATTCACATACCTCACACACACACAGACACCTTACAAACACACACACACACCTCACACACACACACACACACTTTAGTCACTCACATACAACCCTCACACACACAAACACACACCCCTCACACACACACCCCTCACACTCACACACGCAAACACACATACCTCACACGCACAGCCCTCTCCCCTCCACACACTTTCACACACCTACACACACTTACACAAACACACTCACACACCCCACACTTACACATATACTCTCTCACACACACATCTCACACTCATGCTTACACACACACCCTTTCCCGCAGAGGTTGCTCAGGTGGCCACAGGCACCTAGAGAGCCTGCCCTGGGCCCCTGTGTGGCCTCCCACCACGATGACCTCAGATCTACAAACCTGCCAGGAGACCCCGGGTGGCAGGCTGGCTGTCACCCACCTGGCCCTCACGGCGGCCCTGGGTGGTGGGCACTGTTAGAGCCTCCTTCCTTGGGAGGGACACCAGGGCTTGGGGAGCCCCTGGGCCGGGCTCTGGCAACCAGGTGCAGAGCTGGGCTCCACCCAAGCAGGGACCTCCAGAGCCGAGTCTGTGCGCGCACGGCCCGACACCAGCAGCAGACGCAGCAGCGCGACGGCACCTGCGCGGCAGAGCCCGAGCGAGGGCTGCGGCCCCGTCTGCCCCGGGCGAGCGCGGGGCGGGAACCGTCGCCCCGGGCCTCCTCGGCCCGTGCCCCGTCGGCCCGTGAGCCGCCTGCAGAGCTTACAGCAGGCCCCAGCCGCTGACACCGTCCAGATGGGTCATCAGAAGTCCTACAACTTACTTGTTCCTTTCGCGCATTCTCGTCTTCTCCTTGAAACTTGGCCTCGCTGTGCCGCCGCTTCTGTCCCTCTGCTCGCTCTCTGTCTCACTCTCTCCCCGTCTCCGTCTGCCTCCGTCTGTCTCTCCATCTTTCTGCTGTTCCGCCTGGTCTCTCTCCACCGTCCCATGTCCCCACGTGTATTTCTCTGTCCCTCTGTTGCTCTCTGTCCCTTCATGCCTGGCACGCGGCCTCCACCTGTCTGCGAGTCTCACCTGTCTGCGAGTCTCACCAGCACTGCGTCTGTCTCTGGGCAATCGCCCCACTCAGCCTTCATCTCTGGTCTCCACGCACACTTCTGCATCTCTCCGGTTCACCCCGGGCCATCCTGCATTATCCTGCAGGGAGAACAGGCTGCCAGGTGTCCTGTGGAAATGCCGGAGCCCTGGGCCTCTCAAGTTTCCCTTCACTTTGCACTGAGTCCAGGCCTTGGCGGAGGACAAGGGGGCCCAGTGTGGCTCCCAGGACACTGACTTTCAGACACCGGGGAGTCAGGGGCAAGAGGAGACTTGGAATCAAGTGATTGTAAAACCTTGCCCTGGAATTTGCTGGAAGCAGAAAAGCCCCCCATAAAAGTCTTCCAGCCCCTTATATTTGATTTCACGAGCAGGTTGTCTGGGTAACTGCTGGGAGCAGCCCCACATCAAAGAATCAGTCCCCACCTCCTGCCCCATCCTGGAGGGCGGTCAGCAGGGGGACAGCAGGGTGGAGGGCATGTTGCCTCTTCGTGTGGATGCCAGGCACTTAGTGACAACACACTATCCTCAATTACTGTCTGCTGTGTGGCCAGATCCTAGTGAGTGACCGGGAACACAGGAGGGCAGGGACTCAAGGCCTCCGCTGACTGTGACTCTTCACCAGAGACACCAAGGCCCTTGTCCAGCTCAGTCAGCACCCTGGTCTGGGGCTGCAGTCCCTCAGCTCCCCCCCGAAAATCCCTCCCACTCTAGGTTCCTCATCAGAATAAAAGTTCTTTCTGCTCAGATCAGGGGGCTTCCCAGGGGGCTCAGTTTTAAAGAATATGCCTGCCAATGCAGGAGACATGAGTTCAATCCCTGGGTCAGGAAGATCCCCTGGAGGAGGGCATGGCAACCCACTCCAGTATTCTTGCCTGGAGAATCCCATGGACAAGGAGCCTGGCAGGCTACAGTCCATGGGGTCACAAAGAGTCGGACATGACTGAGTGACTGAACACGCATGCATGCTTCTCATATCAAGGGACAGCTTCTCAGAAGTGAGGGCAAGTTGGGTTGGCTGACCCAATTTTGCCCCCAAGACCAAATTTCTGCCCCATCATCCCTACANAAGGAGCCTGGCAGGCTACAGTCCATGGGGTCACAAAGAGTCGGACATGACTGAGTGACTGAACACGCATGCATGCTTCTCATATCAAGGGACAGCTTCTCAGAAGTGAGGGCAAGTTGGGTTGGCTGACCCAATTTTGCCCCCAAGACCAAATTTCTGCCCCATCATCCCTACATGACACAGACTCCGGCTGCTCAGCGTGTGGTCTTGTACCAGTAGCATCCAGCGCACATGTGGTCAGAATTGCGGAATCTCTGATCTGTCCTGCACCACTCAGCATTGCGCTCTGTGTGTTAGCAGTATCCGTGGGTCGTGTGCCCTACACATCTTGGGAAGCTCGCCGATTGCATGATTTCTCTTGCTCATCTTCGCACCCTGGAGACTCGACTTGGAGCCTGGCATGTGGACACTCAATGTCAGTGTGTTTTCTCTCCCAGTTATCCTTCCCCCCTCCTCTGCCCCCTGGAACCCCAGATTCTCTAACAAAGTTATGGCTGGAGAAAGCCCCAAAGTCTCAGTGAGGGCAAAGCCAGAGACTCAGAGGTCGGCCTCAGCCTCAGCCTCCCTGTCTGTCCTGAGGCTTGGAGCAGAAACATCTCCTCACGAAAAACCGGGACTCTGGTCTTTTCCCCGTGCAAGGTACGGCACATGTTTTTCTTTAGAACCAATTTTACAGGAAAGATAAATCTTGTCTCTGTTCATCCCACAGTGTCACGTTAAGTGAAAGAGCCCAGATCCAACTCCAGCTGCTGTGTCCTAGCCGTACTCCTCTTGCCACGTGGAGTGGATGGGCACAGGCTGGCAGGTAAAATACAGGATGCCCAGTTGCATCTTACATCTGGATTTCAGATAAATGACAAATAACTCTTTGGGATAAGTATGTCCTACAAATTGCATGGGACATATTTTTTAAAGTATTCATTGTTTGTTTAGAAGTCACATGTAACTGGAAGTCTTTATTATTTTTTTATGTCAAGCAGCCCTAGATGGACAGGATTGAGTATACAATTAATAAGAATTTCAAGGCAGCCACAGGAAAATTTAAATCAATCATGGAGACCTTGTCCACAGTAGTTGTTGTTNTCTGTAATAATTTAGTCCTTTTTCAAACAAATCCGGAAGTCAGTAACACAGATATTCATAACATTAGTATCTAAAGTTTTTTTAAAAAGACAAACCATGAGGGCCACATCCTGGCTTTAACAGGGTCCTGTGCTGCAGTCTGGAGCGACCCCAACTTCCATCTTTTCAATCTATCATAATGACCATCCAACCGCAGGAGAAGGCATTCGAGTTTTTCCTTATCAGTTTTAAACGTCAACATTAGTTGACCAACTTTTGAAGTTACTCACTGAATAGACATCTAGTATCCAGAATATGTAAAGAACTCCTACAACCCAGCAACCGAAAGAAAACCGTTTCCCTAACGACAGGTGATGCTGAGTCTTTTTATGTGCCATGGANGCATTCGAGTTTTTCCTTATCAGTTTTAAACGTCAACATTAGTTGACCAACTTTTGAAGTTACTCACTGAATAGACATCTAGTATCCAGAATATGTAAAGAACTCCTACAACCCAGCAACCGAAAGAAAACCGTTTCCCTAACGACAGGTGATGCTGAGTCTTTTTATGTGCCATGGACCATGTGTATATCTTCTTTGGAGAAATGTCAAGTCCTTTGCTCATTTTTATTTTTGTGGCCAAAGTCAGTGGTGGGAGGGCAATTTCTCAGGAGAAATGGGACACTTTCAACGTGGAAAAAAAAACAGGGGAATGAACACTGCACAGAAAAAGAGTGGATTCGTGAGTCTACCAATTGTGAAATAGGCTGTAATACCAAGCAAGATGACATTTCTTATTATTTTAATTGAAGGATGATTGATTTACAGAATGTTGTTGGTTTCTGTTGATGTATGACAGAAACCACCAAGATGATATTTCTTAACTGAGACATAATTCACATACTATAATATGCATCATTTTAAAGTATACAATTAGTGGTTTTTAGCATGTTGACAAGGCTGTGTGCCTCTCACAACCATCTAAATCCAGAACTTTCATCACTCCCCACAAATGATGCCTGTACCCACTAGCCATCACTCCCCACAAATGATGCCTGTACCCACTAGCAATCACTCCCCATTTCTCCTCCTACCCCCATCCCTACCCCCAGTCCCTGGTGCAACTTATTATTTTATTTTATTTTTAACTTTTAATTTTGTATTGGGGTACAGCTGATTAACAATGTTGTGATAGTTTCAGGTGAACAGCGAAGGGATTCAACCATACACATACATGTATCACAACATTTTAAATCATGGTAAATGTCATCACAGNACCATCTAAATCCAGAACTTTCATCACTCCCCACAAATGATGCCTGTACCCGCTAGCCATCACTCCCCACAAATGATGCCTGTACCCACTAGCAATCACTCCCCATTTCTCCTCCTACCCCCATCCCTACCCCCAGTCCCTGGTGCAACTTATTATTTTATTTTATTTTTAACTTTTAATTTTGTATTGGGGTACAGCTGATTAACAATGTTGTGATAGTTTCAGGTGAACAGCGAAGGGATTCAACCATACACATACATGTATCACAACATTTTAAATCATGGTAAATGTCATCACAGATAGTGTGAAATTCCCATTGTGCGTTTGAAGGATGGACAATAGCTGAAGGGACCTGCCATCAGCACCCGGTGGACACACTCTCCCTTCCTGATGGAAACTATCCCTGGCTTAAGTGATTTCTGGGGTACATGCCAGCCATGAGGACTTGGCAGAATGTAATAAAGTGAGTCTCTTAGGAACCAGCTGTTCAGAATAAAAAACATAGTCGATCAAACTGCTGTTCAGATCAGGTGTGGTGGTTGACTAGCTCTCTGCATGGTGAGGCTAGAAAGAAATCATGCCTTGAGACCTGTGCTGATCTAAGAAGCTTGGAGGCAGGAGCTTAAAGTCAGATAAGGGGCTCTTAGGGGAGGGTGTAGAGAGAGGGCACTGAGGTCAGGTACTGCCTGTGTGCGACCCGAAGTCATTTCAGTCGTGTCTGACTCTGTGCAACCCTATGGACCATAGCCCATCAGGCTTCTCTGTCCATGGGATTCTCCAGGCAAGAATACTGAAGGAGGTTGTCATTTCCTCCTCCAGGGGATCTTCCCAACCCAGGGATCGATATGCCGATCTCCTTATGTCTCCTGCGTTGGCAGGCAGGTTCTTTATCATTAATGCCACCTGGGAAGCCCGATGTCAGGTCGACCTGAATTCAAACCCACCATTGGGCTGTGTGCGACCTTCACTTCTCTGAGCCTTACTTTCCTCCTCGAAAAAGTGGAAATGTTCATACCACCCATCCCAAGGGGAGCAGACAAGTTCACGAGTGGCCCTTGCTCTATCAAGCCCTCAAGTGCCTGTTTATCCTCACCTCTGTAGTCTGCACTCCTGCATCCATTTTACAGATGAGAAAACTGAGGCTCAGATACAGGTGAAGAGCATCAAAGAGCACCTGCCCATTTCAAGGGGGCTGCTCAAAAACAGCCCAGCTCACTATTTCTGTGAGCACTTCCCTGCCTTCTCGGGGTGGGACGTGGCCGGGCTATTTGCTTTGACTGTATCCTCTTCTGCCTCACATTTGGCTACTGGTCACAACTGAGAGAGTGGCTGCTCTGTCTGCCTGGGTCCCTGGGTACCCGTGGTGAGCACTGTCCCTCTGCTGCTCTGCGATGGGCAGGTGTTACGGATAAGAGGTACACTTTGTAGTTTGAGTTATTTAGATGTGGGACTGTTTGCTACCACAGCATAACCCATTCCACCCTAATGGACAGTCACGTGATCAAAAGCTAAGATTCATGCCCCCGTCCATCTGACTCCCAGTCTCAGTCCCCACCTCCCCACCTTGATAGAGAGTTTGAGGCTTTCTCAGGCTCCTAGCTGGTGCTTCTGAGGCCTGGCATCGGCAAGTGCCCCTGAAAGTCCATTAAGTACCATAAAGAAAGACCAAGCAGACAGAATTCTAGGATAACCCGTTAGCATGGTCGTCAGCATCAGGAGCTGGGCCTGTGGACAGATGTTATGGGCCTTAAGAAGTGACCTTAAGAAGAGCTTCCCAGGTGGCGCTAATGGTAAAGAACCCACCTGCCAATGCAGGAGACATAAGGGATGCGGGTTTCATCCCTGGGTCAGGAAGATCCCCTGGAGGAGGAAATGACAACCCTCTCCAGTATTCTTGCCTGGAGAATACCCTGGACAGTAAAGCCTCTGGTTACAGACCACGGGGCTGCAGAGGGTCAGACACAACTGAAGCAGCTTAGCACGACCTTAAGAAAGGAGCTGGTTCTCAGTGGGCCTGATCTGACCAGATGAACCCTGGAAAGAGACAAGATCTTTCCTGAACAATCCATATAAGGAGTTAAACACACAGGAGAGTCTCCACTGACAGCTTTGAAAGCAGAAGGGGCCATGTCGCCAGGATGGGATTGACGGCCAGTGAAGATACAGGGCTTGAGTCCTTCCACCATCAGAGATGGATCTTGCTACAACTGTGTGTGCTGGAAAAAGAAAGGAGAGCTTCTAAGGAGAAGACAGGCTGGCTGATACCTCAAGTTGAGCCTAGGAGACCTTGAGAGGGGGCCCCGGTTATACTGTGAACTCCAGTCCTACAGAAATGAGAGCAAATAGGTGGTGCTCTTTCAAGCCGCCATCTGTGGCCATTCATTATGCAGCCCTGATAACTAAAACAAAAGCGGATCCTTTCACGGGTCCATTGGGCTGGAAGGAAGCTCCCTGAGGCCCTAGGCTCCCCACTGTCCTCCCTTCCCCCAGCGCACCCTGAGACCCCTTCTCCCTCCCCTGCTCTTCTTCCTGTTTCTGTCCTAATTCCACTTTTATCCCCTTCTACCTGCTCCACAAATGAGTTGTGTGACACGGAGCTCTCTTTGCAAGGGGTGGGAAAGAAAATGAACTTAAGCTCCCAAATGCAAGCTTGTAGTCAGAGCTGGACATACCAGGCCGGGTTGGCACGAGGAATGCCAGCTCCTTGCCAACATAGTTGAAAGAGGTTTTTTTAGTCTCAAACAAAGCTCCCCCTTTGAGGATTAACTGCCAACAGGGAGTTCTTTGTTTTGAGTAGAATTTAAGATGATTGCTGAGATAGAAAAAGGGAGAAAGGTGACACCTCCAAGACTGCACCGTGTAAATCCTGGATCATGCAAAACATCATTTTTTTTTTCTTTAACTTGTTGGCAAATATGGCTGCATATCATGCCAAGGCTCCAAGACGTCCGTCTGATGTGGGGCCCTGTCTCTGGTCTCCAGTTTCATGGCAGGTGATCCCAGTTGAGATACGGATGGGTGGGTCTGGACATAGATGGGTCCTTCTCACTTGTCAGCATTTTATGTTGTTAGAGAAAAAAGAAAGCAAACCCTCCAAATAACGGCCCTGGTGTTGTTTCCCCAAGGTGGAAAACTCTGCTGGTGGGAAGGAAGTGTGGGTGATTCCGACATGGGGCTAAAAGCTTCTGTTCACAAACAATCCCTGGCCTGGTGCTCACGGTTGCTTATAATACACCACCCTGCACCTTCTGCTCTGTCAACAGAGCCTCCTGGGGTGAAGGGGCCTGCCTGGTCATGGCACTCTCACACCTCAAGGCTTGGCTCCCATCTGACTCAGAATAAACTCCAATGTCCTCTTCTTGGGCCAGTGTCCTCATGACTCAACTTTCCTGCTGCGCCTCTGATCCACCTTTCAGCGCTCTGCTCCACCTTGCCATTGCTGTGCTTGGAACACAGTGAGCATGTTGCTGCCCCAGGGCCTTTGCACAGCTGCTCACTCCACTAGGGGTTTTGTTTCCCCAAATATCCACCTGACTGACTCTGTTTTGAATTTTTTACTTAATGAGTCTATCTTTCATTGTATGTAAAGCTTTTCTCCTTCACTTGCAAACTAAACCTAACTCCTATAGCAGGAAGGAAAGATGTTCTCCATTTTTTGTGTTTTTTTAAAGTGAAACTTCATATCTTGTATTTACTGAGCTAGAATTTATGTGTAGTAAATGTAGAGTTTTATTTTGTTAGTAAATGTACTTTTGACAAACACGGTAATGTAACAACCTGCATAATTGAGACGCAGAGTTCCACGCTCCCTCCTCCCTGCACAAACTCCCTTGGTTGTCTGTGGTCTTCATTTAACCTTCACATCAACCCTGAGAGACCCCCAGGCTGTAAGCACCAGGCAGGGGTTCTGCCTTCTTGTGCATTCTGAATTCCACTGCTCAAGAGAGTGCCAGGCATATAGCAGCTGCTCAATACATGTTAGTTAAATGACTCAGTGAATGACATTGGTGTATTGCTATGACCAGTTTAAAAGTGAGGACAGAGGTTTATGGAGCATAGGTCTCATGACCAATAAGACATGGACACCCCGGGAGATAACCACAAGTCTGTTGTTTGCGTTTTCAGCCCCAATCAGAGGCTCTCAGATCCAGAATTCCCTAGTGTGGGACTCCAAGGTCCACTTGGACCAGACCACTTTGCACAGCCTCATAAGAATCCAGCCTAATTGCTTTGAAACCCTGACCCCTGTCTCCTTTTGCTTCTCAAGTTCATGGACATTCATGTAAAATATGCTTGGGGTGGGAACAAGGCCAGCAGACCCTCCTCACTACAAGGAAGAGGAAGGAATCCTAAACTAGGACTCTGCATCTTCATGTCCAGTCCTGACTCAGACATGATTTGCTGTGTGACCTCATGCAGGTATCTTGGCCTCTCTGGGCCAGTGACAGAAGACCCTGCTCACGCTGGGTTAGGGAAGGACAAGGGAGACAATTTTCCTGGCTAATCGGGATGTTAGGAAGTATACTGGAGAAAGCAATGGCAACCCACTCCAGTACTCTTGCCTGGAAAATCCCATGGATAGAGGAGCCTGGTAGGCTGCAGTCCATGGGATCGTGAAGTCAAGCACGACTGAGTGACTTCACTTTCATTTTTCTCTTGCATGCATTGAAGAAGGAAATGGCAACCCACTCCAGTGTTGTTGCCTGGAGAATCCCAGGGACGGGGGAGCCTGGTAGGCTGCCATCTATGAGGTCGCACAGAGTTGGACATGACTGAAGCGATTTAGCAGCAGCAGCAGGAAGTATACTGATATACATATAGCTTGATCCAAGGGCTCTGATTATATCATCCAAACTCAAGCTCCCCCAACTCTTTCCCTAGGTGTATGGCTGGTGTGAGAAGGGTGCCAGGTACCCGCTCACCCCTCCCCATTTCTCATCTTCCAGGTGGCCAGCTCCAGCTTATATCCCAGCAGAGGCAGGCATCCAAGAACCAGAGTGGAAGTGTGCAAGGCCTCTCATGGCCTAGGGCTGGAACCGCATGCATAAGACTCGTCCAAAGCTAGTCACAGGCCGGCCCAGATTCCAGGAGGCAGGACAGACCCCACCTGTTAGTGGGAGGTGCCACCCAGCCACAGCAAAGGGTGAGGCTAGAGGGAGTGGTGGGGAATGGGGCCACTTAAAGAATCGACTGTGAGGAGGAGGAGTTTGAGAACCTGCCCTGGGACTTCTATTTCTCTCTGCACCTCTGTCTGCAGGAGAACCTCCAACACACATCACTCATGTTCCAGGTCCGATCACTCTGGGAAATCCTTACTCTGGCGAGGTCTCCCTGCCCCTGCCTCTCTCATTCCTTTGCTGGGCAAACTTGACTCTGTGCAGCCAAGGAAAGAGCCACAGGGCCCCTTTCTGGGCTCATGCCGCCGCAGCTCTGGAGGTTCCCAGCCCCTGGGCCAGTTCGCTGCCGGCTCACAAGGAGCCAAGAGCACCTCTCGGCCCAGCTCTGATTTTTTCAGCCACCGGGTCATAAAAACTTCTGTGGAAATGGCAGGGAGAGCCCAGAGCCCTTTCACAGGGCTGGTGTCTGGGCTGGACTGAGCAACGGGGATCTTTCTGGATGTGCAGTAAACCCTGACCTTTGGTTCAACCCGGCTTAATGAGTGTGTGAGGCTTACAAAGGGCCGGCAAGGTCCCCAGAGCTGCTTTGGGGTGAGGCCTCTGGCTGTGGGGCGGCCCCTCCCCGTGATCTCAGTGCCCCCTCCCAGTCCCCACAGAGCTGGGGAGGGGGGCAGCTGTGGGGCGGCAGTTTGGGGAAGTGAATATAGAGATATGGAGAGCTGGGGAGCCTGAGGTGAGGCTGGTGGGCCTGTGGAGGGCTTGAAGGGGCCGGGGGACTCGGAATCACTCCCACTGGTACTCATGGTGCGCCTGTTTCGGTCTCAGTCACATGGGTGCCCCCGCTGGCCTCTCACCAGCTCCGCGATGTGAACAGATGGCTTAACCTCTCTGTGTGCACAGGGGTCATTGTCAGGAAGGGGTTAAGGCCACCCACTGCCAGGGCTGCTGTGAGGAGGAAGACAAGGCCTGGAGAAGCACTCAGTAAATATTAGACCTAATTGTTCTCGTGGCTCGGGCACACCTCGAGAAGCTGGAAGGCGCAGGGAAAAAGCCCACGCCCAGCCTGAGCGATGAGAAAGCGGTGTTCTCATTCCATTCTGATGCTGAGAGGCTGGGGAGACACGCCCTGGAAAAGTGGACTCACCCCCTCTATCAGCAATGAGAGCGGCCAAGAGAGGCCAGGAGCTGTGCCCAGGGCCACCCAGCTAGAGGGAGGGGCCCAGTCTCAGGGTGCAGACAGCACCCAGCGACCAACCACCCACTGGGGCCGGTCACCCCCCTGGAACTTCACCTCGTCCTCTCAGCTCGTGGTTACCACCCCTCACTGTCACATGGATGAGGAAGTGGGGTCTAGCAGGGCAGGAACCCTGCCTGGGCTCTGGAGTCTGTGAGCACGTGTCTGGGTACTGAGCACTTGCTTAGACGAGGTTCCTTGTCGGGAGTGGGCTTCAGGGGTTGAAGCTACTCAGCTCCTGCTAATGAGTTCTGCTCCTGATCTAGAAAAAAAATCAGAAAATAGGAGCTTCCACTTTGGGGACCAGAAAAAGCAAGATGGCTCCTGGAGACAGCTTTCCTTTGACCCCCCATTTCATCTTCCATGCACAGGTCATGATGGTGATGATAATACAACAATAGAAGAAGCAGCAAGAGCAGCTACAATTGTTAAAAATTAATTTTTATTGGAATATAGTTACTTTACAGTATTGCATTGGTTTTGCTGTACAGCAAAGTGAATCAGTTACACCTGTGTGTGTGTGTGTGTGTGTGTGTGTGTGTGTGTGTCTCTAATATACATCCCCTCCCTCTGGACTTCCTTCCCATTCAGGTCACCACAGAGCAATGAGTCGAGTTCCCTGTGCCACACATTATGTTCTCATTGTGTGTTTGTGCTCAGTTGTGCCTGACTGTCTGCATCCTAATGGACTGTATGTAGCCTGCCAGGCTCCTCTGTCCATGGGATTTTCCAGGCAAGAATACTGGAGTGGGTTGCCATTTCCTCCTCCAGGGGATCTTCCCAACCCAAGGATCAAACCCACCTCTGCGTCTCTACCATTGCAGGCAGATTTTTCACCAATGAGCCAGCGGGGAAGCCTGTGTTCTCATTAGTTATCTGTTTTACATATAGTATCAATAGTGTATACGTGTCAATTCCAGTCTCCCAATTCCTCCCACCACCACCCTCATCTTTCCCCTTGCTACTCATATATCTGTTCTCTACCCCTGTGTCTCTGTTTCTGCTTTGCAAATAAGATCATCTGTACCAGTTTTCTGGTAGCTCAAACAGTAAAGAATCTGTGTGCCGTGTGGGAGACCTGGGTTCAATCCCTGGGTCGGGAAGATCTCCTGGAGAAGGGAATGGTAATCACCTGGAGAATTCCATGGACAGAGGAGCCTGGCGGGCTATATTCCATGGGGTCGCAAAGAGTTGGCCTGAGCGACTAACACACTACACCATTTCTCTAGATTCCACATATATATGTTACTACATGATATTTAAAAAGAGCTACAGTTTGCTGAGACTTGACTTGCTGTGAGCCAGGCATTCAGTATTCTATCCACATCATCCCTCTTTCCCCCACCTCAGCCTCAGGAGTGAGGTACTGTCTTTAACTCCCATTTTACAGAAAGGGAAACTGAAGCCCAATGCAGCTAGGTCGTTGGCTCCAGGACCTCAGCCAGGAAATAGCAGAGTCGGACTCAGAGCCAGATCCCCACACCCCATCCCGCCCTGCCTGAGGCCAAGGGCCTCACACCCCTCCCAATGCCCAGGAGGTGCTGATGAGAACTCTTTCCAGGGCGTGGTTCTGCAGTTTGCCTGGCCCCACTCCTGGAGCTGAAGGTGCAGCGTAGAGAGTCATGGGTTGTGGGGTGGCTGGGAGCGTAGGTTCTCCAATCAGGTGGCCTGGGTTCCCGTCACCTACACTCAGGAGCCACTCCAATCCTCCACCTTCTGAAGTTCATAACAGAGATGATGGAGCCGTTACGAGGATCAGAATTGTGCTTGGCACGTGGTAAGTGCTCAACAAATGATTATTACCTGGTCTCGTCTGTTCTCCTCACACAGGGACAGTGTGTGAAAAGTCCTGGAGGCAAAGCAGAACACAGCATCCTTGGGGAAGGACAAGCAGCTAAAGACGGGGCAGCTGATGGTGGACTTGCTAGGGCGGTGCCCTGGACATTATCTTAGGGCAAAGATGAGTCCTCAAGGGTTTGGGCAGGGCTTGGATGGGGACACGTCTGTGTGTTTAGAAGTTCACCTGCCAAGGCTGGCAGCGGGGAGAGGGGAGGGGAGACGGCTGGGGTTGTCCAGGAGAGAGAAGGTGGGTCCAGGACCAGGTGGATGCTGGGGGTGCAGAGATGGGGGCCAAGATGAATCTTAGATAGGGAGCCACAAGCCTACTTGATCTTATTTGCTTCTCATTTAAGTACCTGCATTTTCACTTATATTATGGTTGACCGCTATATAAACACAGGCCAACGTTTGAACTGCGTGACATCACCAATATTCAGCTATGTTGATCAGCAGAGACAAGAATACCATATTGTCTGACCAGGCACATCACTGGTTTCCAAGAGTTAGCTGGTATTCTCTTTTGTGACTGTGCTACTTTTAAAAAATGTCCCCTCTTATGAACATCTCTGGTATTTTCAGTTTGGATCTATCCTGAGCCCCGCCACACTGAATGTGATGTTTTTTGTGTTATTTTTGTGTGGCAGTCCTTTTTTTCAGCGCTTTCTTTACCATGTGTGCTCTGCTGGGCCTGCTGAATGCCAAAGGCCAGTGGAAGGGCACAAGTTGATTCTAAAATTTACCCACATGCTTGCTTCCCTGGTGGCTCAGAGGGTAAAGAATCCACTTGCAATGCAGGAGACTCAGGTTCAGTCCTTGAGTTGGGAAGATCCCCTGGAAAAGGGAATGGCTACCCACTCCAGTATTCTTGCCTGGAGAACTCCATGGATAGAGAAACCTGGAAAGCTACAGTCCATGGGGTCGCAGAGAGTCAGACATGACTGAGCAACTAACACTTTCACTTTGCTCCTGGCCAGGAAGGTTTGGCATTTCTGACCCCTTCACTCCCATCCAGGAACCCCTCCCCGCCTGACGAGGGGGCTCCAGGAAGCTGAAGGCTCATCCCTGCCTGGGAAGGGATCATCCCACATGTGAAGTGGAATAGCAGGCGCCGGCAGCCCTGAAGGTTAAATTCCAAGTCTCCTGGGTTGATGGCTCCCTCCCAGGCCTCCTCCCTTTGCTGCGTGGAAATAGGAGCTCTCCAAGGGCTGAACCACGCTGACCTCTGCCCTTACACTGCCAGCTCCCTGCTTCGCTTCCTTGCATGCTCAGCACCTGTGGTCACGTGTAGATGTGATCTGGCCTGGAGGAGGGGGCTGAGGATAGAGCCAGGCAGAGCTGTGAGCACAGAGGATGCATGGAGCCCACGGTCTTTGCCTCCTGTCCAGCTGGGTTCCATCACCATCTGGGAGTGAAAGGTTCCCCCCCACACACGTCTTTCACCCTGAGTTATGGGGGACCAGGGAGGGCAGTTCGGTTGGGAACTAAAGGAAAGGAGGTGGACACAGGGTGGCCAGCAGAGATGGCTGTGTTTGCTAAGCACCTGCTCTGGGGGAGGCTCGGCTTGCTGCCTCAAGGGGAGCCTTTAGAGTCCCAGGGGCTTCTGATGGGGACTCCAAGCACATGGAAGTTTAGGGTTCTGAGTGCCACTGGGGCTTCAGGTGAGAGATTACTGGGACCCAAGCTGGGGAGAGCCCTTCAGAACTTTGGGGTGGGGGTTGGAGCTGGGAGTTTCGGGGAGGGGGTGACGGGGGGAAGGGAGAAGGCTGAGGTGGGAGAGGATAAGCAGTGGGAGGGGCTGACAGTCAAACTGCAGAACCTGACATCCACTGGAGCCAAGGCCCAGAGATGGGCACAGACCCTGGGTATCACCTGGATGGGAGGAATCCAGGAAATCCCATGTCTGTTTTTATTAGAGATGTGTATTTATATTCAAAATGAGAAAAATGTATGTCCTCATAGAAACTCACACACACACACAGACACACACAGACACACACACACACACACACACACACACACACCTCTCTCTCTCTCTCTTTTTTTTTTTTTGGTGGCTATGCTGCAAAGCTTGTGGTAGGATCTTAGTTCCCCAACTAGGTATTGGTCCCAGGTCCTCGACAGTGAAAGCTCTGAGTGCTAACCACTGGACCACTAGGGAATTCCCTCACGCACACCTCTTAACCATCCCGGACAAGCTCCACCCTGAGTCGGACACACATGGCATACCCTAGAAGGAAACGCCAGCCTCCTTTTCCATAACTCCCCTCCTTGCTGCCTGGAGCCCCACATTCCAAGGAAGTCAGGGATTCACTCTTGGTCTGTCAGGCCAGGAGCTCCCCATTCACCCCAGGTGCTTCTGTCGGTGGTGGAGCCTACTTTTCTGGAGGCCCCCACGGGCTGCTGTGTTGCAGGTGGGAGGACATGAGTCGCCAGTCACCATCTCTGTAGGCCAGTATCTGCTTATCTCACAGGACCCTACCTGCCCCAGAATAACAAACAAGAGGCTGCATCATACCTAGAGGCCCTCTCAGTGCAGAACTGGGAACATTCCTAAGAAAAGAACTGCTTTATGTTTTCTGAGATTCAGAGATTATTCCACTGCCTACCACCTGGCCAGGAATCCTGCTTCCCAGCAAAGGTGCCTGTAATTTCAGCCTTTAAAAAATGTCTCCTGGTAAGCAGGAGACAAAAACAGTGACCGAGACAAAGAACTAAAATATTCACCACCAGACCGTCCCGTACGTCTATCAACAGGAAAATGATTCTATCAGAAATTGTTCTTGAAATGATTGTTTCCCAAGTACTATAGAGGTCTACGGAAAGCTACCTTAAAACGCAACAGCTTCTCCTTTCAAAGGGGTGATGGAATGTGGCTGGCATTTGGGAATTTTATTGGTTTGTTTTTAGTTTTTGTTGTTTGTTTAGGGTTTTGTGGTGCTATGTAGCTAAAGAGAGATAGAAAAATGGGGTACGTAAAATCTCCTGCAAACTTGTCATCCCAGGCTTTGCTTTTTTTTTTTGTTTTGTTTGTTTGTTTGTTTCTTAGAGAGGCATAGAATGGGGTGGACTTTAAGGTTCAGTACAACTGGACTTTAATACAGATATTCTCTACACATCAGGGTTTTACAAGAGGACTAAATGGCCTGACACATAGTATTTGCTCAATAAACGGTAGGATTTTTTTTAAATCATCTTTGTGGTGAGAGTGAGATTTATGATGTGGAAGTGTTTCTGCTGCATCCTGACATCCCCAAATTAATTCAAAATGATGTGCTTGCCAGATGTTAGAGAATGAAAATTTGAAGAATGGGGCAAGTGAAGGGATCAAAACCTGGGACCAAAGTGGCTATCACCTACCTAGAAAAGCCATCAATCCACATAATGAAAAGCCACCAAAAAGAGGAATGGCGAGATGTAAGCATTTGACACAGATGGTAAAGAATTCATCTGCATTGCGGGAGACCTGGGTTCGATCCCTGGATTAGGAAGATACCCTGGAGGAGGAATTGGAAAACCACTCCAGTATTCTTGCCTGGAGAATTCCCACAGACAGAGGAGCCTGGCAGGCTACAGCCCATGGGATCGCAAAGAGTCAGACACGACTGAGCAACTAAGCACAGCAAGGGTTTGACATGTGTGGACGCAGGTGAGAGGCTGGCTCCAGAGCAGCAGAAGGGGCTGGGAGGTTGGGAGCAAATATGTGAGAATCTGAGAAATGAGGCTGTGGGTTGTTACCTGGACCCTTTTTCATGTTCTTTTTTAGATGCCAATGAATGTCAGTTCCTTTTNGCAACTAAGCACAGCAAGGGTTTGACGTGTCTGGACGCAGGTGAGAGGCTGGCTCCAGAGCAGCAGAAGGGACTGGGAGGTTGGGAGCAAAGATGTGAGAATCTGAGAAATGAGGCTGTGGGTTGTTACCTGGACCCTTTTTCATGTTCTTTTTTAGATGCCAATGAATGTCAGTTCCTTTTAAATAACTTTTGGTCCCTGGACTGTGCTTCTTAATATGAGACTCTGTTCTGAGGCCATCAGGGGTGCCCAGTTGTTAGGGTTACAGTGCTGATTCCTTTTAGCATACAGAGGTCACTCTAGATGATAGGGGTCTGTTTTCAGGATGCTCTTGCAGTGAGAAAGGGAGAAAACAGTTGTAAGAGCTGGCATACAGCCTAAGAAGCTTGTTCAGGATTCCAGATGACTCTAGGGTCCTGGTTACAGGAGTTCCCACATAGAAATGGGCTTGTCATATCCCTCTCCTAAGGGNGGTCTGTTTTCAGGATGCTCTTGCAGTGAGAAAGGGAGAAAACAGTTTTAAGAGCTGGCATACAGCCTGAGAAGCTTGTTCAGGATTCCAGATGACTCTAGGGTCCTGGTTACAGGAGTTCCCACATAGAAATGGGCTTGTCATATCCCTCTCCTAAGGGGTCACCACTGTGAGTTGGTCACAGACTCCTCTTTTGAAGGCTTATTTTGTCAACTCCCTGAAATGATCTGGTTGCTTGGTCGTCACCAACAGTTCTGTGTGTCCCTGATGGGCATAGCTGTCTCAGGCAGAGGGACACCAGGATCCTGGTGCTCAGGCCACCAACGGTCTCTGCTGAGATCATTGTCTAGGCCTATAGGGAATACCAGCATGTGCCACTGAGAGTCTCCTCTTAGGGTTGTTGGGGTGCCAATGACTGAAAATTCTTAGCTGAGCCCCTCTCTAGGAACCACTTTCAGCCCCTGACAGCCACAACCCTCAAGGTCAGGCCCCTTCTTTCGTCGCCTGCATCCGATGACTGGCCGAAGACAAAGAATAAATGTCCAAACCCATTGTCCATGTCCGTGACCATTCTACAGGGCATCCAACTCCAGAGCTCCCTGGGAGGTCAGTGGGGACTTTGTTGTGGCTGCATCACAACCCAGCATCTCCCAGATACGTGTTCATCCCCAGAACTCTCCCAGCAAACTTCCCGCACAGGGTCTGCTCCTCAGGGTCCTGATCTGTAACCATCCTTACTCCAGCTTTTGAACTGTGGTGCTGGAGAAGACGCCTGAAAGTTCCTTGGACTTCAAGGACATCAAACCAGTCAATCTTAAAGGAAATCAACCCTGAATATTCATTGGAAGGACTGGTGCTGAAGCTGCAGCTCTAATACTTTGGCCACCTGATGCTAAGAGCCGACTTGTTAGAAAAGACCCTGATTCTGGGAAAGATTGAAGGCAGGAGGAGAAGGGAACAACAGAGGATGCGATGATTGGATGGCATCACCAACTGAATGGACATGAGTTTGAGCAAGCTCTGGGAGAAGGTGAAGGACAGGGAAGCCTGGTGTTCTGCAGTCCATGGTGGTGCAAAGAGTCGGACACAACTGAGCGACTGAACACAACCAGCTAGGGTTGTCAGATTTAGTAAATAAGAATGCAAGAATCCTAGTTAAATGTGAATTTTAGATTAACAGCGAGTAATGTTTTAGTACAAATATGTCTCGTGTGACTTAGAGGCTGAACAACAACAACATGTGATATTTGGAACATATTCAGACTGTAACATTATTTATTGTTGATCTAAAGTTCAAATCTGAAAATTCTTTATTTTATCTGGCAAACCTAGTAGGATCATCAAGTATAGAATATGGGGTCTAGGTCCAAATGGGTCAGGGACTACGGCACATTCAGAGCAATACACACTCATATCCGACACGCAAATCAGCTTGGATTTCTCTTGTGAGAGATGTAGCACTCGCATGTGACCTTACTTTTCCTTGAAAGAATAATCAGAATAGTAACTACCATATATTGAATACTAACTCTGTCCCAGACCGTGTACTAAGCATTTAAAGCTGTTCACCCAACTCCTAACCCATTGAATCTCCACAATAAGCTTTTGAGGTAAATGTATCCATTAGGGTCAAGTCCAATATAAGTGAGAGAAAATTCAAACTATCAGTAGTTTCGAGAAAATTTAAAAATTCAGAAGTAAGCAAGGAAAAGCTGGGATTGGTAGACTCCTCACTCCTTCCTTCTTGTTCTACCATGTGTGACCTCCATTCCTAAGGTCACCCCGATGGTCCAGGACGGCTGCTGGTGATCCAGCCATTACATAAAATTCCAGCCAGCAAGGAGGAAGAAGCAACAAAGAAGGGCACACCATTCCCTAAGCACACTTTCTGGAAGTTGCACAACATATCAGTTTATGTCCCTTTTAGTCTGATTCAGTCATGTGACTTTGGTATAAGAAAAGCTGCAATAGATAGTGTTTATTCCAGCTGGTTGTAGGACCAGGTAATAATCAGGGTACTTCTTGCTAAGGGAGAAGAGGAGAAGCATAGTGAGAGATAATTAGCAGATTTTGCGAAAAATAGATACTATTATCATCCTCATTTTTGGAAGAAATTGAGGCTCAGTTAGATTAAATAACTTATCCAANAGATAGTGTTTATTCCAGCTGGTTGTAGGACCAGGTAATAATCAGGGTACTTCTTGCTAAGGGAGAAGAGGAGAAGCATAGTGAGAGATAATTAGCAGATTTTGCGAAAAATAGATACTATTATCATCCTCATTTTTGGAAGAAATTGAGGCTCAGTTAGATTAAATAACTTACCCAAGGGGCGGCGGCCAAGAGGAGCTACCCCACGCCCGAGGTCAGGGGCGGTGGCAGAGACAAGCTACTCCACGTTCAAGGTCAGGAGGGGGCGACCTCGTCCAAGGTAAGGAGCAGTGACTGCGCTTTGCTGGAGCAGCCGTGAAGAGATACCCCACGTCCAAGGTAAGAGAAACCCAAGTGAGATGGTAGGNGGAGAAGGGGATGACAGAGCATGAGATGGCTGGATGGCATCCCCAACTCGATTCACATGAGTTTTGGTGAACTTTGGGAGTTGGTGGTGATGGACAGGGAGGCCTGGCGTGCTGCAATTCATGGGGTCGCAAAGAGTCGGACACGACTGAGAGACTGAACTGAACTGAAGGTCAGTCAGCTGACAGTCTGCCTCTAGCGCTTCTGCTTGTAATAACCACTATCACGTAATTTGACTTAATTAACTTCTTAAATGCCAGTTATGTAAGTAGGATTTGATGATTATCAGATCCTGTTTTTTAAAAATATAAAATTCAAACAAATCAGACATTCAAATATCAGCACTTCATAAAACAGTCTGATGATTATAGCAAATGCAGAAAAACTTGGGCAAAAAATGTCTATATGACACACACGTAGAGGTGAAAGAGAAAAGACCAGTTTTCAGAGATCAGTAGTCCTGCCAGGGAAGAGAAGCTCATCCCATGTCCCAGGAGTCCGTTTAACTGGGATCATCACAAAGAAGAAATGAGGGGCTTCCCTGGTGGTCCAGTGGTGGAGACTTCGCCTTCCAGTGCAGGTGATACAGATTCGATCCTGGGGAGCTAAGATCCCACGTGGCTCATGGGCAAAAAACAAAAACAGAAAACAGAAGCAATAGTGCAACAAATTCAATCAAGACTTTTAAAATGGTCCACACACACAAAAAAAAATCTCAAAAAAAGAGAGAAACGAATGTATAAATAGGTAAAGTAGCTGTGAGGGAGGAGAGGGAAGGCTTGAAATAAGTGAGAACACAAGTGTGAGCCCATGGATGGGAATGAATATTCAGTGGGCTCTGTGGGTTTCAGAAATACAGCTGAACAACACCCTGTGATGTTTGTGAACTCCTGGAACCCAGCAAAATGTCCTTGGAAATGAGACAATTCTCCAAAAGAAATATTATTTGTATT
The DNA here is from genome assembly GCA_006410615.1 of Neotragus moschatus. Classification (NCBI taxonomy): domain Eukaryota; kingdom Metazoa; phylum Chordata; class Mammalia; order Artiodactyla; family Bovidae; genus Neotragus; species Neotragus moschatus. Next base: position 780,078 of record SJYA01001955.1, on the reverse strand, counting down.
CCACAGTTCTAAAGCGAATAGCCCTTTCCCTACCCCAAACCAGAGGAAAGGAAAATTGAAACATGTAATTGAGAAACTGGGCTACAAGAGGTTGGGGGGGGGGTGCTGCCTTCCAGGTAAAGGGCTTTCTTTAGGTGGGTCTAGAGGTGAGTCACTATAATCACTGGAAGAAACATTCTGAGATTTCACAGCTTGGTTGCATTCCATCCTGTTAAGATTAGATTGTTCACATAATCAGAGTTTCATAGAATGCAAAAAATAAAATAGAGCTTCAAGGCTGTCTAGGCCTCCGAATTCAGCTGGGTCTCATCTTGGGGCTTACCCCTTCATTGGCAGTGGCTGCCTGGAGCGCTGCGCTGAGCAAGTGTTCCAGCTGAACCGAATTAAATGAGATGGACTGCTCTGCTGCAATTGATTGGTTATGGTCCAGGGGAAGCCTGAGCGCTGTGTTTTCTGACTCTGAACCTAGGGAAGCCCTTTATTTTATAGAGGATGTAAATGAGGCTCTTTGAGGAAAAGTAAATTGCTCTGAGCCTTTTGGTAACTGAGTAGGAATAGGTGGTCATTTCCCTTGAATTTTAGTCCTATCTCCTTTTACCATTAGCATCAGATGTTGGCAACTGGAATTTTCTACAGAGCAACTCCTAGTGGACGTCCTCATTCCACTCAGAGAAGAATCTCTGGGGCTTCCCTGGTGGCTCAGGGGTAAAGAATGTGCTTGCCAAAGCAGGAGACAATGGATTTGATCCCTGGTCAGGGAAGATCCCCGGAGAAGGCAATGGCAACCCACTCCAGTACTCTTGCCTGGAAAATCCCATGGACGGAGGAGCCTGGTCGGCTGCAGTCCATGGGGTCGCTGAGATGGACATGACTGAGCGACTTCACTTTCACTTTTCACCTTCATTTATTGGAGAGGGAAATGGCAACCCACTCCAGTGTTCTTGCCTGGAGAATCCCAGGGACAGCAGAGCCTGGTAGGCTGCCGTCTATGGGGTCGCACAGAGTCGGACGTGACTGAAGCGACTTAGCAGCAGCAGCAGGAGGGAAGATCCCACGTGCCTTCAAGCAATGAAGCTCATGCACCACAACTATTGAGTCTGTGCTCTAGAGCCCGAGAACCGCAACTACTGAGCCCACGTGCCGCAACTACTAAAGCCTGGGTGCCCTAGAGCCCGTGATCTGCAAAAAGAGAAGCCATGGCATCGAGAAGCCCATTCACAGCAACTCGAGAGTAGCTCCCACTCACTACAATGAGAGGAAAGCCCACGTAGCAACGATGACCCAGTACAGCCAAAAATCATCAATAAATAAGACTATTTTAGAAAGCCCACATAGCAACGATGACCCAGTACAGCCAAAAATCATCAATAAATAAAACTATTTTAAGCAGAATCTCTGTCCTCCCAAGAAAGTTTATTTCACTTTTCTTTAATTCATGTTCAGGTCTGAGTAGGGCATAATTAGAAGATGGAGATGTTTGATACTGGTGGTCAACCTTACACCCTAGGGCAATAGTAAGAGTAACCCCTGTGTGATGCTGTAACAGATAATCCCCAGTCCTCAGTGGCTTAACTCGGGGTGGCAGGCTGAATGAAGGCCCCTCAAAGAGCACCATGTTCTAATTTCTAGAACCTGTGAGTAATAATACACAGCAAAAGGAATCTTACAGATGTGATTAAGGACCTTGAGATGGGGGATTAGCCTGGATCATCTGGGTGGGCCTGAGTTTCCTTATAAGAGGGAGGCATGTGGGTCAGAGTCAAGAAGATGTGACTCAGAAAGAAATGAGAGAGATTTGGAGATGCCACATCCCTGGCTTTGCAGGTGGAGGCAAGAGCCATGAGTGTAGGCATCTCTAGAAGCTGGAAAGACAGCAGATTCTCCTCTAGAGCCTCCAGAAGGCAACCAACACCATGATATTCAAACTTATGATCCCCAGGACTGGAAATTGATACCTTTGTGCTGTTTGGGGCTCTTGAGTTTTGGGTAGTTTGCAATAGCAGCCATTGGAAATATACACACAGGAAAAGTTTACTTCTTGCTCATCTCTCAATTCAAGTCGTGATCAGGACTTTCCTATCATGGGCTTCCATGATCCCTAGGGCTTCAGCCAGCCATGAACCATCCAAGAGAGAGGGTTAGGGCAGGCATCCTATGGGAGGTCTAGGCTTCCCATATTCTTTATTTTGTTTATTTATTGATGTGGACCACTTTTAGGCTTTGGGCTTCCTGGGTAGCTCAGCTGGTAAAGAATCTGCCTGCAGTGCAGGAGACCCCAGATCGATTCTTGGATGTGGAGGTTCCCCTGGAGAATGGATAGGCTGCCCAATAGTGTTGGGCTTCCCTGTTGGCTCAGATGGTAAAGAATCTGCTTGCCATGTGGGAGACGTGGGTTTGATCCCTGGGTTGGGAAGATCCCCTGGAGAAGGGAATGACTACCCACTCCAGTATTCTTGCTTGGAGAATTCCAGGGACAGAGGAGCCTGGTGGGTTACAGTCTATGAGATCACAAAGAGTTAGACATGTGACTAAGCACAGCACACAGCACGTTTTTGGTCTTTATTGAATTTGTTAAAATATTGATTCTGTGTTATGTTTTGGTACTTTGGCTCAAGGCGTATGGGATCTGAGCTCCCCAGACAGGGATCCAGTCCCTGGGGCTCGACCCACCCCTGCACTGGAAGATGAAGTCTTAGCCACTGGCTGTTGTTATTGTTCAGTTGCTAAGTCATGTCTGACTCTTTGTAGGCCATGGACTGCAGCACGCCAGGCTTCCCTGTCCCTCACTGTCTCCTGGAGTTTGCTCAATTCATGTCCATTAAGTTTGTGATGCTATCTAACCATCTCACCCTCTGCTGCTCCCTTATCCTTTAGCCTTCAATCTTTCCCAAGCATCAGGGTCTTTTTCAGTGAGTTGGCTGTTTGAATCAGGTGGCTGATTGGAGCTTCAGCTTCAGCACCAGTCCTTCCAATGAATATTCAGGGGTGATTTCCTTTAGGATTGTCCGGTTTGATCTCCTTGCAGTCCAAGGGACTCTCAAGAGTCTTCTCCAGCACTACAGTTCAAAGGCATCAATTCTTTGGTGCTCAGACTTCTGAGCACCACTGGACTGCCAGGAAAGTCCCTAGGTTTCCAGTCTTCATAGGTTCCTCACCTGTAGTTCAAGACTTCCTATCTACCTGTCTTTTGCCTACTGTTTGGCCTCATGTCTTTTCACCCAAAATCTTACAGCCTTATTGGTCTTCTCCATCTTCAGATATGCTGAATGCACCCAGCACCTGAAGGGCTGTGGTTTCCCCAGCTCCTCAAAGGAAGCTTCCTTCCCCAACTGACCATCCCCCTCCTGGTTACTCCTTCCCTCAATGCTCTAATTACCTGCTCCATGGCCCTTACTACCCTGTAGAATTTCCTTCTTTGCCTATTTGCTTATTCTGTTTGCTCTCTGTCTCATCTTCTGGGGAGTCACCACTGCGATTCAAAGTTTGTCTCTGCTTCACTCTGAGCCCCCAGCTTGCCAAGAGGTCAGCACACAGCAGATACTCCAACAGTAATAGTCTGTGGGACTTCCCTGGTGGTTCAGTGGCTAAGACTCCATGCTTCCAATGCAGGGGGCCTAAGTTCAACTCCTGGTCAGGGAACTAGATCCCACATGCTGCAACTAAGACCTAGTATGAACAAACAAATAAATAAAATATTAAAAAAAAACACAATAATCTGTGGATTGAATGAATAAAAGTGCCAACAGAACACCTTCTACCCTGGACTTGGGATGCCCAGGATCACTGGTGAATCTGACATCACAGAAGTTCAAGACTAATGGAAGGAAGGCAGGCTCAGCCTGCTAGGCGCCCATTGGTAACAAGAGCTCATGCAGATGGACTTCTGGGGAGCTCAGCCTACTAATTGTCTGGAGCAATATGGGGAGCCAGCTCCTCTGAGCTGTGCAAAGGGGTGGAAAGAGGGAAGGCAGGAAGAGAGAGGGACAACCAGACCAGGACTTTGCACGAGAAGGTTCAAGGTGGAGCACATACAGAATATATTTTTGCACACATCCTGTATGTAAAAGAGAGTCAGCTTCACACCCTTAACTTCTCCCATACACCCTATCCCTGTGTCAAAGGCCTCTTGATTCTACTGCTAAGAACAAGGCTCCTGCTGGCCTATGACTCCAAAGATGTGTGCACTTCCCTCAAACACTCTTTTGCTCATCCTCCAAGGGTCACAGGTCTTCCAAGACCTGAGTTTTATGGGGTGAGTTTTATGGTGTCTGTTTTACTCCCACCAGTTTTGGGAAATCTACTTGAGCTTCTTGTAGACATGCTGCCCCCTGCCTGGAGCTCCTGCAGCCCCGTGAGGGTGCACCTGCCACTTCCTGCCAGAGCAGAGCTGTCCGCTCCCACCTTCAGGAGCTTCACTGCTTCTCATCCTGATTCAGTCAGGAGCCAGAAGAAACAGGGCAGGGTGTGTGCTCACACCCTCACCCACATGCGTGGGGTTGGGTAGGGAGAGAACGTTGCTGTTTGAACTGATGAGTAATTTTCAGAAATCTGTAAGGCATGGCCCTACAGCTATTATTGCAAATCTCTTTATCACAGAGAGAAAATGGAGTCAGTCAAATGTTAAATGGCATGGGATTGCAGACTTTCTGAGGCCATACTCTGCAGTCATGAAAACGATGTTAACCATATTCATTTACCCGGAAGGACATCTGTTTTCTGTCCAAACAGGGGTGATAGAGGGGTGAATGGTGACTATGGCAACTGCTGCCATGGCCTCACCTACATGCTCTTGGCCGTCACGCCTCCTGAGCACGTGACCCCAACAGGTCCCGATGCAGCACCTGCAGGTACACCTCAGATGTGCTGGGTGACCTCTGGGAGCGATTCTCAGGCAATGATGGACAGGGACAGGTGGGTAAGCAACTGGTCGTTCTCTCCAGATAACCCTAAGGCATGTCTGACACTCTCCTGAGGTGGGGGCCCCAGCAGGATGGACCTCTGTGCGCCCACCGCAGGACCCTGCTCACTTCTGTCTCCCCAGCTAATCTGTGCTGGGATAAACTCCCAGGTTAGTCACTTGCCGGGCCAAGCCCAGCAGCTGGGGAAAGTAGGGTTTGCCGTTGAAAGTTGTGGGGTCCCGTGGCATAAGGACAGAGAGGGGTACATGCCTGTCTGCTGAGGGGCCTTGCCCCAGGGGGATTCGGCTCAGCTGGGATGGAGACCCTGCCAACACCACCCAACTCAGGGCTCAACTAGAGTCTGGGGAGCTGGAGGCTGGCACCTGGCCCCACCCTGAGTCAGACTGGCAGGTGTGTGGTGAGCCCAGGAAGGAGTGCAGNGCTGAGGGGCCTTGCCCCAGGGGGATTCGGCTCAGCTGGGATGGAGACCCTGCCAACACCACCCAACTCAGGGCTCAACTAGAGTCTGGGGAGCTGGAGGCTGGCACCTGGCCCCACCCTGAGTCAGACTGGCAGGTGTGTGGTGAGCCCAGGAAGGAGTACAGCACTGTCATCCCAGGCGGTTCCGAGTTAGGGGGGCAGAGATCACATCCTATAAAATGCTGTGCCATGGAGTAGATAGAGCCGCTGGACAGAGGCTACTCACTAGAGAGAATGTGCCGTGTCCTCCTCATGGAGGCCAGGGGTCATGCCTGGACAGTCTGCTTGGCCGCCCTGGGAGTGGGACAGAGAAAGCCCATTTGTGTATTTTCTCTATTGTTCCCTGAACAAATTCACACCAACTGGACGGTGACAACAACATCAGTTCCTGCTGACAAACTGCTGTTCTTCAGCAGTCAGGGGTCAGGCAGGCGCTGGTCCCCCACTCAGGTCTCAAAGGCAGAAATCCAGGGGTTGGCTGGGTGGGGCTGAGCATCGTCCTGGAGGCTCCGGGAGAGAATCTGCTTCCAGCTCATCAGGTTGTTGCCCAGATTCAGCTCCTGGTGGCTGTCAGGCTGCAATCCCCACTCCCACGTGGCTGACAGTAGGGGGCAGGGGTTTTCTCCTCAAGGCTGCTCACGTTGCTTCTCGTGCTTTCTAGGTGGCCCTTCCAGCAGCAGTGGGTCAAGTTCCTCTCCTGCTTCAAATTTTGGCTTCCCACCTGCCACACCTCTCTCTCTGGCCAGAGAAAGTTCTCTGCTTTTAAGGGCTCATGGGATTAGAGTGAGCCTCCCAGAGAAGCCAGCATAAAATCCTTCTGTCTTGACATTTGTAAGCTTGTCATGGAGCCTACCACCCTCACAGGCTCTGAGGCATTGGCATCCACAATGCTCTATCACAAACAAATGCTGATACAATTCCTGGTCTCCTCTCTCATCTCAAATGGTTCTTTACTCACAGACTTTGTAACTGTAAACCTGAGACAAAGGGCCTTAGGAAGCAGGGGAGTCAGGGCTGCATAGAACTGGAGCAAAGGTGAAAGTTCCTGATAAAAGCAAGGTGTGCAGGAAAACAGCTTGCCTTGTTCTCCTGCTCAGAATGCCCTCATGCTAGGATGCTTGACTTGGAAGCTCAGCAGCCATTTTGCCACCGTGAGACAGCACCAACCATGGGGATTGCAGGCCAGATGGAGGCCAGGCTGAGGGCATTACTGAAGAAAAGGCATCAAACCAATCTTGGAAGCTTCTATCTCCACACAATTGGTGGGGTTACTAAATCTTTTATTTAAGCTACATTGAGGTATGTTCTATTCTTTGCTGATAAAAACATTTCTAACAGGTATGAGTGATGGTTGCGATCATTTGGAGTATTGCTCAGCATCGATCACTCCTCTCTCTTGCACTCTATGGGCAGAGTATCCCTCCTGACTTGGTTGACCATGGACCTGGCCATGTAATTTACTTTGGCCAATGAGCATTTGTGGATGTGACACAAGCAGTGGCCTCCAAAGTGTGTGCGGCTTTGGCTAGCACTTGTGCCCCAGTGACCCACCTGGAGAAGACTAACCTCAGGAGCGGCTGCTGCCCCTCTGAGCCTCAGAGCAAACACACATGGAGCTGAGTGAGCCTAGTTTGAGATCTATAACCCAGCCCAGCAGACCCTCAGACTGAAGCATGCCCCAACAGAGCCCAGCCAAAGTCAGCTGAGCTATATTCAACCCATCTTTGTGCTGCAACCCACTGAGTTTAGGGATTATATGTTACACAGCATTGTTGCATCAATAGCTGACTAACACAAAGAGGAAAGTGCCAGAAGGCTGTGCCCTCTCCTTCCCTAGGACTCCCAATATTAGATAGAGGTGAGTGATAGAATCTCCTTTTACTTTGAGGATCTGAGAACACAGAAAAACCTATGCCAGTCATTTGTAGAAGAGGATTCAGGGAACAGCCAGCTCCTGGCGTCTTGAGACACACAAGGGGAAGCTGCCTCAGCAACCTCTGTCTGGTGTGCCTGGGAGCTTCACAGAGTTCCTTTAGCTCCAAACTCCCCACAGCATCCAAAGAAAGCTTGCTGTGGGCCCTTGGGCTGCTCTGCCCATGTGGCCCAGGGACCCAGAACCCTGGAGAGATTTTGGTCTCAAGATGCAGACTGCACAGGTGTGGCCATTGAGAGCTGAGCCCAGGGCAGAGGGGAAGGGGGCAGGTTCAGCAAGTGCCCAGGACAAGCAGGATCAGGTCCTACTTACTTACTTGGGGCTAGATGGGCCCCCTCAGCTCTGCTCCAGGGAAAGGAGGAGCCCAAATCCCTCAAGTTAGGTTTCTACTCCCTGGAACAGGGGGCTTGAAAGAGAAATTAACTTCAACCAGAGTTACTGTCCTTGCACATCATAGACAGTAGACTCAAATTCACATTCATTATAGACAGAGAGGGGCTCCAAAATCACTGCAGATGGTGATTGCAGCCATGAAATTAAAAGATACTTGCTCCTTGGGAGAAAAACTACAACAATCTAGACAGCATATTAAAAAGCAGAGACATTACTTTGCCAACAAAGGTCCATCTAGTCAAAGTTACGGTTTTTCCAGTAGTCATGTATGGATATGAGAGTTGAACTCTAAATAAAGCTGAGTGCCAAAGAATTGGTGCTTTTGAACTGTGGTGTTGGAGAAGGCTCTTGAGAGTCCCTTGGACTGCAAGGAGATCCAACCAGTCAATCCTAAAGGAAATCAACCCTGAATATTAATTGGAAGGCTGAAATTCCAATACTTTGGCCACCTGATACAGAGAACTGACTCATTAGAAAATATCCTGATGCTGGGAAAGATTGAAGACAGGAGGAGAAGGGGATGGCAGAGGATGAGATGGTTGGATGGCATCACAAACTCAATGGACATGAGTTTGAGCAAGCTCTGGGAGTTGATGATAGACAGGGAAGCCTGGTGTGCTGCAGTCCATGGGATCACAAAGAGTTGGACACTACTGAGCAACTGAAATGAACTGACTGATAGAGAATTTACTTAGTCCCTGCGTGAACTGGTCAGCTTGTCCCTGGGTGAAGTGGTCAGCTTGCTTCAATCAGTGCATTTCAGTTCCTGTTGGGCTAAACCAGGCTTGGCAAACTAGGGCTTGTGGGCCAACTCCACCCTGTTACCGCTTTTGTAAATAAAGTTTTATTGGAACTGCATTACCCATTTATTTACATATTTTCCAGGGCTACAAAAGCAGGTTGAATAAATGCAAGATGGTCTGGCCTGCAAAGCTGGAATGTTTATTATCTGGTACTTTGCAGAAAAAGCTTGTCCACCCCTGAACCAAACTGTCTTAGACTATCTTGCCAGCTCCAAATTCTAAATCCTCACCAACTGAACTTTGCTTCCATTAAAGTAATTCAACAGTGCACACAGCATTAACAGGAATAAAACTGGCTTTATGAAAGGAAACCAAACCCTTGAGTGGGCCAGGGAGCTATTTCCCACATACCACAAAATTCTGCAGACTTCCCCCTCCAATTAGCCGACGGGATGTGTCAGGGGCCTGCCTGGATTGCACGGCAGTGGGACCCCACTCCTATCCAAGAAAAGTGACTTTTTCTCTTACGGTTCACATCCTCTCCCACCCAGCACTTCTTTGATCCTCCCTCGGCCCCGGGTTCTTCAGGAGAGGCCAAAAAAAGAGGAGAAGTCTCTTTCTTGAGTTCAACACGGAAAGCTGCTCTGGCCAGACCCCACCCGGCGCCGCGGAGGCCAGCAGAAATCTAATGTTTGTGTCTATTAATCATAGGCAGAATCTGCAACTCGAGCCTGTGTACCAGAAATGAATGGAAAAAGTGCAACCTGACCACAAAAGTATTATTTTATAAATAAGGCCCTTCAGTAGTGGTTAATTGGACACACGTTTTGCAAGATTTGGGGAACGTTAAAACTATCATACTCACATTGACAGTCTGGGTTCGTGTTACAGCGGTGGCCATTTTCTGGGCCCTGGCAGGCCCCAGGTTGCAAATTCCAGCTCCAAGACTTATTTTCCCTGAAGGATGTCACTTCTCCACCCCCACTCTTAAGCAAAAAAAAAGATCAAGATGAACTGAGTGTATGTTTAACAGCTCTGTAAATCACTCAACATACTTGAATCTCATCAAAATTCTGCCAGAAATGATTTTCACGAAAGCAGACGGCCTGATTCGGAAACTCATTTGGTAGGCTTTATTTTCCACCAGATCTCGATGAGTTCCTACTGTGTGTCAGCCCACGCCACGTACTGGGAGTAACTGAGGGAGTTGTGTCTAATACCTGGATCAACAGCCAAGAGAAAGAGAAAACTGCAGGGGTGGGAAATAAGAGAGAATGTCCAGGAATATAGAAAACCAGCTGCAAAGATCATGAGATGCAGATCAGGCCCCTGTTTGTTCTGGGGCCATTTAAAATTCACAAAAATCTCATGGAGACAGCAGATCAAATTCAAGGCAACTCTGAGTACTGTCTTCTGCTTTCCTCACGCTCTGGGGCTGATGTGGGAACAGTGCAGGGACTTGGCCACACTAGAAGGACAGCTAGAAGGACAGGTTGAGAGGCCAGAAACTTCATACACTTTATCATTGGTTCCTTAAAGCGACTCCAAAAGGCAAGATCAATTATTATACCCAGTCGTCAGATGAGCAAACCAAGTCTCCTGAGTTTCTCAGTGCTGCCATCAGAATGTTCCTGGGTAGAGAGGAAAATTGGAGAAGGAAATGGCAACCCACTCCAGTATTCTTGCCTGGAAAATTCCATGGATGGAAGAGTCTGGTAGGCTACAGTCTATGGGGTTGCAAAGAGTCGGACACGACTGAGCAATTTCACTAGTTCACTGGTAGAAGAGAATAGCACATAAGCTGGGGACTTGGAAGGTCTTCCCGTATCCACCTGCTGCAAAAGCAAAATTGCTTTGAAATCTGAGTTTTTTACAAAATAATTTTATTTACTTATTTTTAGCTGTGCTGGGTCTTCGTTGCTGTGCTCAGACTTTTTCTAATTGCAGTGAGTGAGGGCTGCTCTCTGGCTGTGATGTGAGGGCTTCTCATCGCCGTGTCTTATCTTGTTGCAGAGCACAGGTTCTAGGGCATGAGGGCTTCAGTAGTTGTCATACATGGGCTCAGGAGTTATAGTTCCTGGCCTCTAGAGCACAGTAGCTGTGCTCAGTTAGTTGTAGCACACAGGCTTAGGTGCTGCTTGGCATGTGGGATCTTCCAGAACCAGGAATCGAACCCATTGTCTCCTGCACTGGCAGGCAGATTCTTTACCACTGAGCCACCAGGAAAGCTCTGAAGTCTGATTTTTAGTGAGTTGTTTCTTTATCAGTCTGTTTTTGCATAAAAACAATGCTTTTTAATGGTCTATCAGTAATTCCAGAAATTTCCCCCAAAGCTAAATTTTAATAAAATTAACTTTCCCAGAGGACGTGCCTCATTTCTTCAGTGGCTTTTCCAAATCCTTCACTGCTGACTTTATCTGGAGAACAAACAGCTCCCCCTTAAGAAGCTTGGTTAGAGAGCAGGACTTGTAAACCAATGGCCACTGGCCCTCTGGTTTTGTTTGGCTCGTGTGGTAGTTTTAAGTTTTCACACACATATACATGCACATCCAGATTTCCAGGGGCTCTTGAAAAATAGCTCTTATGTGTCTCTGAGAAGTGGCAGCCCCTTTGGGCTGGGCATGGGTTCTGCAGTTTATCTAGTCCCCACCACTCCCTAGCGTCCTATACCCAGACAACGTCACTGACTTATACACTCGTTTGGACTCTGGAGACATTGGATACGGGTTCTTGGAATTGGCATTTGGGGTTCAAAGAGCTAAAAAGCCACTAGTTCCTCCTTGGAAGGAAGAAAGAAAAGTCCATCACAAAAGGGCCCTGTAGGGCCATGCTAGGCAACATGGAGGGAGGAAAATAGCCTCCGTGATGCTCAAAGAAGCCGTTTTATTTTCCATTCTACCTCTGCTGCTGCTCGGGGTGATGGATTAGAGAAACTCATTTCCTTTGGTTGGGGAAAAAAAAAAACAGAATGCAAAAGAAAAAGCCAGTGTTCGATAAAACGTGGAAGCATGACGCAACAGTGCTTGGAACCCGTGGAGTGGAGCTGTTAATTGCTTCCTTCCCAGGGACGGGATGCTGGTTCGCCCCCTCTCAAGCACTGGGATGTGTTTGTCAAAGAAAGTATCAGCCTCCTATAACTCTCTGAAATGATACAATACATCACTTGAAAGTAAGCTAGGATCAACACGTTGTTAACCGTTTGATCTCGCAAGTCAGAATTAATGATAGGTATTTTGCACAAAGAGAATAAAATGAATGTTAAAAGCCTATTTATGTTAAGTAAAGACATTCCTGCTGCATCAGGGTTGAGTTGGAGGCGATTTCCTGCGGCACAGCTGTTCCACGTTTGTTAGTCTGCGGGTGGGTGGCAGCAGCCAGTAATCAGAGACAGACTGAGGGTGCGGGAGCTGGTCTGATGAGGGGACAGAAATCTTCCAGTGGAAGATCCCAGGGACCGCCTGGGGGGCCCCTAGTCCGTGCAGAGCAAACTTCTTCAGAGCTCTGGGAAGAGTTGGGGATCAATTTCTTCACCTGCAAAATGGACTTTATTTGTTCATTCTGAAACTACTCAGAAAGCCTGGGCTGGGCATGTGGGTTCTAGTGGGGAACAGAACCAGGTTCCTACCTTTATGGATCTTACATTCCGAGCAAATCTATTCTAACAGGTAGAGAAACAAGAAGATTTAGAAATAATAATAATTTTAAAACTTCTAGGGGCAGGAGGGATAAATTGGGAGATTGGGATTGACATATATGCGCTTGCTTGTTTTAGTCACTGAGTCATGTCTGACTCTTTGCAGCTCCATGGACTGTAGCCCTCAAGGCTCTTCTGTCCATAGAATTTCACAGGCAAGAATACTGGAATAGATTGCGATTTTCTTCTCCAGAGAATCTTCCTGACCCAGGAATTGAACCCATGTCTCCTGTATTGACAGAGAGACTCTTTTACCACTGAACCACCAGGGAAGCCCATGTGTAAAACAGATAACTAGTAAGAACCTATTGTACAATAGGAACTCTACTCAATACTCTGTAATGACATATATGAGAATAGAGTCTAAAAGAGAGTGGAGATGTGTGTGTGTATATATATATATATATATACAAACATATGTATATGTCTGTGTGTAACTAATTTTGCTGTACTGCAGAAACTAATACAATATAAAGCAACTATACTCCAATAAAAATTAATTTAAAAAAACTCTCTGGGTCATGTTGATGATGCTAATAAGAGAACAAACGGAATGAGATATGCCCTAAAAGGACCAAGATTGGTGGTCAGGGACTGAGGAGGTGATGCTGGAGTTGAGCCCTTAATGCATATAGGTGGAGTAGCTAAGCAAACACTCAGGGGCAGAATGTTCCATCTGCTACTGAAGCCCGTGCAAAGGCCCTGAGGCAGGACAGGGCTTGGGGATGTTCAAGCTACAGCAAGATGCTGGAAAGTGCTGGAAGCAAGGAAGGGAACAGAATGGAGGGAGAAGATGCTGGAGAAACAGGGACAGTAATGTGGAAAGCTCTGGACACCAAGAGCCTGGCTGCTGTGTCAAGTGTAGTGGAGGCGCCACTAGAATAATTTCAGTGGGAGCATAATGAGATTTTATTTTCATTCTAAAAGGTTCTTTGACTCTGGTTGGAGACAGCAGGGACAGTGGAATCAGGGGAGCAGGTTCAGGTCATTGGCAGGGATGCTCCAAATAACTGTTTTTTTTTTTTTTTTGCAACAGCATTCAGTGCTTCTAGGGAGTTAGAGGATAGGATTTAGGAAATGTTTAGAAAAATCCCATAGCATGGGGGCAAAGGGGCACACAGGAGAGGCTCAGTACACACAGAGTTGACTTCCTGCACAAGCAAGCCTGCTTCTTGAGCTCCTTTCTCCCTCTGACCAGGACAGACCTTGCATGGAGACCCTTTAATTTCTCAGATTCATCAATTTGCTGTGACTGCCCAGACAAATGAGAGGTTTTCTAGAGAGGATCAGGGACCATCAGAGAGGGCTTCAAAGCTGGCTCAGCTCCCCTGCATGGAGTGAGTTTCTTGTCCACCGGACAGCTCCTGGGGTGTGAAGGCTGGGGAAAGAGAGTCACTGAAGTCCTAGACAGACACCCCATCAGAGATCCACCCCCTAGTGGGAGCAGGGAATGGCCACCAAGCAGAAAAGAAAGCAACTGGTTTCATTTCAAATGTTCCAAGTTAGTTTTTTCATCAAATATTGGTTTGAATTAAGTTCTATTTTCCATTCAAAATAAGATCTTTATATTGCAAAGAATTTTCACCTGTTCAAGTTTATATGCATGTTTCACGAATGCTGTTCTGAACACCCCTGCTGGTTAGAGGTTTTAGGTAGGGCACAGAGCTTTAAGATTTTTTGTGTTTACTTTTAACTGTATTGGAGAAAATATAAGAAGCACATCAAACACATGCCTTAGAATTGCTTATGTGTGTGTGTTAAGTTCCTGCGGTTGTGTCTGACTCTTTGCAACTTTATGGACTATAGCCCACCAGGCTCCTCCGTCCATGGGATTCTTCAGGCAAGAATACTGGAGTGGATTGCCATGCCCTCCTCCAGGGGATCTTCCTAACCCAGGGATCAAACCTGAGTCTCCTACATTGGCACGTGGGTTCTTTACCACTAGCGCCACCTGGGAAGCCCTGGAATTGCTTAAGTCAAGGCTAAAGTGGGTATGTAAGTGAGGAAAAAGAAAGCAGGGTTACAGCTGATTTATATAAAATGCTGAATAATAATTTGGTTATTTTATGTGTACAAGTAAAAATCATGGAGTGACTGAGCCTGGGGAACTCTTGTTCAGCAGATGGCTGCAAATCTAGAGAACACACTTGACATGCACTATTGCCTCCAGGTGACAGGTGACAAAACAGGTGATAAATACATATCTCAAGTCATATATCTGGTTACATGCCAGGGACCAGATGATAGATTTTTTTTTTTTAACCCTTGGTTCAAGGGTTAAGCCACTACTGGACTAAGAAGTCACCTATTATAACATGTGATTTTTGCAAACTCACCCCAATATAGCATTTCTCAAGGCTTCTCTAGAAGCAGAGAAAAACATGATAAAATGTGATAAATATCACTTTGTTCTTATTTGGCCTTCAGTAGCAGTGACTCTCAACCAAAGGTGACTTAAGCTCCCAGGGGACGTGACAATGTTTGGAGACATTTTGGGGTCACAGATGAGGGTGAGGATGCGGTGGATGGAGGCCAAAGTGATGTTTACCATCCTCCCAGGCCCAACTCAGCCCCACGACAAGGAAGGAGTCACTCCAAATGTCAGTCATGTTCAGGCTGAGAAACACTCTAGGTCCTAATGAGGACCCATCTTACTTATTTCATGAAATCAAATCTCAGACTGAAGGACTGGAAATTCATCTCTCTATTGCATTACTAACGATTACCCAGAAATTAACATTTTGTTGGCCAAAACGTGGGGACTGTTTTCTCATGAATAGCTCGCATATAATAACATGACTAAAGAGCAAATGTTTATAGAGTCTTCATGTCATACCAGACATGGGCTTGAGGACTTTGCATGTAATCCTCACCACCATCCAATCAGGTAGGGATAGGAGAGGACTCTGAGGCACAGAGAGGTCAAGCCACTGGCCTGAGTCTCCATAGCCTCTGCCTCAGAGGCAGGATTTGACCTGAGTCATTCTGGTTCCCAAACTGGTGTGACCATGCTGTTGTTCAAAACAGTATTGAACATATAGCCTAGCATGTTAGAGTAAGTATTTTCTATGGGACATACTTTTAAAGTGTTCATTATTAGATGGGGGGAAGTGCCACACAGAAGACTTCTGTTTTTCCTGAGTTGGTCTTCATGAAGGAGAACGCACCGCTATTCCAAGTTATTCCCTTCTATTGTAGTTGCTGTCGTTCAGTCCTTAAGTTGTGCCCAACTTATTGTGACCCCTTGGACTGCAGCTCACCAGGCTTTCCTGTCCTTCACCATCTCCTGGAGCTTGCTCAAACTCATATTAATTGATTTGGTGATGCCATCCAATCATCTTGTCCTCTGTTCCCCCTACTCCTCCTGCCTTCAATCTTTCCCAATATCAGAGTGTTTTCCAATGAGTCAGCAATTGCCCTGTTCGGCCTTCATTCCTTTGGGTCCTCAGGTGCCTTGTAAACTGAATGGGAGTGGTTCATGGGGAGGGCTTTTGTCCAGCTTCCCAGACCCGGGACAGATCATCAGCTTGCTTGAGTGGGATATTCAGGCTGGATGGTAAGAGTAGAAGATTCTGGAACTGTGCAAGTCTTATCATTTCCTTCCAGGGAGCTAAGTTCATCTTGTTCTGGTTCTATTCCAGGCACTATGCAAATGGTTCCTGGCTGCTATGTCATCCCAGTCCCAGCTCTTTGAGGGGGGGTAAATATTGTTCATTTTTGTTTCACTTAACAAAATTCAGAACTTTAGCCATTTTAAAGCGTGCAGTTCAGTGGCTTTTCATGCATTCACAATTTTGTGCAGCTATCACCACCGTCTAAGGCCGAGCATCTTCATCTCTCCAAAAAGAGACCTCATACTCATAAAGAAGTCATTCCTTATTCCCCAGCCCCCAGGCTTGGCAACCACTAGTCTACTTTCTGCCTGTGTGGATTGGCCACTTTCGGACAATTTCTATAAATGGAGTCATGCGATATGTGATTTTTTGTGTCTAGGTTCTTTCAACTGGCATCTTGGCTCCAACATTCGTCCACGTTGTGGCAGGTGTCGATGCTTCCCTCGTCTTCATCACTGAATAATATTCCACTGTATGGATACAGCACATCTTGTTCATCCATTCACCAGCTGATGAATGTTTGGGTCACTTCCCCTTTTTGGCTATCGTGATTTAATGCTGCTAAGAACACTCATGTACAAGTTGTTGTTTGATCACCTGCTTTCAATTCTCTTGAGTACGAAATTTAGGAGTGAAATTTCTGGGTCCTGTGCTCACACTATGCTAGATAAAGTCTTAAGCTCTCTTGACAAATGGAAAATCTCATGGTGCAAACTTGCCCAAGATCACTCAGTAGTAAGCATTAGGGTTGGGATTTGAATGCAGGCCATGAGGCCATAGCCACTGGGATCCCCTGCCTGTCATAAAGGAGGCTTGGGAGAAATTGCACACAGACCAAATGACACAAATGCTCATTTATTTCTGTTAACTTTTATATCCTTTTGGTTTCACTTTGTTTCATTATAAAAGTAATCTTTGCTCTTTGTGGCACGCCAAATGCTTTTTAAAAGCAAGTATATTTTTTAAAGAGTCCACACGATTAATGGTCCACATGCTTTAGCCCTTCAAGGTTATTTTTAACATAAATAAACACAGTGATGGCATGATACCCTAACAGAGTGGCGCTCAGCTTTAATCAGTTTAACCCTGGGAGGGAAGGTTGAGCCTTGGTGGCCCTGGGCTGTGCCATCCCAGGAACCCGAGTGATGGGGACTCTGTGGGCCTCAACTGAGCCATCCCAGGAAGCTGAGGACTGATGGCCAGTGACAGTGGTCCTGAACCAATAGCATCAGGGACTGGATGGTGCAGCGCCGTCTGATTTATGTTTATCCTCAGATAAGACGGTATCATCTCTCACTTTTTTTTCTTTTCTTCTCCCAAATGCCTATTTGAAAACTACTGGAGAATGTCCTCTCCCCAAAAATGAGGTAGAGAACATTTGAATCAAATAAATACATACATAGGGTCCAAGATTCAGAAGATTCAACACAAGACACAGAAAGAATCCTAAGGACACAGGGGACCCAGGCCAAGAGAACACTGAACCCACTTTGTTAGAGAAGTGTTCAGGAGTGACTTCTTCAAGAAGACAAACTTAACAAAACACCGAATGTCCCTGAAGATTTTGAAAAGAGACTTAAATAAATAAGTGTTTGGATTTGAATTACTGTTAAGTATATAGAAAATTCAACCAACATAAAACACCGAAAAATCATTTCACTCCAGGAAAAACAAGATAAGTAAGCATAATATACTACGTGGTTTACCTTTGAATAGACAGCATGCTCTTGCTTAGTCGATAAGTTGTGTCTGACTCTTCACAATCCCATGAACTATAGCCTACCAAGCTGCTCTGTCTGTGGGATTTTCCAGGCAAGAATGCTGGAGTGGGTTGCCATTTCCTTCTCCATCCTTCACATTTTTTTAGATAAGGAAACTGAGGCTTGGACAGGTGGGCTGACTTGGTGTAGGGAACTGGCTGGTCTGGGAGCCAATCCAGCTCTTTTTGACTGTAAAGCCAGAGAGGTTTATTTATTATTTACTCTCTGCCTTTATATTCATCATTGCATTTGATTCACAGCAAACCTGTGAGTAGGTACCTTCATCATTTTGATTCCTAGTCAGGGAGCTAAGATCTCACATGTCTTGTGGCAAATATATATATATATATATATATAAAGCAGAAGTAGTCTTGTAACCAATTGAGTAAGGACTAAAAAATGGTCCACATCAAAACAAAACAAAACAAATCTAAAACCACAACAAAAAAGGAGGCCACACATCAGCACAGATACCCCTGTTTATTTTAAATTTGTATGTAATGCTATGGTTTTTGAGTGCTGACTCTATGCTGAGTGCTAACAGAATATACTGTTTAGCTTAATCTTTCAAGCACCCTTGAGAGCAGAGTACTACCCATGAGCAGATTTAGATGCAAAATTGAAAACTTGGGGTTGTCACCAGCTATGGCCACATAGCCCTGAGAGTAGGAACTGGATTCAAACCCAGGCACCCAGACCCAGAAGGCACCCCCATGGAGGCGCTCTGATCGATGGCCACAGAGCTCTAACTCCTCCACCATGGCCTGTGGCTGGTGGCTGGGGTCTGTGGGTGCATGGCATGGCCCTGTATTGTTCCTAGAGACTCATGCCCCGCACCAGCACACCACCTCCGCTTTTAAATGTTTTTCAAAATATTTAGCAACACACAGCCTGAGTGTGGTGCTGGCTGTCCCATGGGGTGAATGCTGTCCCTTTAGACGCTAGGCTGGGGGCGGTGCAAGAGGCACATTCAAATGGCTCTTTGCCGACTTGCAACCTTTGGCTGCAGCCAAAGTGAAGACCAGCCCTGTTCTTCTTCAAGAGCAGGCAGGTGCAGGTGCTGCCTGCAAGCCCTGACTCCCACGCCTCTTCAAATGCAGAGCCCCAGGCAGGAGGACAGAATCTGGAAGATGCTGGGATTGTGAACAGCTTTGGAGAAGTAGCCAAGGGGATATGGGTTGGGATGGGAGTAGGGGGTAGGCTCTGATGCCTGGCCCTCCATGTGCAGGGCAGATGCAGGACGGGAAACAGGAACCACATCAAAGTGGTGGGAGCCCAGGCCAGAGTGGGTGGGGGCTGAGGAAGTGTACAGCACGCTGATAAAAACCCAAGCCCCACAGAGCTACCTCCATCTGCAGGCGTGGAGCCTGGACCAGAGGCGTGAGCAGCAGTGACGTTGGCAGGTCCAGGATGGCACTGAGAACTCAGGCTTGTTGGTCAGGGGGTCACCACTTCCAGTAAAGGAGCCCGAGGATGCATGCCCTGCAGGGGTTAGGATCGCAGGCTGTGGATCCAGAGGGTCTGGGCGCAACCCATAGCTCAACCAATTGCTAGGATTGTGGTGATGATTGCAAAACTCTGTGAATATACTCAAAATATTGACTTGTGTGCTTTAAGTGGGTGAGTTGTATGGATGTTATGTTTAAAAGCATTAGTCACTCAGTCATGTCCGACTCTTTGCGACCCCATGGACTGTAGCCCATCATGCTCCTCTGTCCATGGGATTCTCCAGGCAAGAATGCTGGAGTGTCTTGGCATTTCCTACTCCAGGAAACATTTAATTATACTTAAAAGGTGCTTTTTAAATTCCAAAGTTCTGGACAGTGGCTGTTATGATGATGATCACAGCACAGCACTCACATGCACGTGTTCACATACTCACATCACACGCACACACACAGTCCTGGCTGCCTGAGTGCCAGACCTGCGCCACTCCCCTGCTGGATTCTCGCTGTTTATTCTTCATCTTTAGGAAAACACATCTGCTGCCAAGTCCTCCAGGGAGAAGCCCTGAATAAATACACCAACTAGGAGGAATCCTTCCTGCTGCAGACTTCATCCTGTGATCTGCAGCAGAAACTGGTCATCAGGAGTCTGGTGGGACACGTGATATGGAAACTCCAAGCTCTCCCCAGGCCAGGGACAGCTTTCTGACCTTATCAGGAGGTGCACAGCTTTCCTGTCTTGGTTCAGGCTGCAGATGACAGCAGGCTGAGGAGACTGGTGCCCAGATATGGGGCTCCCCAGAGGAGTCAACATTCGATTATGTTGTGGTGACTTAGCTGGGGGCATCTCTCCTCCTTTCTCTTTCTCCCTCTTACCCCTCTCTCTTCCCCCAGTTTTTGTGTGTGTCCGTCTCTGACCCTCTGATTCTCTTCTTATCTTTTCCCATTTCTCCTCTCATCAGCATGTTTGTGGCTACTTTCATAGCTACAAAATGGCTGCTGTACCTCCAGACATCACACCCACATTCCAGGCAGGAAGAAAAGGCAAAAGGAACATTAAGCAATGCCTCAAAATATTTTGCAGGTGTTTATGACAGAGACACAAATCAATAAATGTTTGAATGCTCCTTCTTTTACCTAAGCACCCCCAGAACTACCACCACTAAAGAAGATTTTTAAATTTCGTTTGCTCAACGTTTTTCTTCTTCTTTCCTGCTCTATAAAGTGCTCAGCCTATTCCTGGGCTTTTGTGAAATATAAATGGGAGGATAGATAGAAGCAGAGGAACTGGCAAAGCAGGAGGCACAGGAGGGGGAGAGGGAGGGACTGACCCAGCTTGGGAAGTCTTGGCAGTTGTGATAGTTCTAGTACTTAAGCCCTGTGGGCTTCCACCAAACCTGCACTTACCCCACTCACAACCAGCATTTTAGCTCATTCAATCATTCATTCATTCTTTCTCTCAATCCCCCATTGATCTCTCCCTTACTTTAACAAGAACTAAGGGATTTGTCTCTCAGACGGTGATGTGATGACCTTGGACTTGTGAGCCTCCCCCAGAAGACTGTCTGCTCTTTTGCTTCCTTTGAGGCTGGGAGTCCAGCATGCTGTCTGTTAGACAAACAAAGGAATGCAGGGATGTGCCACAATGCTTCTCGGAGAAGGACCTTTGGTGGAATAAAAAAAGCTCAAACGATCAGAACTTTTCTCCATGACCCCTTGATGTTGGAATCTTGCTGTGATACCCTGGTATGGCTCTCCTCTGAGGTCAGGACCCAGGAAGCCTGACTGGACCATCTTATAGCACCTGTGCTGTTACAAAGCCTGGAGCATCACCCTGGGGGGATGGAGGCAGGTAGACACGCTTCCACACTGGCCAGCCTCCTCCCTCCCACGAGACCTGCTGGGCAAGTCCTTGCTTGGTCCTCATTTGTTACTAGGTGTCAATGTGTCAGTGCTGGGGGAACCAGGATTCTAATTAACTGTGGTCTCACTTGGCTGAAGGTTGGCTAACTGCTAAGTCACTTCAGTCGTGTCTGACTCTGTGAGATCCCATAGACGGCAGCTCACCAGGCTCCCCGTCCCTGGGATTCTCCAGGCAAGAACACTGGAGTGGGTTGCCATTTCCTTCTCCAGAAGGTTGGCTAAAGACCTGCTTTTTCCTGTACCTCCCGTCTCAGGTGGTGGCAATCTACACCAGGGTGGGGATAATTCCCACCTTGAGTCAGGTGGGTCCTTGAAGAATGATAAGCCTGATAACTGTAATAACAGCAACAGTAACACCAGTCATCATGTACTTATGAGGCTCCATACTCCAATGTGCTAAGCGCATGATATTTATTTTTCTTTTTAATTTTCACACCAGCTCTATGAGGTAGATGCTAATAATTATATCTATTTTGCAGATAAGGAAACTGAGGCTCAGGGAAGCCAGATAATACAGCCAGTAAGTGGGTGGCGGTGGGACTTAATCTGAGGGGTATCATCGAGGCACGCGTTTTGGTCCATGCTCCCCACCCAGTCACCCTTCTGCCTGCCCTCTACCGACTGCCTTGTGTGGCAATTTCCTTGCTCTTCATGGGAGTTAACCTACTCTAAAGTGTGAATGGCTGCTAAGCTCAACTCATCAATCAAATATTTACTTTTTAATTTTAAATGCTAGTTTATCCAAATGCATGTGTAGTTGGTGGAGTAGAGGGTGCATACGTGTGTGGTCAGTCACGTCAGTCATGTCGGACTCTTTATGACCCTGTAGCCTGCCAGGCTCCTCTGTCCATGGAACTCTCCAGGCAGGAATACTGGAGTGGGTTGCCATGCCCCTCTCCAGGGGATCTTCCCCACCCAGGGATTGAACCCATATCTCCTGCATGGCAGGTGGATTCTTTATTGCTGAGCCACCAGGGAAGAAGCAGCTTACAGAGTAGCAGTGACCAAGCAAAAAGGCACCTTCCCTGTGTCTGTGCCCAGGGATGAGACTGGGGTGCAGAGGAAGACCTGCTGGCTCCCTTTCCATCTACACAGGCTGTTGCTCTAGAGACAGTGAGAACATCACTTCCAGCTTTGCTGGGTTGTGAGTAAGCCCTTCCAAGCTCTTCCATGGAGACTGTTCATCTCCAGCCCTAATGACCAGCCTGCTCTCTGCATTTCCAGGTCTTGTTTGGACTGGAACAATTTAAAATGCTCTCTCGTAATTACAGAGGTTGTGCAGGCGGGGGCTGAGCCTCCGGGAGGCCACTGGACCTGCACGTCTCCGCCACAGCCAGCAATTTCAGTAATGATAGTCATGCCTGCCGTTTATCTTTGGGGTTTCCAGAAATACAGGGACTTCTCCAGACACTTGTGACTGTCTGTGATATGAGTGATTCAGTCTGCGTCATCCTCTGAGGCCGTGAAGACCACCGTCTGGACAAGCCAGAGCACTTTCGGTGGCCATTCAGGGAACATTAAACTCAGATGAATTCAGACAATTGACAGGGTGAAGAAGACTTCAAAGCTGCAGCTGGAGAAAGACAGTTTTTCCAGGACTCAGGGATTTCCTGGGTTGTAGAACTTCCAGTTTTAAAACCAAGAAAGTCCTGGCCAAAGCAGAATGATTTGGTCACCCTATTCCTGGTGCACCCAGGGAACTGAACATATATTTTCTTTGCTCCATCCATAAACTGTGCCAAAAAGGTGAAAATAAATTTTAAATAAAGGTATGACTCAGATAGTAAAGAATCTGCTTGTAATGCAGGAGACCCGGGTTTGATCTCTGGGTTGGGAAGATCCTGTGGGGAAGGGAATGGCAACCCACTCCAGTTTTCTTGCCTGAGAATTCCATGGACAGAGGAGCCTTGCCGGGCTATAGGCCATGGAGCCTCAAAGAGTCAGACACGACTGAGTGACTGACAGTATCATTTTCACTTTCATATATGAGAAGAAAAAGCTAAAAGAGTTAAAAGAAAGAGTAGTTTCTCCTAGAAGGCACTAATGTCCAGATTCAAGGTGCCCATGTCCCATAACAATAAAATTCAACGTGATGAGTATTTAATTCATCTGTATCCCCACTGCAGGTAAGAGCCAGTGCTGAAGAGGTGGGTCACAGCTGATCTTTATTATAAATCTGGTATTATAGGTTAGCTCTTTATTTACCTCTGCACAAACAGAAGCTAAATTTAATAAGTAATAAAAGGAGAGTTTTCTATAAGAAAAGGAAGAAAAGGAATTGATTTTGTATACATCTGCAAAGGGGGTTGGGGGGGTGGTCTGCTTTCAAGCACAGCTGGATTCCGAAGCTCAAGTGACGTCACCAAGGGCTAGGATGGCTCTGCAACCCAATTTGGGACATTTTCAGTTTTAGCCCAGAAGCATCCATACTCCAGGAAAAGCTGTCTGTCCCAGGCACACTGGGCCGGTTGGTCAACCCTGCAAGAGCCCAGGTTTCCTGTCTCTCTGCCCTGCCCTCCTTGGGGTCAGCATCTCGCTCAGATCCCACAAGGCGGCCCCTCAAACGTTTGTGTGTCAGCCAATGCCAGGTGTCTGCCACTGTTAATGTCACTACCTATTTTTTTAAATATTAAAAATACCTCTTACTCCAATTTTATTTTAAACCTTCCTATTTTTTGTGCATTTATGTTTTTCTGTTAAGCTTCCCAGCAAAACTTTTTTGGGAAGCAGTCCATCTATAAATCCTAAGTCAATAAATACATCACTCTCCTTCCCACAGGTGTCCTGGTGGAACCAGTGTTCACGACAGACCCGCCGGGCTTCCCAATAAGCAAACTGAACTCTAGCCTGGACGGTTGCATTTGTTCCTTTAGAGCAGTCAGTGAGCAGGACATTAGATACTTTTGTGTGATTGCGAATCCCTCTCAAAAAATTAATTAAAATTAATTTTGAATTAAATATTTGCTCAAATTAATTTTAAATCAATTAAAAATTAATTCAAAATACCAAATTCAAAATTCAATGGAATAGCTCACCAGCATACGTAAAAGGGAAAAAAAAAAGATATATCAGGATTCTTAACCATTGGTAGGGAGAATGTAGCTTCAGTCACCTGGCAGAATCAGCCAGATGATTCACAGGTCCCAGGACCCAGCTCTGCTAGTCCGTTCCTAGTGGGAGACCCACCCAGAGTTAAAAGCATTCACAGCAGCATTTTCTAATTAAACAGAAACTGGAAACTACCAAATGCCCCTCAACAGTAGGATGGATGGTCACACAATTCAACATTATATAGCAACGAAAATGAAACAAACTGCAACTAAGCACAGCAAGAAGAGTCATAATGTTGAGGAAAAGAGGCCGGTGTTGTGGAACAAGCACACTATTTTGTCTGTATGACTTTCCCAAACTGGCAAAACCAATCTATGGAGTGAGCTTTTTGGGCAATGATTACTCTGGGAGGTGGGGTGGTGGTGTGAAGAGCACCTCTAAGGATCATGACCCTATTGCTTGACTGATTTCAGGTGCAGAGACTCGCTTTTTGTTTATATTGTGAATATCCTGCATAACTATCATACTTCAGAAGAAAACTGAAAATAACTACATGCACATAATCTTGATCATGTTTCCCTTGTCCAAGGGTTGTGAGGACCAGGCTGATAGTGACCCCCCATCACCCCATCTCAACTGAAATGTCACCACCACAGCCTCATGAATTCTCTATGGACCCCGTCACTGTCTCTCTGGGGGTGCCTTTCTCTGGCTGGAGGGTTGTCCCTTGCTTGTCTGCTTCCATTGGTTGATTGTGTTGTCTCTGCTTCGCCTCCTCGCCTGTGAGCACAGGAGAAGAGGAGGCTGTCTGCCTTCCTCCTGTTCTGTGCTCTGTTTCCAGAACAGTGTCTGGTGCAGAGGCAGAGCGGAAGCTGAAGCAGTCCTTGTAAGGGCTGGATGGTGGAAGAGCTGGCCAGACATCTGTCCACAGAACAGAGGTGCAGAAGTGTGTGTGCAGCGTTTATACCCAGGCAGGGGAGAGCATGGAATAGGTGGGTGATGTCTTACCTTTTCCCGTGTGCAGTTCTTTATTTTCAAATCTGGGATCAGGAATAATCACTGTTAACCAAAGGAGCATTCTGAGGATGAGTCGTAGGCAGCCAGAGAAAGGCTTAAGGAGTGACATTGATGGTGAGCACCCTATAACCGGTGGTAGGGACGGGAGGTCACAGCTAAGCAAAGGCTGGGCAGAAATGCCACCTAGATGAGTCCACCCTGCGTCCCTGGCACTCACAGGCCCTGTCTGGCTGAGGATATGTGGGCAGGAGCTGTAGCAGGTCTCTATAAACATGTGACTCTCTGTGGGTGTCACAGACCAGGCATGACAGACTCTGCTGATGTCATGCCCACACACGCAGGCCTCCAGCCTGCTGGACTATTTATACTCCTGGAATGTCACTGGGCCCCCGGGAAGCAAAGACCCAATCAAGGTCCCGGCCGCTGCCCCGTCTCGGCCCTGGGCATCCGAGAAGCCCCACTCAGGGCTATCACCAGGCCCCTCTGAAGATAAGGAGCCTCCGCTTGGCCCCACTAATGGTATTATTTTAGGGACCACTCAGAAGGACAGGCTGGGATGGAGGCCCAGGTCATCTGTCATCCTTGCCTTCATCAACACGCAAAACAAGAATGGAACAAAGACCAGTGCTTGTTTGAAGGGCTGGAGAGGCTCCGCTGAACTGGAAAGTCATTCTACCCAAAGACGCTCGGGAAAGGCATTTACTTAGAACAACTCTCCATCTCCCCCTGGACGGCCCCACCCCCTACCCACAGGCCAAGTGGGTTGCCAGGTGGAGGGGCAAAGTCATTGCTTCCATACTCAGGGCTGGACAAAAGGTCTAAAATGATTTCTGCTAAAACATCCTGCAGTTGATCAGATTTGGATTCAGTTAGAAGGGTCAGAGCTCAGATATGTATGTACTTTCTCTGTTGGCTTTAGCTATCCAAACCATTTTTATTCAGCATTTCTTTAACTTCAGTAAGTTGGACATGTACACACAAGCGTCAAGAACAAGGACATGGGCCTCTGAGCAAGTTGTGACAACATCTCACCCCCGCCTTCACCCCCCACTGTCCCTCACTCCCACCCCACACAGAGGCACAAGCTTTTCTTGGAAATTATTTAGTCTGTTAGTCAGCTCATGGCATTAAATAATGACGTGAGTTTGGAAGAAGACGGATCTGAGGTCAGAGTCATCCTTCTTAATCTCTCCCAGTCCCTTTCTTTCCCAGAGCAGGAAGAGAGGAAGGAACTACAGGGTTGGGGATGAAAATCAGAGGATCACTTTCAACGCTCCATTAACACATGCTCCTGGGCACTCCTGAGAAAACATCTCACGGATGATCCCAAATTGTGACCCAAATGCCAAAGAGGACAATCAGGTGGAGTTGACAGACAGCCCCCAATCTAATCTTGATCTGAACTGCCAGGCCCCAGGGGCTAGGGTTAAAGTCCTCACCTACCAGGAACAGAACCCAAGTCTCCTGATTCCCGGCTTGTTAACAACATTAAAGACATTTATTCACCAAACCACGTCAAGGGAGCTCCGCTGTGTGTCAAGCCCTGGGTTGGGCATGGGGGACACCACAGCAACCTAGAGTCCAAGATGGACAACAGCCACGTAAATAAGGGAAGCATTCAGTTCATCAGGTGGCAATGAGCTTTACAGAGAGAAAGCAAGCAGGAAAAAAAGACAGGGAGGGCCGGGGCAGAGACTGCAAGTCACCCGCGGGCATCAGAGGAGACTAGCAGGCAAGTTGATTTGGGATGAAGACCTGAAGGAGCTTAGGCAACAGCCTGCAGCTGTCTGGAGGAACAGCTTTCCTGGCTGGGGGGTGGGGGGCGGGGTGGTGGGGAGCGGGCACAGCCAGTGCAAAGGTCCCGAGGCAGGAATGCACACTTGGCATGTGGAGACTGGCAAGTGGGGTGGTACACCTGGAGTGGAGTGGGTGAGGGGAGGGGCGGTTAGCAGGGGTTACAGGAGGCTGATGGTAACCCCAAAGATGGCCAGGCCCTAAGCCCTGCAAGCCGCAAATATATCACCTTATAGAAGGTGTGACATATGTTGGTTTGTATCAGCTACTTTCCCTCACAGCACTTCTGACACCAAATGTATGGAGGGCGGGGGTGGTTTCTCTCCACATCAACCAGTTCTCCAAATCTCTTGCTGTTCACTCACTGTCGTGTCCAACTCTTTGTGACCCCATGGACTGCAGCACGCCAGGCTTCCCTGTCCTTCACTATCTCCTGGAGTTTGCTCAAACTCATGTCCATTGAGCCAGTGATGCCATCCAGCCATCTCATCCTCTGTTGTCTCCTTCTCCTCCTGCCCTCAATCTTTCCCAGCATCAGTCTTTTCCAATGAGCTGGCTTTTCACATCAGGTGGCCAAAGTATTGGAGCTTCAATTTTAGCATCAATCCTTCCAATGAATATTCAGTGTTGATTTCCTTTAGGATTGACTGATTTGATCTTCTTGCTGTCCAGTTGTCTCTAGAGTCTTCTCCAGCACCACAATTCAAAAGCATCAATTCTTCAGCGCTCAGGCTTCTTTATTGTCCAAATCTCTGGATATCAACAATTCAATTCAATTCCAACACCATCTCCCCTGAGAGACCCCAGAGTTTAAAGATTTGGGCACCAATCGGAAATCCCAGGTTGTCACCTGGACTTCTATAAGTCAGGGGTTTCCACAGCCCCTCTTTGGGTTCAGTAATTTGCTGGAATAGCTTTTGCAGGGGTCCTCAATATCCGGCCCACAGACTCGTACCTCCAGTCAGATCAGCGGCAGCATTAGTTAGAAATAAAGCGCACAATAAATGTAATGTGCTTGAATCATCCTGAAACCATCACACACCTCAGTCCATGGAAAACCTGTCTTCCACAAAGCTGGTCCCTAGTGCCAAAGTTTCAGGACCACTGGGCTACAGAACTCAGCAAGGTGCTTTACTTACTATTACCTGTTTATTTGATTTAGGTCATACCTGAATGGTCTAGTGGTTTTCCCTACTTTCTTCAATTTAAGTCTGAATTCGGCAATAAGGAGCTCATGATCTGAGCCAGTCAGCTCCCGGTCTTGTTTTTGCTGACTATGTAGAACTTCTCCATCTTTGGCTGCAAAGAATATAATCAATTTGATTTCAGTGTTGACCACCTGGTGACGTCCATGTGTAGAGTTTTCTCTTGTGTTGTTGGAAGAGGGTGTTTGCTATGACCAATACATCCTCTTGACAAAACTCTATTAGCCTTTGCCCTGCTTCATTCCATATTCCAAGGCCAAATTTGCCTGTTACNATGATCTGAGCCACAGTCAGCTCTGGGTCTTGTTTTTGTTGACTGTATAGAGCTTCTCCATCTTTGGCTGTAAAGAATATCATCAGTCTGATTTCGGTGTTGCCCATCTGGTGATGTCTATGTGTAGAGTCTTCTCTTGTGTTCTTGGAAGAGGGTGTTTGCTATGACCAGTGCATTTTCTTGGCAAGACTCTGTTAGTCTTTGCCCTGTTTTATTCTGCATTCTAAGGCCAAATTTGCCTGTTACTCCAGGTGTTTCTTGACTTCCTACTCTTGCATTCCAGTCCCCTATAATGAAAAGGACATCTTTTTTGGGTGTTAGTTCTAAAAGGTCTTGTAGGTCTTCATAGAACTGTTCAACTTCAGCTTCTTCAGCGTTACTGGTTGGGGCATAGACTTGGATTACCGTGATATTGAATGGTTTGCCTTGGAAAAAATAGAGATAATTCTGTCGTTTTTGAGATTGCATCCAAGTACTGCATTTCAGACTCTTTTGTTGACCATGATGGCTACTCCATTTCTTCTGAGGGATTCCTGCCCACAGTAGTAGATATAACGGTCATCTGAGTTAAATTCATCCATTCCAGTCCATTTTAGTTCGCTGATTCCTAGAATGTTTCATTTATATGTGTTTATATAGATATATATTTATTTTTATGAATTATGTAAGTTATAGTTTCTTTCTGAACATTAAAAACATAAAAATGCTTTGTTATTGACTTTATATCTTTTCTCTTTTTGTTTTTATTGACCCATATCTTAATATAACTAAACAAAATGAAAGCCCACAGCTATTAGGTATCACTTTCTATAGTTAACAGTTCAGGTCCCTAATATGCTTCGGCAATATCTGTGTCCACCGTTTGATGTTTCCTTTACCAGCTCCTGAGCTGTTAGTCTAAGTCACATCTAAAATTATTGGCAGCTTGAATTTTCTACTCAGTGGTCATACTGAAGAAAATTATAGATCCAGTCACCATGACCTTTAACTTATGTTTGAATTTGCTGGCTTTTTGGTCTTTTTCTGAGATATTTTGTCCGTTATTGTCATGTGTTTGGAGTAAAATGTTTACGTCAGTGTGTGAATTCTCTATGTCATCATGAGTAGGACACAGCTGTCCAATTTAAACATGTTTGCTTGGTGCTGAAAACTCTGCTTTGAGATCTATAAAAAGTCTAAGTCACAAGTCTAAGACACGTTAAAAAGAGGCCAAATTTATGTCTTAATTTCCTCTTTTGTTGTCAACTAAAAGAACTTGAAAGTGAGCAGGTGGTCATCTTAATGAAACGAAAATGTGAATGTTCTGACTGGTTAGTTCTTAAGTGGATCATCTCATTAACAGGAGCAGTTTTTCTTTCTTCTTCTTTTTTTTTTTCAACCTAGACTTTGTTTCTCCCTACTGCTTTCAGTATTTAAGGGTAGATTTGACAATTTTTAATAATCAGAACCACCATAGTAATGGCACTTTCTATTTGGGTTACAATGAAAGCAATCAAGGATAGGCTTGACTGGAGATCTCACATAATTAACCACTTCTCTTATTGTTATCTCTTCTTAAAAGTGTTTTGTAAAACAGTCTTCTGTATTAATGGAACATCTTTCAAAGGAGAGGAAATGAAAGAATATCGCTTTATATTTTCATACTTAAATCATGAAACATTTCACCATCTTATTCAGGGAACCATCTGGAACTGCTGAGATTCATTTTTCAATTCACACCTTTGGGGAGGTGTCATTATCTGTTGCCACATACAATAACAGAAATGTACTCATCCTATCAGCTACCTACTTCCATTTGAGCAGCTGCAAACTTGATAGCAGTCCTGCGAAGGACTGTAATAAGAACAAGATTTGACCTTGCTTTAGGAATTACACGTGCTCTACGTAATGAGGGAGATAATGAATATTTATATATTTAATCGTGATGTTAATCTATTAGAACTTCAGAGAGGTGTGCCTAAAAAATGGGCTCCGACACTAATAAAAGCCTACAGATGAAAACCTGAATAATCCGGGCAAATAGTAAGATGCGTTTGTCGAAGCATTGCCTCAGCATTTGTTTCTCCTTTCAGCACCTATAAGAAGCTGGTCAGATGGATAATTAGGCCACATAATTTTTGCACATTTGCTTATTTAAAGAGACCACTCAGTTCATGTCCTTTTCTGTTGGGAGTTCTTGGTGGTTCACGGGACTTGGAAGTTTAAGCTTTACTTTGGTAAAGTCTTTGCGTTCAGGCAGACAGCTTTGAAGGACCACTGATACAAAGCGTAAGAGGTCAAAAATCAAGGAGCTTTAATGCTCAAGTTGCGATAATCTTGTATTTAATGATAATCACTAAAAACGTACAACCTAAGAAACTAAAAATCAAGTCTGATTAACAAAGACAAGTTCTCCCCAGAGTTCATGCCACCTATTTAGAGAGCTATTGGACTTGGTGATGGAGGCTGGCAGGACGTGTTTGCTGATGGACTCATCTAAAGATAGCTCTAGGTTTCCTCTCCGATGTGTGTTTGACTTCTGGTCAAAGTCACTGAAGAAGGGAGAAAAAGAGCAAAGCAATTTGTCCTTCTTCAATTTGTAAGTTAGATATTAGATTTATCTGAAATATGTAAGGGACCAGGCACACATGACCTTCTTCAAGTCACTTCTTCTTCTTCTTCTTTTTTTTTTTTTCTATTTTGTACGTATGTTTTAAGAAGTGGAAGTAGGAGGAAAACATTAGATAGAGGTTTGAATAACTCAAATCCTGGGATGAAACTCTATCTTAAGGGACTGTGGTTGTCCTTGAAATAATACCAGTTGTTTAAGACAAAGTCCCTGGCTTCAGGCAAAACCAAGTTTTGAGCTGCAGTGAGTATGAGGAGCATGGATGGGAAGCGGGAGGTGTGCACACCATAATCTTACAGCCCGTAGGGAAAGTGTTCTTTTTCATGCCCGCTTTGTTTAAGATCAACTGTGGATGTATGCTGGCGAACTAGATCGACTCACTGTTGTGCCTGCGTGTAAGACATCATGGAGCTAAGAACTGAAAGATGAACAATGTTTATAAGATCACCATTGGTAACAAAGATGCTGTTTCTCTTTTGTAATATTTTATTCAAGTACAGTTGATTTACAATGTTGTGTTAGCTCACAAGTGTTCAGCAAAGTGATTCAGTTATGTCTGCCTGTCTGCATATACATACATGTCCTTTTTCATATTCTTTCCATGATGGTTTATCACAGGATATTAAACGTAGTTTTCTGTGCTATGCAGTAGGACCTAGTTAATTCACTGTATAAGTGAATGAATAACTAAATCCTAAATGCATATGCTAATCCCAGGCTCCCAGTCCATCCCCCACTCAGCCCCCTCCCCCTTAACCACAAGTCTGTTTTCTATGTCTGTGGGTCTGCTCCTGTTTATCAGTTAAGTTCGTTTGTGTTGTGTTTTAGAGGTCACGTATAAGCGATATCATTAGTGTTTGATATTTGTCATTTTCTGACAGACATCACTCAGTGCAATCGTCTCTAGGCCCATCCACATTACTGCACATGAAATTATTCCATTCTTATTCATGGCTGAGTAATATCCCTTCACACAGATGGATCACATCTTCTTTATTCATCTCTCAGTGGGCACTGAGGTGGGAGAAGAATTCCATTCTGTTGCATTCTCAGTCCATGGTGGAAACTTCCTTTTTCGTGTGTGTTCATCTCCATTGCTTGGACTGTTTGTTAGTTCTATGCTCCTCAGCCCTGTTTAACTATTCAGATCTCTGCTTCTCTCATGTTCCTCGCTTAGCTGGCCCTTGGACTCAGATTGTTATTTATTAAATCTTCTCCAGGGTATACTTTGTACCATCCTGCCTTCAATTCTTCTTTGTCTGCACATTCCATCCCCATCTTTAGCTTTTGAAAGTACTGGTAATACATAGGGACTCATGATAGCAGAAGGAAAAGTATCTGACATCGTCATGAAATTCCGGTTAGTGACTCCATCACTTATTGTCCTGACTGTAAGTTCTCTGACCCCATATTTCTTAGCATCAAAATTTTAGTGCCCAAAATGAAAAACATCATTTAAATGGTCCTCTTTTCAGAGTTGTTTAGACAAGGCACGTACCATTTTTATGACTGTGAGTTATAAATGGATTCCTTATTTCTGGAGCTATTTGAGCAGGCATATCTGACCTTCCATCAGGGATGACATAGAGAAGACTTTTAGCACAAAAGAAGATTTGAGTTTGATCACCTGTCATTGAATCACATATGAACCATGTTCCCCTTTATCTTCAGCTTGGACTGCTAACTTTGAAGCTGCAGAGAGCTCTAACTGCTTCAGGTCATGTTTAGCTGAAAGTGTACAACTTCTGGCATTCTTTGCTCTTTTTCCAAATCCTCCTGCCGGGGGAGTTTTCTCTTTTGAGCCACTTAAACCAAAACACATGCTCTCGCCTCAGACTGTGTTCCCTGTGTCCATGCCTTGGCCTGCCTGTCATAGGAGGCAGGATCGAAACGTGCCTCTCACTGAATGATTTGCCCCAAATGACAGAGACAGTTAGCCACTGAGTCAGGATTTGATTCGAAGGTAGCTCATTTCCAGATGTTAATTGCTACATTAGTCTGCTCTGCAGCAGTGATATATTTTACTCATAGGATTCATATGCAATTAAATAAAATAATGTATGTAAACTCTTAGCATTAGTTGCTGGCATAAATTAACTGCACCCCTCCAAAAGAAATACCCCAAACAAAGAAACAAAACAAGACAGCAACAACAGCAAATGTGTAACTCACGTAACTCACTTCTGTTCTCCACATCAAAACTTCAGTGCATCCCCTGACATTCGTGTTAAAATAGAAGCCCCCCACCATGGTCTATGGGCTTCCCTGGTGGCTCAGAAGGTAGTCTGCCTGCAATGCGGGAGACCTGGGTTTGATCCCTGGGTTGGGAAGATCCCCTGGAGAAGGGCATGGCAACCCACTCTAGTACTCTTGCCTGGAGAATCCCATGGACAGAGGAGCCTGGTGGGCCATAGTCCATGGGGTCACAGAGAGTCAGACACGCCTGAGCGACTAAGTATGAGCACCATGGTCTAAAGCAGGAGGCAGCCAACTTTCTGTAAAGGGTTGCTGCTGCTGCTAAGCCGCTCAGTCATGCCCGACTCTTAGCGACCCCACGGACTGCAGCCTACCAGGCTCCTCCGTCCATGGGATGAGATAGTAAATGTTTTAGGTTTTGAGAGTTAAGAGACTATTATGTAGATATTTCTATTACTCTTCAAAGTGTATTGTTTGAAAATATAGAAACCATTCTCAGCTGGTGGGGCTATAGAACCAGGCAGCACTCCAGGTTTGGCCAGTGGGCATTACTTCACTGGCCCTTGCTTGAAAGTGAGTGAAAGTGAAGTTGCTCAGTCGTGTCAGGCTCTTTGCAACCCCGAGGACTGTAGCCTACCATGCTCCTCCATCCATGGGATTTTCCAGGCAAGAGTACTGGAGTGGGATGCCGTTTCCTTTTCCAGAGGATCTTCCCAACCCAGGGATCGAACCTGGGTCTCCTGCATTGTAGTCAGATGCTTTATCATCTGAGCCACCAGGGAAGTCCCTTGAATTGAGTCCTTAAGAGCTAAGAAGACTCTTAATTCCTAGTCTGTTTTTTTTTTTTAGTCTGGTTTTTAAATTTATTTTCAATTGGAGAGTAATTGCTTTACAGTGTTGTGTTGGTTTCTGGTATAGAGCAAAGTGAACCAGCTGTTGAGTGTACGTGAGTCACCTCCCCGTGAGCCTCCTTCCTCCCGCCCCTGAGTCCCCAGTGCTTCCCTCTTTCTTGCCATCTGCAGGCCTCCTAGCCTGTTTCTGTCTGACTGTCAAGCGCCCCAAGCTCACTCTCCATGCAGCCTCCTGCACCTACTGGTGTTCCTGCCCAGGAAGCCCTGTCCCTAACTCTCCCACAAGGGCCTCTGCCTCCCCGTCTTGTCACCTGGGAGATGTCATCACACTGGGGAGGTGACCTTAAGGGATGTTGCTCCCTCCCCCGCCCCAGTGGTTTCCCACCTCATCCTGCATCACAGCCACAGGTCTGTGACTGCACCTGTCACTCTCAGNGATGCTAAAGCTGAAACTCCGATACTTTGGCTACCTCATGCGAAAAGTTGACTCATTGGAAAAGACTTTGATGCTGGGAGGGATTGGGGGCAGGAGAAGAAGGGGATGACAGAGGATGAGATGGCAGGATGGCATCACTGACTCGATGGACGTGAGTTTGAGTAAACTCTGCAAGTTAGTGATGGACAGGGAGGCCCGTGCTGCAATTCAAGGGGTTGCAAAGAGTCGGACATGACTGAGCAACTGAAGTGAACTGAATCTATTTATTATAAAGGATATAGCTCAAGGTCAGCCACGTGAAAGAGATGCTCAGGACAAGGAGATGGCGGGAAGGAGCATGCGGCCCCCAGGCCTCCTGATTGCCACTTTCCATCACCTCCATGCACTCACTCATCTGGAAGCTCTCCAGCCTCTCCTCCAGGTCAGGGCTGGGGCTGAGAGTTCCAACCCTCCAATCACAGGGTCCTTTCCTCTGTTCAGTGTAGCTAGCTCATTTACATAAACTCAGGTAGGGCTGAAAGGAGCCAGTTATGAATAACCTAAACTTCCTATTCTTCCCATCACTCAGGAAATTCCAAGCCTCTTACAAGCTATGTGCCAGGAACCAGAGACCAAATCCAAATATTTATCTTTTATTATGTCCTGCCTTGCAAAGGATTGAGGATGTTGAGATGGGGAGAGCTCCTAGGTTGTGTGGGTGAGCCCCGATGTAACCACAGGGTCCCTGGAAGAGGGAAGGAGGAGGGCTGGACAGAGTTGTAAAGAGATACACAGATGTCCCAAACATCTTCGTTGAACAATGACAGTGGCAGAGGGCGAAGCAGACCCCGGGCAGTGCTCCTAAGTTCTCGTTCTGTCCCCTGGACACGGGGCCAGCTATGCAAGCTTGGGGACCCAGAGCAACATGGAAGCACTCAGAGCCCCGGGCGGCACCCAGGCCGCATGCCCTGGGGTAGCTGATACAGTCTGACAGCACTGGCCGCTGGTGCTAGGACGTGACTGTGGCCACGCTGCCATTCTCGCAGCCCTGAGGTAGGGCCAGCCCCGGGCCTGCATCCCATGGAGTCGGGGGCTTGAGACCTGGCTCCACTCGGCCACCTCTTCTGCCACCAGAGAGCCGTGGCCAAGACGGGGCAGGTCAGAAGGACCCGGCGCCAGGAAAGAAGGCACTGCCCGCCTGGCCCAGGTGCACTTCGCCTCTG
This sequence comes from Neotragus moschatus, assembly GCA_006410615.1. Lineage (NCBI taxonomy): Eukaryota > Metazoa > Chordata > Mammalia > Artiodactyla > Bovidae > Neotragus > Neotragus moschatus. The sequence continues at coordinate 744,561 of SJYA01001955.1, read as the reverse complement.
TCCAAACAGCTGTCATGACTCCAGAGACTTTGGAGAGCTCTGTGTTTTTCCCCTTCTATTTTTATTTCCTCAAATCTAAGCCCAAGAGAGGCTGGTGCCAGAATGCTGGAGAGATGTGAGCCAGGAGGACCTGAACCACAGGCAGAGGATACCGTGTCTGGAAGAGGTCACTGTGAGCATCCCTGGAGAAGATGGATGGCCTCCAACCTGGGGCTCTGAGAAGGCCTGGGTCCTGGGAGAGGGCAGGGGAGGTTGTCCGGGGGGGAAGACCCCACAGCTGATTAAATAAGGGAGCTGGACTTTGAGCTAGTGCTGACCCCAGGCCCCTCTGCCCAGCACACACTCCCTCTGTGTAGAGAATTTGCCCCTTCTCAAATAAACATTTGTCAGAAGGCAGCCAAGGTCTTCTCCCAGGCGTGATGAGAGAGCCTGTTCTTAGGTGCCTCTGTGTGTCACCTTGACCAGGTGCTACTTCCATCTCAAAAGTAAGATAGAGAGGTCTGAGTGTTCACCCCACCTCAGCCTCTGCATATGAGGAGCAGGAAGAGGCTCACCTGGGGCAGGAAAGATTAAAATGCCACTTTCTCCAGGAAGCCCTCCCGTATTGCTTCACCCAAGCCCCTGCCCCGGTCTTCCTATCACATCCTCTCTTGCTCTTGGCACGTTCCATGGCCCTGTTGCAAGGCCCTTTTGCAGCTTTCAAAGCCTTTTCCTTGCTGCCTAACTCACCCTGCTCTGGCTTCCTTGCTGTTCCTCCAGCCTGGCAAACAAGTCCTTCCCCAGGACATTCGCACATGCTAATTCTTCAGGCAAAAATGCTCTTCCCCATGGTGACCAGATCACCTTTCCCTGACCACCCTTTCTGAGAGCCTGGCCACTGACACCACCCTCCCTTCCCTTGCTCATCATTGTTGTTTTTAGTTGCTGAGTCCTGTCTGATTCTTTGTGACCCCATGGACTGTAGCCTGCCAGGCTCCTCTCTCCATAGGATTTCCGAGGCAAGAATACTGGAGTGGTTTCCTTCTCCAGGGATAGTCCTGACCCAGGGATCGAACCTGCATCTCCTGCATTGCAGGCGACTCTTTCCCACTGAGCCACCAGGAAGCCCCTGCTCATTATTACTCACCACTAAAGGGGAGGCACGGCAGACACTATGCTCGGTGCCCACGGTACTCTCAGGAGCCTACAAAAATATTTTAATATTTTTTTAAGGAGAAGATAAAAATATGATGCAGCCTGATGTATATTCATCTTGATACCAACACAGTCATAATAGAAAACCTGTGTTATTTTGTTTGGAGGAAGAAGCCCAGGTGGCCACGCTGTGGTGCCAGACACTATTGGTTTCCTGTGCCCCGGGGGAACACATGCTTCCCTAAGCAGAGGCTGTGCTTTGCTCCTGTAACTCCAGTGTCCGCAGCCCGGTACACAGAGGACACACAGGGAACTAGCGAGTGAACGAATGAAGGCTTCTGGCCAAAAAGGATGCCTGTGCTGCCCTCAGACACCGTTGCTCCTGCATAGGGAACTGTGGTTTGGCCGTTTTTGTTTATAGTCTTCCCTCCCCTCCACAGCTGACCAGCCTTTCCCCTGTGCTGCATCTGGGCCCAGCATGCCTGGGTGAAGGCTTGGAATGGGTGGGGGAAGCTGGGCTGGGCTCCAACAACCCCCTTCCAGTTGTAGGGCAAGGAAGGAGCTGTAGGGCTCGCACAGCAGCACTCGCAGCAGCTGGGGGCACAGTGAGGACCACGGAGGTCAGCCAGGATGCCCAAATTCTGCAGCAGGAAAGTGGGTCAAGGTCTCAGGAGAGGGACAGGCAGCTTCATGATGAGGGCTGAATGGTGGTCCCCTCAAAAGACACATTCGCATCCTAACCCCTAGGATGTTGGAATGTGACCTGACTTGGAAGAAAGGCCTTTGCAGACGTAACTGAGAATCTCAAGGAGAGATCATCCTGGATTATGTGGGTGAATCCTAAACCCAGTGACAAGTATCCTTCTAAGAGACACACAGGGGAAGGAAGGACACAGAAACTTGGAGAAGCCATGTGAAGACAGTGGCAGAGACTGGAGGGGTGCAGCCACAAGCCGAGGATGTCAGCAGCCACCGAAGCTGCAAGAAACACAGCAGGTGCCTTCCCTGAAACAGCTGCAGCAAGTGCGGCCCTGCTGACACCTGGCTGGCACTTACCACCTTTCAGAACGGTGAGGACACCTATCATCCTTTGTGACGGCAGCCTTGGGAAACTGACACACTCAACTTCTCCAAAAGACATGAACAGAGGGAAGGACTCAATATGTACATGTGAGAATTTCCTGAGCAGGTGGCCCCACGACCACTGCTAACCCTCCCAGCCTCCCAGCGAGGTCCACACATTGTCATTACCAGGTAACGAAGTAGAAATCAGGTCAGGCAAGATATACTGTATAGCAGGTCGGGCTATTGGGCCCAGCCAGGGGGGGCAGCTAAAGGTTCAACATCACATTCACAGATGAAGTCCCTCAAGCCACTTGGAAGCGGAAATGAGACCCAAAACCTGAGCTTGTGGTCCAGGAACTTAGCGTGCATTCAGGGACAGATGTAGGGAATTGGGGAAGGTCATTTGGAGAGTCAGAGCTGGGGGCCAGGTTTCCCCACATTTCACAAACAGACCTAGGAGGCTCTAAGATAAACATAGGGTCGAGCCTGGGTGTTGGGTTCCAGGTCCAGCAATTATTAGCTGGTGACGTTAAGTGAACACCTTCACCGCTTTGTGCCTTCTTAGAATGGCCACTGATAACATCACGCCAAGTGGTGGTAGCCATGGTCCCTGACACAAGTGCTCAGTGAGTGGGGCGAGGAGATGAGGCTTCAAGGTGACAAAGAGCAAGAGAGGTGGGAACCAGGAGGGAGCAAGGTGCAGGCCAAAGATGATGTCACCTGCAGCGCTCCAGCCAGACACACCTGCCTGTGGGGATCCAACCGGCAGTCTATGGCAAAGGCGAGCCAGAGAGGAGCAAAGGCTTGTCCTCTTCCCTCTAAAGTGTGGCTCACTCAGTCCAGCTTTTTAAAAATTACTTATTTATTTCATTTTGGCTGCACTGAGTCTTTCTTGCTGTGCAGGCTTTCTCTAGTTGCAGCAAGTGAGGACTACTCTCCAGCTGCAGTGTGAGGGCTTCTCATTGAGGTGGCTTCATCTGCAAAGCAGGGGCTCCAGGGTGCCCGGGCTTCACTAGTTGTGGCCCAAAGTCTCAATAGTTGCAGTACCTGGGCTCTACAGCACAGGCTCAGTAGTTGTGGGGCACAGGCTTAGTTGCCCCATGACAGATGGAATCTTCTTGGACTGGGGATCAAATTGACGTCCTCAGCACTGGCAGGCAGACTCTTAACCCCTGGACCATCAGAGAAGCCCTCAGTCCAGCTTTTACTTTCCTACTCTTAATAGAGACATGGGCACACATCAACAGATAACCTACACTTTTAAAAACAGCAGCTGACGTTTGCACCTTCCTGAGCTAGACAACAGGGAGCAGTGAAGACTGAGGCCACAATTGCACTTGGGCTCCAGCCGGAGCCGCCACGCGAGAACAGGGCCTGGGAGAGGCCAGATCTGCCAACTGCTCAGGAGAAGCCAGAATCTGAGATTTTTTTTCACCCCAGCCCTCTGATTTTCAAAACCGTGTTGGCAACGAATTCACTTTTTAAAAATGTATAAACACCATGCACGCAGGAGGAATAAGACACGTCTGCAGGCCGCATCTGGCCCTCTGGTGTGTGGCTCTGGTCTCCAGCCTGGAAACAGAACAAAAGCTGGATCACGCATCGGGACAATGACAAGAGGGTTTGGAAACCAGGGGCTGGAACTTGTTAGGAGCGGCTGCTTCATTTGAGGCAACAGGGAACGAGCAGGCAGCCAGGCCAGGGAACGGGCCCAGATTCTAACATCCATCAGGTGACCTCAGCATGCACTTCAAAGGGGAAAGAGACCCGAGCAACTGCTCCACACTGCATGGCTGCGGGCTGCTGCGTGCACAGCAGGCCCCTGGCTGCCTTTGCCAGGCCCGTTGGGGGCCATCCATGGCTCAAGCCGGGAGCCAACAGCAGCCCCCAAACCGCTGAAATAATTTGCACTGGACAATGCTGGGCTCTGGGGCCTGCGCCGCTTTAAAGTTTTGGGTGTACACTCCCCCTACCCCCATTACTATTTCTTTTTCTTTCTTATGCCTCTGTTTTATTGGGATGACTAAATCTTTCAACTATGTTAGCAGTAAACACAGCTAATTTACCCCCTGCCTCTTTGAAACAGCTGCTGACAGCTGCACTGTAATTCAATCAAGGATCTTTGTAGTCAAGCCTACCAAATTCGCATTTGTTGTTTGGTTCCATCTCTCCTGCCCAGAGCCCTGCACAGCTGTACCGAATACTGATGAGCGTCCTTTCTCCCCCAGGCCTGGATGATAAACAGCGTGTTAATGGTGGAGGCTAAGGCAAAGAGTTCTCAGCAGACCAAGAGAACTCCAATATCCAGGCATTGAGAGAAAAAACAACACAGACATACACAGGCCCCAAACCAGAACCAAATGTCTTCTTTTATTGCAAAGTCAAAACCCTTTTTATTTTGTCTATATACAGCATTTTTCTCTGAGGACTGCTCTATGCAATGGCTGAAGGTACATCAGTCTGACCATTTAATAAATAGTCTTAANGCATTGAGAGAAAAAACAACACAGACATACACAGGCCCCAAACCAGAACCAAATGTCTTCTTTTATTGCAAAGTCAAAACCCTTTTTATTTTGTCTATATACAGCATTTTTCTCTGAGGACTGCTCTATGCAATGGCTGAAGGTACATCAGTCTGACCATTTAATAAATAGTCTTAAATAAGAAAATAAACAGGTTGGAGGAAAGCAAGCTTGTTGTCCTGAACAAGGGATTGGAGAGGGTCTAAATGAGCTTCAGATGGACATAAATAATTTCTTTGTTTTGTAACAGCTATTTACAGGTTTCAGTGTACAAATGATGCTAGGGGTGTACGTGATGTGAAAGCTTGCAGCAAGAGGGAATCATGACAAATCCCCAGATCTGTCAACAGACAAAACAAAATGTAACAAAAACAGCGACTCTGACTATTCCCCATTGACCAGGCAGAGTGAAGGCTGCAGCCCAAGCTACTGAAGAAGAAAAAATAAAAGAAAATTAAAACAGGGCCCCGTGCTTCCAGGAACTAACTTAATTAACACGGAGAGACAGTTCTTCACTAGACCAGATCCAAGGGGCTGCAGGCGCCACCTGGATAACCCTGTTCTTTGTTCACAGACAGCCTGGTGGTCTCCAGGGCCCATGCTGCAGCTGGAGGCTGGGGACCTTCTGGCTAAGGTGAGGGAGGCATGTGCCAAGGGCCATGTCAGAGATGGTACCTTCCAGTCAGGACACTCTCAAAACAGCTTCCTCAGCCTTCCATTTGAGACGCGTATCTGCACATCCTGTTCCCAGCAGACCTCCCACTGTGTCCCCTTTCCCTTGCTTCAGGGAAGGGAAGAAGGGAAGAATCAGGGGCTGATTCTTTTGCAGGGTCCTCCCGTAGGGGTCTGCAAATGAAAACTGGTGACTACAGAGGCCCTTATCACAGCCCAGACTCTAGGATGCTATCAATGGCCAACAGAGGAGTCTGCCTGGGGGATGGATGACCCTCCTGCCCACCCACCCCTGTTAAGAGCTAAAATAGGGCTATGGTGGCCCTAACTCAGGACTGAGCTGCAAGTTTTGTCTTGACTGCTTTTCTCTCACTGCCACCTCTCACTGACTTCCTACTTAGGGGGAGAGTTGGAAAACCAATTCCAAGTGTCTGCCAGTGCTTCACACACTTATCTTAATTTCTGCCACCAGGCACTGGGCTGAACGATGGAACCTATTTATCCTTCAAGGTCAACACACTCCCAACTCCAAGGAGAAATTTTCCCTCTCCTTCACTGGACAAATCTTGGCTTTGGGGTGAGTCTACATACACAGTGGGCCTGGGCAAGCCTCAGAATGAAACCGGAATGGCACAGAAAGGGGGCCTCCACTCCCTCTGCCAGCTATAGCTTCTGTTTATGAAATTAGAGTAAACCAAGAAACGGGGATAAATTGTTTAGGAAAATATATCTGTACCATCCTAACCATTTTCATTCATTCGTTTTATTGTGACATTTATTACAGGGACTTCTGTGTTTGTCTTCCTCTCGCACAAACAAGAGCTTGCCCACCCCTGGCCACACTCCCTTCCTCCCGTTGCTGGTGGCTGGGCTGAAGGGTGTCGTAATTACCCCTGGGAACGAGTCAGTGCACGGCTGAGACTTCACAGCCAGAGATCGGGGCCCAGCAATTTTTCTTGATATATATATATTTTTTTCCTGTTAGGTTTTGCCTGCAGCAGCTTGTAGGATCTTGTCCGTAGGATGCTGATGAAAATCGGATCAAAAGCCATCTGCCTCTCAAATTCCTTAACACTCCTACATCATTATAGTTGGGGAGAGGGAATGGGAAGGCCTCACAAAATGCAGGTGGTCTGCTGGCTCCTCGCCGAGGAGGTGGGAGGTGCTGGACGGTGAGAGACCCAGGATCCAGAAAAACGTGACTCGGAAGTGTGTGACTTCCGGGAAGAGCTAGTGGCAGCCGCAAGCCCGGACAACCATGTTTCTGTATTTCTTCAGGATGACGTTGGAGCTGTCATCGAAGTAGAGCACGGAGATGGCATTGAGCTGAGTCGGAGCACAGCAAGGCTTGGGCACCGTTTCTGGGTTGATGAAGTGCACCTGGAACACACCCCAAAACGGTGGTGGTGGTGAGACCTGGAGAGTCACTCCTCCCTGGCCTCCATGTTTCTGTAAGGAACAGGTACTACTTGGACAAAATCCCTACTGGTGACACTCACTGGGCACTCCCAGTTCTAAGCACTTGATGGCTAACTAACTCAGTTCCGGGGTTATCCTGGACTTACAGATGAGAGAACCAGAGCACACAGGGTCACACGGCATACAGCTAGGAAGATACTGGGGGCCGGGTCATTCTCCCTCATGAGGCTGTCCTCTTTGACATTCCAGATGTTTGACAGCATCCCTGGGCTCCACTTTTAGAAGTCAAAGGCACTCCACCCCCATCCCTCAACGGTGACAACTAAAAATGTCTCCTACGTGCATGCCAAGTTGCTTCTGTCGCCTCTGACTCTTTGAGACCCTTGGACTGTAGCCCACCAGGCTCTTCTGTCCATGGGATTCTCCAGACATGAATACTGGAGTGGGTTGCCGTGCCCTCCTCCAGGGGCTCTTCCTGACCCAAGGATCGAACCCATGTCTCCTGCAGCTCTTGCACTGCAGGTGGATTCTTTACCGCTGAGCCATCGAGGAAGCCAGACATTGCCAAATATTCCCTGGGAGGCAAAACTGCCCCAAGTTGAGAACCCCTGGGCCAGACAAGGGTCGGTCTGCAGGTCAAACCCTGCTCTGCCACATGTTTTTATAAATAAAGTTTTGTTGGCACACAGCCACACCCATTCGTCACACAGCGTTTGTGGCTGCTTCTGCATTATAACAGCAGAGGTGAATAGCTGCAACAGAAAACTTATGACTCTTAAAGTTAAAAATATTTACTATCTGGCTGTTTTCAGAAAAAGATTGCTGGCCTCTGGACCAGGCCTTTCCTGTCCAAGAAAAACAAATGCAAATCACAAGTGTAATTTAAAATGTTCTAGTAGCTACACTCTACAAAATGAAAAAGAAACAGGTGAAATAAATTTAAATAATATAATTTAACTCTGCATTTCAAAGCTATTATCACTTCAATATACACTTAACATAAGTCATGAATGCGATATTTTACATTTTTTTATACTAAGGCTTCAAAACTCTGTGCATTTTATAGTTGCAAAATATCTCAACTGAGATTGGTCACATTCAGGTATTCAAAAGCCACATATAAAAGTGGGTACTATTTTGGATGGTCCGAATCTAGGCTATATTAGATGATTCTGCCTCAATAAACACCCTTAAATGGCTGAGCCACGAAATCAGGGCTAGCAGGCAAAGATGTGAACTCTGGGAGGGGACTAACTCTCAAGCCTGCCTCACCTGTAGGAAGCCCAGACGTTGTGGAGCAGGGGATGGGGGAAGCCTATAGAGGTGGATGCTGACTACCAGGAACAACCCAGATTGAGGCAAGGCCAGGACAACTGCCCTTAGGCACAGTGGTGTTTATTTATGATACTTTTAGGAGCCCATGAAACAGTTCTAGCTGCTTTTAAAACTAGGAGAAATAAATGCACTTCAGGGTTGAAGATCATACACAATGATCATACTTATATGCTGTTTATGGAGGAAGGGCCCAGGGCTCCAGAAACTCATGACATGTTAGAGACCTGCTGAGGCTCCAGCTTGGAGGGGCATGAGGCCGGATCTGGTAGCCCTGCTGCAGCAGTGGGCCACACCCCGGATGGCGCGCAGGCCACACTCACCAGCGTCTGCACGATGGCGTGGTTGGTGGCGTTCATGTAGGAATTCAGAGGGAAGGCGCACTCCCCCTCACAGTAGTAGGCGGCATAGCCTTCGGGTGCGATGATCCAGTCCTGCCGGGAGAGAGCAGAGAGTGTGAGGGGGCGTGGTCAGGTGAGGGGCATGGTCAGAACTCCCGGAGAGTGGGAACCGCAGGGTCCCAGCTCCAGGCTGAAACCCTCCTCCTGTGGGCCAGATTCCAAAGCTCCCAGAGGTCAAAGCCATAGCCCACCTCCTTCTGGGCAGCTGAGGCTCCTGCAGAGGCAGAAGAAACAGGAGGCAGCCTTTCTTGGTCCAGTGCGTGAGTGCTCAATAGCTTTAGACTCTGAGACACTGTGGACTGTAGCCCGCCAGGCTCCTCTGTCTATGGGACTCTCCAGACAAGAATACTGGAGTGGGCTTCCATGCCCTCCTGCAGGGAACCTTCCCAACCTGGGATCGAACCCGCGTCTCCTGCATCTCCTGCACTGCAGGCAGATTCTTTACCTACCCACTGAGCCAGCTGTGAAGTCCTTGTCCCAACAGACAGTAAAAATGAGGGAAAAACCAGCGGGCTGGGCTGAGCCCAGAATGGACACTGGCTCTTCACTGGAAGGTGGCACAGACAGGGGTGACCGGGGATATCAGTCTTACCCCTGCTATGTGGTAGCATATGGGCGGTCTGTTAACAAAGCCTTCAGACCTCGCTTCACCCAGCACAGTGCCTAATCACTGTGCAACTCAACAAAGGATGCTTTGTGGTCAGGTCAGCACAGAAATGGCGCTCTAGCACTAACTACACCCCTCAAGGGCTCAAGTGCATCTGGGGGCTCCATTCTACACTAGAATGTGAGCAACCCCTTAGACTGTGGATGTTATCCTAAGAGTGAGGACAGAATCCCAGGAGGGCTCCAAGCTGTCTGTGTGCACAAGGGCCTTGAGGGCGTATCTGGGAACACTATCCTCTGGGAACAATCTGGACCCTCCCACGGAAATACAAGCTCTGTGAGGGGAGAACGAAACCAGTGGCCCTGGTAATCTCATGACAACACTCTCTCCAGGGATATTTGGGCTTCATGAAGGCAGGTACCTTGCTATGCCCAAGGCTGCATCTCCAGTGCCTAGAAAAGGACCCAGGAGGTCATAGAAACTCATCAACAGTTGAGATACTCTTTCTCTAGGATTCATCTCTTGCCCTTTGCCCTGCTTCAGCTAAATGGTTCCAGAGGGGGTCAGCCATGGTCCTAGGACATGATCCCAGCCCTACAATACCTGATTGATTCAGGAACAAGCACCTAGCCTAAGCTGGGCCAATCAGCCCCTTCCCTGGGAATCTGAAGCACAGATGGGGGAAGGAGGGGCAGGCAGACACCACAGAGGGTGGGGGCCCGCCCTCCAGGTGGTTGGATTCCAGCACATGGACTTGGCCCTATCTGAGGGAAGCAGCCAGTGCAGGATGCCAATGGGGTTCACGTGGAGAATGAGGTTCACAGTCCACATTTGGGTTTCTGTTTCTAGCCTGAGTCTCTAGCAGAAACCAGGTTTCTGCTCCCGGGTTTCATGAGGCATCCCTACAGCCTCTAGTTAGGACATGAGGCTTCCCAGGTGGCTCAATGGTAAAGAATTTACCTGTCAATGCAGGATACGCAGGTTCGATCCCTGGTCAGGAAGATCCCCTGGAGGAGGAAATGGCAACCCACTCCAGTTTTCTTGCGTGGGAAGTCCCATGGACAGTGGAGCCTGATGGGCTACATTCCATGGGGTTTCAAAAGAGTTGGACATGACTTAACAACTAAACAGCTGGAAATCTCAAGAGATGAGAACCACAGCTCACTGCACATAGGGGACCCAGTCCCACCGCCATGGTGGGGAGCACAGGGGAGCCCATACCAGAGGCTCCCGACACCGGGGCAGACCCAGCCAGCCTCCCCCTTACCTGCCAGCCCAGGTCCCGGAAGCTGACATACAGCTCGTGCTTCTTACATGCCTGCCTCTGGTCGCTGCTGCTGTTTTCTGAGTGGTGGGAGCAGAGGTTCAGTACCGTGGGGAGGAAGAGGAAACACGCGCATTAATGCTTCCTCAGGCTAAGGCAGTGGCGCGACCCCAAGCAAACTTTGGGAGCTGGACACAAAGGTCATTCAAGCATCTGTAGCCTCAAAACTCATTTCTACCCCCTAAAAATGGCCTCCGTAGGGGAGGTACCAAAGCCCCCATCTCTCACACAGTCTTAGTTCACAGCTATCCCTGGATCCTCCTGTGTACACTCTTTTCTCAGGTTTGGTTGCTGATGTCTGCCCGGATTCCGTGTGGGAATCCAAGTCCATCTGCATCCCAACATGCCTGAATGGGGGCATCATGCCTGAATGGGGGCGGGGTGGGGGGTGTGCTGCTTCCGCTCAGCCTCACGCCTTGAGATGCTCAGCCCCGTGGAGGGAGGCAGGCAAAGGTACAGACAGGGCCTGGGACAAAGCCCCCACCACCGAGAAGACATGAGAGGGCAAAAAGTCAAGACCCATTGACCTTTCAGAAAAATACAACACTGAGGTTTCTCTGCGGAACGAAAATTATGCACTGGGGTTTTCCAGAAGTATGTGGAGTTGGTAGGAATTTGGGGTTTGGAACCGGGCACTTGTAAACATGCAGGAATATCTTGTTTCTCTGTCTCTCTCCTTCTGTCTATCTCTTTCTCTGTCTCCCCTTCTCTCTGACACAAACACACACTCTGCTGCCACTGCACAATCTTCCCTGTACCCAGAAGCAAGACGGATTCATTTTTTTTTTCTTACCCACAATCTCTCTCTCTTCCATCTAAAATTTCCCACGGGCTTTCTATTGGCTTAATGTACAAACTAGTGAGGAAATGACAACTGATTATGACAGATTGGCCTATAAGTTTCTAGGAGGGAGGGATCCTGGCCCCTTGGAAACACTCAGAACAAGTGAGATAATCCCAATGAGGGGGGAAGGGAGCACCGGCCTTCAGGTGTCTCGGCCCTCATTACCTTGGTGCCCAGTATGCCATTCATTCATTTGTTTGTTTGTTCATACAAATTGTTACAGAGCATCTCTGGGTTTGCAGACACTGGTTTGGGCACTGGAGCTCCAAGTGTGAATGAAGCATCGAGGGGCTTATCTTCCAGCAAGGGAGGCAGATGACAACCAAATCAGTGAACACCAATCACGTTCCGTCTAGATGAGCGTCGAGGAGGAACTAAGGGAGGAGTGGAGGACAGGAAGGTGTGTGGGGGCTCTGTGCTGTGGGTGCTAACCAAGAGCCTTCAGAGGAAGTGGTGCTTGTGTAAGAACCAAAGGAAGTCAGATGATGGGCTAGGTAGGAGATTCCAGGGTAAGGGCAGGGTGGGATGGAGAGGAGGGTGAGAAGTCAGCAAGAACCAGCACAGGGGTGGTGGTGGGCAGAAGGATGGGAGCGAGGCGGCGATGCTGGGGTCGGCGGCTGGCAGCTGGGAGGGGAAAGGTCTGCACTGAGCTCCACCGCTGGGGGTGAGGGAGACTAGGGAGGATGGAGCAGGAATGGGAGTCCTGGGCCCCTCTTCCTCACCTCAGGACCTAACCTGGGGGCTGAAAGAGAGCGAGAACACTAGCTATAAGGGTAGCAGGGCTGCTGGAGGGCCTGGTGGTCATTCATATGCAAAGGCCAAGGCCAAGGGACCCCTCAGAGGGGAACCGAGCAACCTCCTGGACCATTTACGCTGTGCCATCCGGAAGGCACAGACACTGAGCGGAAATCCAGGAAGGCCTCCATCGCTGGGACCACGCCTGTAACCCCAGGCAGCAATTCCACAAGCCTTCTTCCCCTCCTTCCCTGTAGACAGGCAGAAGGGAGAGGGGAGAGACAGGAGTGACCTCAGCTGTGACGCTGTGTGAAGAAGCCTGAACAAGACAAAGGTCTGAGCACTTTAGCCTGGGCCACGGGTGTGGCAAAGAAGCTGTGTATTGAGAACTAACATTGCTGGCTGTTTGGTGCCCTGAGTAAAGAAGAATTTGAAGGTACGTGCAGGCTCACTGAGAAGGAAGAGCCTTAACTGATTAGCAATGTCTAATCAATTACGAGTAGGGGCCTCAGTGCCAGTTTCCCCAACCCTGAAAACAAGGCAGTGATATCTGGCTTAATGTTGAAGCCCAAGGCCCCACAGGCCAAGGCCAAGAGCAGCTCCTGAAGCTAGTTGTGGGCATGTCAGTATGGGCTGGGCCCTGGCTCTGCCCTCAGGGACCCCAGACATCTGGCTCCTCCAGGCTCCCCTGGAACGCGGCTGCTCTGGGAGGAAGTGGTCAGAACTATTTCACTCTGACCTCTTCTTAACAGAAAGACAAGGAAAAGCAAGAAGAGATGCTCAAGAAGTGGACTCCCAGCCAGCCTGCCCTCCTGCCCTGCCCCACCTGCCCCCAGCTGAAGCAGGCAGGCAAGCAGGAACTGCTTCATCCACCTCCGCAAGCCCCGCCTGAGCAGCTGCCTGGACTCAGCTCCCACCCCTATGGGTATCTGGTGAAGATGGCTAATGACCAGGGAGTTGGGTCCAAATGAGGGTGGGAGAAGGAAGTGGAAGGGAAGTGAGGATCCCAGCTTCTCACCCCAAACCACACAGTCTGAACAGCATTTGAACGCCTCCGGGGGGCAAGGCTGGTTGGCAGAACATGTCCAGTCCCTCCAGCACACACAGGACTCCCATGAGAGAGAGGCTTCTACTTGTGTGCCCCTGCGGCAGGATTCTTAACCCATCACGGGAGGTGTGTGTGTGCTCAGGCGCTCAGTCATGTCCGGCTCTTTGTGATCTCATGGACGCAAGCCCACTATGCTCCTCTGTCCATGGGAATTTTCCAGGCAAGAATACTGGAAGGGGTTGTCATTTTCTCTTCCAGGGGATCTTCCTGACTCAAGGATCGAACCCATGTCTCCTGCATTGGCAGACAGATTCCTTACCACTGCACCATCTGGGAAGCCATTATGGGGAGAGGTAAAGCACTTTCAATGGGCATGTGCCGGCAAACACACTCTCCGAGATTCTGGTTTTTTAAGACTGTAGTGAGGCCCAGGCTTTCTTTTTTTTTAATTAAACTTCCAGGCAGGATTTAAGTGAACTTCAAACAGGACCAGGAAGTAGACATCTAGAGCAAGAAAGCAGATCCTAGCTAAGGTAGACAAGCTGTCATGTGAGGTAGTGAGGGCCCCGTCCTGGGGGTTATGTAAGTGGAGATGTTGGTGGTTTGGTAGGGAGGTGGCGGGGGAGGGGGGAGCTGGGTGTGCAATTCTAAGACATTGAGGGCAGTCCCTCCCCTTTCATTACCTTGGTTAGACCATTACACCTGACAGACCTCTGAAACCTGGGAGATTTTGCAAGGCTGACATTTGCCAGCATTTCCTGCCTGCCTGACATGGAAAAGCCTCGAACAATTCTCCCTATGTTGACCCTCCCCAAAGGCCCCACCCTGCTCCCCACCATTCTCAGAGCAGCCAGAATGAGCTGCTTATCAACCCCACCCCACATCACAGCTTGAAACCCTGCAAAGGCCTCCAGATTTGCTTTGGATGAAATTCAAACTCACGATGTGGCTCCCAAGAGGACACTTGACTCTGCTCACTCCCCAGCCACACCCTCCCTGTCCCAGCCACGTGGCCTGCCCTCTACTGCCCGCCAAAGCTGCCATGAAAACTCCCTCCACTTGTGCGTCCCACTGTCTGGAGTGCTGGTCTCCAGCCCACCCAGCCTCACCTTGGGGGCACCAGCTTGCCCCTGAATAAGTCTCTGAACCATCCCCTAAAGGATCCCTCATCACTATCTCCTGGCTCCCAGGGCTATGATCAGTGTGCCTGTGAATGACAGCCCCCTTCTGCCCACCTTGCATGAACTGTGGGCCATAGCTGGGCTTTTGCTGTTGAACCCCAACCCCCAAGAACCTGGCATAGAGCATGCTTAAAATACAAATGAAGGGATTTTGTTGCTTTTTAATTTGGGGGATCAGATTCTACTTGAGCAGCCTAAAAAAGAGTGGATGCACCTGCCAGAAAAGAATTCTTACAAAATCTCTGCGCACAAACTCTGGAACCACACAGACTCACTGGAGTCCATCTGGCAGGGTGCCCTGCTCTTAAAAAACATCACCAACCACAGTAACTGTATTTTTGCTTTTCCCTGAAAAGGAAAATGAACAGCAATTTCAAAATTCTGGAAATGACCTTCCAGGTAAGGCAGAAGAAGCTATTGACAATATATATGGATCTGAGGGTGGGGGCTGCTCTGCCACACCCCCTCACCCTTCTAAACACCCCAGGCTCCCTTCCACACTTCCTCCCACCAACTCCAGGCCTTTTCCAGCTCATGATGAACCCGGAGCTGGGAAGGCTCTACAAGAAAATCTTACCACCCATGTTCAGCAAGTGTTAAAGTTTGCCATGAGTTTCAAATGCATTTCACTTGAAGAAATAAAATTAAAGATATAGCAACTGCCCCTCACTGTTTCTCCCTCCCTTCCTCAGGACGATGGGGTGAAGTCTTCCCTCTGTGCATGTTTTCATAGTTTTCCTTCATTTATTTGTAGCTCTTGTTTTGTTTGTTTAGACATTTCACATGATTTGGCATTCTGTGATACTCGTGTTCTGCTACTTGCATTGTGAAATGAATTTATGACACAATTTACACAATGAAGATGGTGAGCTCTGGGCAGGAAGGGATTCTGTGGGTGGTGCTTCCTGCACATATTCCAGAACCATCTGTGGAGCGCACACATGGATGTTGAGCCACCCCTGGCTGGAGTCCTGCAGGGGGCTCCCTGTGGGCTCCTCGGGGTCCATGGAGGAAACCCCCCACCCCAGTGTACCTGCGACGTTGGCCACCCGCAGGGCTTCCTGGTTCTTGGGCGTCTTGGAGCGATTCTGGCTGCGCTGCTTGCCCCCTGTGGAGCGGGTGCTGCGGAGGTGGACTTCAGTGGCCTTGAAGAAGGCCACCATGAAGGGCTGCTTGTTCTGGGGCCCCTGTCGCCCGATCAGGCCCGCCAACTTGGGGTTGATGCTCTGTCCTATATGGGAAGCAGTCAAATGCACAGAACAGGTGGTTAATGGGAAGGGCTGAACAGATGTCACGTTATCGAACCTCACAGTGTCCATCCGTGTACTCGCCACTCCTCCATCATAAGCATGGCCTCAGCTCTGCCTCTACACCGGGTTGTCCTAGGAACTTGGAACACAGTGGGAGTCACAGAGAGAACTCCCTGGCCTCTGGGCGTGCACACTGGTGGGGAAGGCAGGCAGGAATCATGCAGGGCAGCGAGCCCGTGGTGATGTGTGTGCGGAGACAAACGGAGCCGGGAGGGGTGTGACACAGTGTGACTCAGAGGCTCGCGACTGAAACTCCCACCTGACACCCAAAGGAAAGGGGGCGGGGGTGGGCAGGCAGTGGAACCGCTGAGTCCTGGTCTGACTCCCCATCCCTCTTCACCTGGGCCCAGCCACATCTGGAATCAACTTCACCAGCAGGAGAGACAGCCTTGGAGGCAGGACAGGCTCTGGCCCTGGGCCCACCGTCCTGGGTTCACATCCGGCTTCTGCCATTCAACACACAGATGCTCCTAATAGACCTCTGCACACCAGAAGTGCTCATTAGATTAGATGCTAGTTCAGGACAGCGGTCCAGGAGATCAGACAAGCGACGTGAGGGCTGAACCCAGGGGCCCTGGCTCCATCTGAGATGTCTGGGGAATGCAGCAGAGGCCGTGCACAAGCACTGCTTGGTGGCAAAGGATCTGAAGGAAGCCAGAACAAGAGGAAGAGGGATGCCAAGAGAATTGGCAACCCCGGATACTGGGTGAGGAGGGTGAGGCAGTCATGGTGTTCTGGTGCTCTGAGGGTGGGTCCAGGGTGATGGGGGCTAAGAACAGGCTACCAGCTGCAGCAACAAGGAAGCCATTGGTCAATACATACTTAACTCATTATTGAGACGTATTAAAACATGTTGTTACTCCAATGTTAACTGATCAGAGACATCTCAGTATTCACTTACATAACAAATTGCCAGCCGCAAGTGTTAATTTCTGCAGAAGTTCCCCCCAGTCAATAACTACTACCATGTCCAGCGGTATTAAGTATTCCAAAGGAAGATAAAGCAAGAAGACAAAACAGCTCAGAGAGGCTGAAAACTTGCCCAAGGACAAGGAGCTTGGAAGTGAGGGAGCTGAATTTGAAACCAGGGCAGGCTGCTTAATCATGACAGACATGGTCCCTGCAAGTTTGGTGAAAGGGGTTGGAGGCCAGCGAAGGCCATGGGCCCAGTCACTCTGGAATCAACTTTCCTTGGAGCTCTCCAGACGGGCCAGATGTCCACAAACCCAGACGCCCAAGGACCGGCTCAGCATCAGGGACATTTGCTTTAGCTGTATTACAGCAAATGTTCAAAACGGCTCCCCCACCCACCACTACTTCACCTTAGTCCCTCTTAACACCAGCCTTCCTGCATTCTTTAGCAGGGTTTCCTCGAGTTCACTCATCTATAATTTGAATGATTCTATAAAAGAAACCATTAAAGTCGAGCCCCTAGGAACTGTGCACCACCCCCCTCCCCCCAGAAGGCTGTTAGGGCAAAATAAAAATGCCTCTCTGAAAATCTGATGCTGTTTCAGATCCACTAAATGCAGTCACTGCATCTCTGAGGGAGGGTGTCTGGCTCACTTTGGCCACTGGCAGTACAGCCAGGTCCAGGGTCCCACAGCCTCAGCTGAGAAATGGGAAGACAGAGGGAAGAGGGTCTCCAGGAGGCTGAAACCTACATCTGCAGGTGACCAGCCCATGAGGAAGCTGCATGCTGGGGCCTCTATTTCCTCATCTGTGAAACAGGGGCAATGCCGATTGTCTCATCCATGCCCTCTCTCCCCACCCTATTTCTTGCTGCTCGACTCAATTTTTTAATTTAGGCAGCTGTGTCTTAAACTGACTCCAGCCTGGCCATAGCGGGTGGGGCCTGTATCCTAATACTCAGCAACCAACCCTCCAGCCATAGTGATTGGTTCAAGTGACCCAATT
Source organism: Neotragus moschatus (assembly GCA_006410615.1). NCBI lineage: Eukaryota > Metazoa > Chordata > Mammalia > Artiodactyla > Bovidae > Neotragus > Neotragus moschatus. The sequence continues at coordinate 727,047 of SJYA01001955.1, read as the reverse complement.
GAGCCAATGAATGGAAGTTTCCAAGTGCAGGGTTCAGAGCAACCTTCTCTTTGCCTGGACAGCACTGAGGGAGGAAGGAGAGCCCAGACATAGCCACCATCTGGCAACCATAGGTGGACTACATCACCAAATGGGGCTGGGCTGGTGGAAGGAAGAGCAGAGAGAACAACAGACATGTGATTTCTGGTGATATCACTGAGCCACTGGACCAAACCAGTTCCAAAGCTGGCCGGATTCTTGCCCCAATCACCCAAATGAACAAACCTCTTTGATTGTTTAGTCCAAGTTGCCATCTTAGGGTTTTTCTTACCCCCTTTTCTTAAAGGCTTGGGGACTAGGGAATGGGGTAGCAAGTTATCTCGGGCCTGGCAGAGCACAGGCACTCAGAGGGTGGGTATGGATTATTCCCCTTCTGTCACCAAAATGAGAAAAGATTAAGGCTTAAAAGGTAAAAGCTGTGTCACCACAACAGACATTCAGCTTCAATGAAACATAGGAGTATGGAAAACTACAGTGAAATGTCACTTCATTCCCACTAAGATGGCTAAAATAAAGGCAGACAAAAAACAAATATTGGTGAGTGTATGGAGTGAGTAGAACCTTCATGTGCTGCTGTTGGGGTTATAAAAATGTTGCAGGTATTTTGAAAAACAGTTTGGCAGTTCCTCAAAGAGTTATACAGAGTTCTCATCCAACCCAGCAATTCCACCCCTAAGTATACACCCAAGAGAACTAAAAACATAGGTTCACAAGTGCTCACAGCAGCATTATTCATAACAGCCAGAATGTGGAAACAACCCAAAAGTCCATTAGCTAATGAATGGATAAATAAAATGTGGTGTATCCATACAAAGGAATATTATTCTCCATAAAAAAAAAGGAAGTATGGATCCCTGTTACAGCATGGATGAACTTTGGAAACGTTATACTACGTGAAAGAAACCAGTCACAAAACATTACATATGATTTCATTCATACGAAATGTCCAGAATAGGTAAATCCATAGAAACAGAAAGTAAATTTATGGTTTCCAGGAGCCTGGGGAAGGAAGGGTATGGGGTGAGTGCTAATGGACAGGAAGTCACTTATGGGGAAGACCACTAGACAGTGCAATGAAAATACAAGAAGGTGAATGTACTAAAAACCACTAGATGGTGAATTCCACGTTTTGTGAGTTATAAGTTAGTTTTTTAAAGTACAAAAAAGGAAAAGAAGGACAAGGACTTCCCTGATGGTCCAGTGGTAAAGAACCCGCCTGCTAATGCAGGGGAAACTGGTTTGATTCTTGGTCCAGGAATATCTCACATCCCTCAGAGCAACTAAGCCCACGTCACAACTACCGAAGCCACCTTGCTCTATAGCCTGTGCTCTGCAACAAGAAAAGCCACTGCAATGAGGAGCCCCAGCGCCAAAACGAACAGTAGCCCCCACTTGCCACAACCAGAGGAAGCCTGCACGCAGCAGGTCAAAAATAAATAATACATAATTAATTAATTTAAAAACCCACAAGGGTAGGAATGATCCATCCGCTGAATGCTGGGAGACAGTTTTTGTTAATAAATAGTGTAAGGATGCCTGTCACAGTCCCTGGCACTCATGGACTTAATGACCATTTACTAAATGAACAAATGCCTCCCATGCCAACAGTGGATGGAGCACTCACAGGCCATCCAACCCTCTACATGGTCCCACAGAACAGATACTGCGATGTCACTTTATAAAGAGAAGAAAGTTACACTATGAAGGCCTTGGCAACAGGTTGGTGGTGGAGCCAGAATTTGAACCCTGTTCTGTTGGAGCCAAAGGTCAAGTTCTCAGCTGGGACATCAGCATGTTCCAGAGTTGTGAATACCTCAGTCTCCCTCCTGGGCTGCCCCATGTGCTAAAAAGAGGTCAAGGTTCCCCACAGGGTGGAGGGTGACATGAGCTTAGAGGCCCTCTTCACTCAGGGCCACACCTTAAAAGAGCCACCCAGGGGTGGGGGAAGAGACAGTTCTCTCCCAGACTCGTCTTCTCCCTGGTGTTCCTTGCAACATCAACTACGTGGCCCTGGTAATTGGGAAGAATGCGGAATGAAGGACTCCGAACTGGACCCATCACCTGGCTTCCTCCTGGGTTGTTGTTCAGTCGCTAAGTCAATGTCCAACTCTTTGTGACCCCATGGTCTGCAGCATGCCAGACTCCCCTGTCCTTCACTATCTTTTGGAGTTTGCTCAGATTCACGTCTATTGAGTCGGTGATGCTGTCTAACCATCTCATCCTCTGTCCTTCCCTTCTCTTTTTGCCTTCAGTCTTTCCCAGCATCAAGGTCTTTTCCAATGAGTCAGCTCTTCACCGCAGGTAGCCCAAGTATTGGAGCTTCAGTATCTGACCTTCCAATGAATATTCAAGGTTGATTTCCTTTAGGAGTGACTGTTTTGATCTCTTTCCTGTCTAAGCGACTCTCAAGAGTCTTCTCCAGCACTGTGGTTCAAAAGCATCAATTTTTCAGCCCTCAGCCTTCTTTATGGTCCAACTCTCACACTGGGACGTGATTACTAGAAAAACTGGACATTTGACTATATGGATCTTTGTCGTCAAAGTGATGTCTCTGCTTCTTAATATGCTGTCTAGGTTTGTCATAGCTTTTCTTCCTGTTAGGGTGGGAGGTTATGAAAACACTACTTAGTGCTGTCCTTGTTGTTTCACAGAAAAACTGGTTTGGGGGCAACGTACTGTGGACATCTTTCCTTATCAATGAAATGCGTGTTGATCTCATCTCTTGGGGCTGCTGAGGGGTCTTGCATCTGCAAATCCCTTTGCCTTGTCCTCTTCCATCCCAGGTTTGAACAAACAACTTGCTTATTCATTCAGTGGTTCGGTCAACAGCGATTCATGGAGCCCCCACTGTGTGCCAGGCACTGTGCTGTGCTGATGCTGGGCGTAGCACCAAGCAAGGTGGCAGCCCCCATGAGCTGAGCAGAGAGGGAGATGTGCTCAGGGATGAGGGGGGACTGGTCAGCGCTGAGTCACATGAGGTCTCCATGGGGGCTTGGGATCATGTTCGAGGTGTGACAGCAGCCCCAGAGGATGTGGCAGGGCCAGAGTTCTGTGGTAAGAGGCCCACTGGGGATGGTGTGTGGGGAGCAGATAGAGTGGGGAGAGGGGAAGCCAAGTGGGGGTCCAGAAGCAAGCCCTCACCCACCATGCCCTCCCCTGGACTGCCACAGTGCTCAGGGCAGCCTCTCTGGGCCCTGAACACACATTGTCCTCCTACAAATAACCAGCAACTCGGGGCAGGGATGGTCCTCTGCACCCACCCTTCCCACACAGGCTAAAGCTCTCAGACGGGACCCAAAGCTCATTTCACCAAAACTCTGGCCCACAGGCAGGAGAGATCAGAGGCAGGACTGGTCACCAGCCCTCGGACTGCCTGTCTGTGCAGGCAGCCAGGTACTGACCAGTATGCCACCTGTGGTAATGTCATACTTAAGCATGTCGTACCGAGGCCACCCAGCATTTACATGTTGAAACTTTTACCTTTTTACTGCATTTTACAGTGCATGAAAAACCCTAGTCCAGTTAAAGGGATTTTCCAAAATTCATACCCCAAAGTTTGCTAAGTCTGTAATTCTGTAAGTAGTTTGAGCCTTTCCTTCTAGTCTTTTCTCTTCTTACCCATGTACATATTTGATAAAGTTGGAATCATACTTTGAGGGGGAAAAAAGCACGTTCACCAAGAAGGTGATTGCAAATACAGCTGCCTCTCTATCCGGCACTGGGCATTTGGGCTGATGGTTCTCTGGGGCACTGTCGTGGGCATTGTAGGATGTGTTAGCAGCATACTTGGCTGTTCCCAAAATGCATCCCCGACATGTTTGCAGACTTGGCCACGTGTTCCCTGGGAGCAAAATGTCCCAGGTTGAGAGCCAGCAGTTATGTATACCCTCCCAAAAGTAAGTCAGGCAACACAGACATGCAAAAGGGAAGTCACTGTGGTCAAGTTTTTTTATGTGAAACCCAGAGATGATGTGATGTTTTGTTAAAGCAGGACAATTGGATGAGGGGGCATGGCATGGAGTACCAACCAGCCAACTAAACAATCCACTCATCTATTTACAAACATCTCTGGTGCCCACATGTCCCGAGCCCAGCACCACTCTGTGCCGGGGGGTGGAGGGGTGTTCCGACAGGAACAAGACAGGTCTAGGCCCTCATGAGGCCGACAGAAGGAAGGGCTGCCAAGTGACAGGCAGAACATGATATGGTGTGATTCCACAAGGGAGCAAAGAAAGTTAAAGCATATACCAACATATGTGGATATGTACATACATAAAGTTTATTTTTGTTTTAATATCCCCACAAAGGGCAGAGAAAGGTTATTTTGGGGGAGAGGACGCGTGGGTTGGCTGGGAGAGGAATTCCTTTTCATTTTATGATGTTACAATATATGGGCTTCACTTAGCACTTGCAAGTATTTGTTTTATTTGTCTCTAAATGTCCAGGGCAAACCACACTGAATAGAGAGCCAAGCCAAACGTATTAGGCAGAGGGATTGAGCTGGGTGACATTCATCTAGGCGAAAGAGACACATCTTATTTTAACACAGGTCTGTATCTTTGGGAAAGATGAAAAGGATTTATATTCTAGACAAGTGTTAGTGCTCCTGCTCAGTCACACAGGGGTGTCAAATTCTTTGGACCCCAGAGACTGTAGTTTGCCAGGCTCTTCTGCCCATGGGATTTTTCAGGCAAGAATACTGGAGTGGGTTGCCATTTCCTCCTCCAGAGGATCTTCCCGACCCAGAGATCAAATCTGTGTTTGTTGCATTGACAGGTGAATTCTTTATTACTGAGCCACCTGGGAAGCCCTAAACGAGAGTTAATAGGTTTAAAAAAAGAAAAAGAAAAAGAAAAAAAAAAACCCTGAAGATTTGCCCAAGGATGGGGTTATCAGATTTTGCAAATAAAAGTACAAGATGCTCAGTTAAATGTGAATTTCAGATAAACGAATAATGTTGGCAATACAAGGGACATACTTATATTATGCAGTGATTTGCTGTTTATCTGAAGTTCACATTGAACCAGGCCATTCACATTGAACAACCATCTGTGTTTTATTTGCCAAGACATGCTCCTTCAGTCAAGATAGAAAGCCTTTCCCGACACGTGATGGTGACCGACCCTNTGGCAATACAAGGGACATACTTATATTATGCAGTGATTTGCTGTTTATCTGAAGTTCACATTGAACCAGGCCATTCACATTGAACAACCATCTGTGTTTTATTTGCCAAGACATGCTCCTTCAGTCAAGATAGAAAGCCTTTCCCGACACGTGATGGTGACCAACCCCGCCACAGACTATACCAACCACAGTGGGGAGGCCTCCCACCCACCCAACAGGTAGGTAACAACTCTGCCAATTGCTGATTTCTTCATCCCTAGAAGAGTTCATGGCTTGCCCGTCTGTGGGGTATTCTGTTTCTACCTTTTGACTTTTCTTAAATTTTTGTGTTCAAATTAATGTATAGGCTCCAACATTTTGGCCACCTGATGTGAAGAGCCAAGTCATTGGAAAAGACCCTGATGCTGGGAAAGGTTGAGGGCAGGAGGAGAAGGGGGCAACAGAGGGTGAGATAGTTGGATGGCATCACCGACTCAATGGACATGAGTTTGAGCAAATGCCGGGGGGTGGTAAAGGACAGGGAAGGCTGATGTATTACAGTCCATGAGGTTGCAAAGAGCTGGACGTGACTGAGTGACTGAACAACAAAAATCGACCTTCTGTTGGTAAACAGATCTGTTTTAATGTGTGTATGGGTTCATCTCAGCATCACTTCTACCAGGATACAGGACACTGCCCACACTCCAAAGAATCCCCTTGTGCTGTGTAATCTCAGTGCGTCCAACCAGGGTTAAGCCTGCCCCGTCCAGGGGACAGTGGCAGTTTTTACAACTTGGGGCAAAGGATGCTACTGGCATGGAGTAGGTGGAGGCCAGAGATGCTGTCAAACATCCGACAGCACATAAGACATCCCCACCTCTAAAACACACAGAAAATGCCATCAGTGCCGTGGGGGAGAAACCCTGCTTTCTTGTCACTCCCTTCCCTGACTCCCAGAACCTAGCGATGACTGACCTTTTTGCGTCCTTACAGGTTTGCACTTTCTAGACATTTCATATGCAGGCACGCCTAGTTTTCTGTGTCAGCTTATTTCAACCCACGTGTCTCTGAGATGCTCTCATGGTGCGGTGAGCTTCACGGTCCATAGTGTGGATGCACGAAGTCTGGTGAAGCCTCAGCAGCTGAAGGGCACGTAGGCTGTTTCCAGCGTGGGCGAGCACAAGTGTCATGAGATGTTTATGGACAGGTTTTGTGTGGACCTACATTTTCATTTCTGTGATGTGAAGCAGAGGTGCAATCCTTCCTGTTGCCCATTCCCCACACTCTTTGCACACTCTCAGAGTCCGTCAGGGCTGGCATCATCCCGCCTGCCATCTGGAGAGGCCACGGAGGCTACAGAGCGGCTCTGCTTCCCTGGCAGGGCTGAGTCCGCTGCTAACACTAACCAGGGGTGGCCGACTAAAGTCCATGGGCCAAATCCAGCCCTCTGCATCTTTTTGCAAATACAGTTTTGTTGGAACAAAGCCTTGCACATCTATGCGCACACTTACCATCTGCTTTAGTGCATATATTTACTGCCACTCTAATGACCAAGTTGAGGAACCTCACAGAGAGTGTCTGACCCACAAAACCAAAACATTTATCATCTGGCACTTTACAGAAAGAGTTTGCTGATCTCTGGACTAACTGACCCAGATCGATATAATTCTAGACTTGTAAAAAGAAAACCATAAAATGTCCCCATGAGATAAGATGTCTTTACTGTTTATTATCTGCCAAGGAAAGGGTTCCTGGAAGAGTGGGCTCTACCCATTGCTGGTTCACAGCAGATTATTGAGTATGTGCTTCGTGCCGGGCACTGTGTGGAGCCCATTCTGTGTATGGCTCCTCAGACAGGACTACTGACTACTGTGCTACGTGCTATGCTTAGTCGCTTAGTCGTGTCCGACTCTTTTCAATCCCATGGACTGTAGCCCGCCAGGCTCCTCTGTCCATGGGGATTCTCCAGGCAAGAATACTGGAGTGGGTTGCCATACCAGGGGATCTTCCCAACCCAGGGATTGAACATGGGTCTCCCACATTGCAGGCTGATTCTTTACTGTCTGAGCCAACAGGGAAGCCCGCTGACTACTAGCTACTCCATTTACAGATGGAGAAAGCTGACTGGAGGCTACAAACTTGACCACTGAGCCTTCGCTGAGCGCAAGTGGCTGGCAAAGCAGGAAGGAGAGATTGCCCAGGCACAGACACAGACTACTTCTGGGGCCTCCAGGAGTTGGAGGGATCCTTGGAGTCTCGAAGGGGAGGTCCTTACAAGAGGCAGGCCAGGTGGGGAAGGGTGTGGATGTTGGACTCTGGGAAGTGAGTTGAGGACCAAGGACGAGCCAGCGCATCAGGCCACGGCTGGAAGGTCCCAGTGGCCCGAGCAGAAATGGCACACCCAGCCCAGAAGAGCCCAGGAGCAGATGAGATGCACAAGATGGGCCGCCCAGGAGAGGAGGGAGCGCAGCTCAACTACAGAGAGTGGGGGCATTTTGGTTGTCTTGTGGCTTCTTTGTTTTCCAGGCCTACAGCTATCGGGTGCCCCTCAGTCCCAGAGCATAAGAATGCTCCTTCATTGTGCAAAACACATTAATTCCAGCCACTCCTCTTGATGGACCAAGGCCTAAGTGACCAGTGAGAACGGTTAATGTTTGTGACATCTCCTTGCTCCAATTTCCCAAGGCCACCCCAGCCGCCACTGCCCACCAGCCCTGGAAGGACCCACCCCAGCCTCCCGGTCATCAAGGCCTCTTCCTTGGTTCCTCTCACTCTGGATTCTGAACAAACAGGATGTGAAGCAATCGCAAGGGCGAAGGCACCTGGGAGCCAGCTGTGCCTCGGGTGGACTGCTCGCCAACCTCAGCTTGACGGGGCTCGGTCTCCTCGGCCTCCGTGGGCGATTGGCTCACTCCCGGGCTGTCCCCAGCTGCTGCGGCCAGCGCCACACTTGCACAGCATATGCCCTCAGTCCTTTAAGTGCCTCACAATCCCATTTGATCCCATCTGGGATGATCAAGAATAGGGATGTGTACTCTTGCGGCCCTGGAGAGAAGCCCGAGGCCCTCTCTGCACATAGAAGTCCAGCATGAGCCCGAGTCTGCCTCCCAAAGGCAGAGATGGGTGGGTGGGAGAAGGGTCCCTTCTGGTCTTGGAGTTCTGGGGACGGCAGGAAGCTGGAGGTCCCCTACGAGGGAGTATGAAAGGGGAACTGAGACCCTCAGATTATATTCTTGGGTCAGGGAGCTGGGGCTGATCAGTGCTGACCTCCCGAATCGACAGTGATTTCTTAAGCAGACAAGGGAGAGAAGGAGGATCCTGTAAGTAAGGACAAGAGACTGGAACCCTTGTCTTGGGAACAAAGGAGTAGGTGCTTCTGTGTCTGCAAAGATGTAGACGTCTCCAGCCCAAATCACTATTCACTTTGCCGCTGCTTGGCGATGGGAGGCAGTATCAGGAATGCCATGTGCAGGAACCCCCCTGAGCCGTCCTCAGGATGGGAGAACCCTTGTGTTGTTCAAGCTGGAGCAGAGTCTGCAATAGTCCCCTGGCCCATCAGAGCTCCACACAGATGTTTGTTGAGTGAATAAATGTGCTTTCAACGTAGGCCAAAAGGCCCTTAACTGTAGGAAGCTGGTTCTGACCACCAGGTGCTGGGGCTCAGTGGGTTCATCATCACTTCCCAGGCTGCATGCAGGCCCTGGACTGACTTGTCCATCAGGCCTGGTGGTCAGGCCCAGAGTATTTTTAGGGGCCCAGGAAAACATTGTAACATCTCTTAAAATCAACACAAAACATGAGGTTTTTAGGGCTGGACACAATGTTTTCACTTTCAATCCAGCTAGGATTATATTCATCGTTATACGCAGATGGTTATAAACGTGATTTTTAATATTTTTGAATGGAGGGAGGACCCCTGGCCACTTCAGTGACACTGGCTCCTCTAGTTAGTCCTGTGGGAAACCCATTGTCTTCTGGGTCCTTTTTCAAACTCTCTTCTCAGGAAAGGGGATTTGGAGAGAACAGCCAGGCAGAAACCAAGACGCTTTAGGGTCCTGGGCTCTGTCTGGATGGCCAGCTGTGCACCCAGCAGGAGCTTGTTAATGACACACTGCCCCCAGCTATGGCCGCTGGTGACGTCATTCTGCAGACAGGGTGCTGGCCCAGGGCTCAGCATTTTACATGAATTCACTCTTTTCTTTCTCCCAGCCATAATCATGCCCGAGAAACAAGAGACATGGCATCAGGAGGTTGGACTGAATTCCTAAGATCACATGAGGCTGCCCTGTGGAGCACCAGGTTTCTGGGTCCCGGAGTCAACGCAGGAGCCGTAGGCCTAACCCTTCTCTGCTCCTGCACGAGATCCCCTGGTCCAGGCAGGCTGTGAGGGTTCAGCTCTCAGTAGCACCTCCTAGACAGCCCCCTTGCCAGCTGGCAGGCCCTCCACTCTAGTGTCAGGGTCCCCTCCACTCAGGAGGCCTCTTCTCCCCGCTCCTACCACCCCTGGGAGGTGGGGGGTTGCCAGCCTGTGTGGCTGGGGCAGGGGAGGAGCTTCCTGTCCTCGTCTGTGCAAGGAGGGACAGCAGACACCAGCCCTCCTTCCGGCAGCATCCCATCCTTGGAGATGAGGTGAGGCTCCCCACTTGGTTCCTGATGAGCCCCAGGTGCCCCAGGGCTTCTCCCATAGGGGCTTGCTGGCTGGCGGAGGCCCCAGCTGAGCACACACTCCGACAGGAGGGCTGCAGCTGGAGGAAGAGGAAACAGATACTCGCTTCCTGGGTGGTCTCAGGTGGCATTTGGAGACGGGGCTCACCTCACCTCGAACCAAACGTCAGGAAAGGAGGTCTGTAACTCCTGTACTTCAAAGGATGAAAGTGAGCTCGCTGTAAGATGCTGCATGCCTAGCTCAGCGTCCCATCCCCTCTCCTCCCAGATGGGACACTGGGAGTTGGGCACGGGTGCCATGCCCTGGAACTCGTCCTCCCCAGGTGCTGTCCAAGGCAGCGACTCTCACTGAGTTCATATTACAGCTAGCAGGTGGTCCCAGGGCAGGGACCAGGCTATTTCCACAGGCTACACAAGGCTGGCACATGGTATTTGCCCACTAATCTGCTCATCACGTGGTCCCCAGCATTCACGGACTCCCCAGGAGGCCCCGCTGATCTTTCACCTGTGTAGGCATCCAACACGAAATGGTGTGAACTCACGTTTAGATGTGGCCAGCCCGAGCCCCCATCTTATAAACAGTGTACCCCAAAACACGGGGCATGACTTCAACAGAATCTTATCACTGGGCCAGATCCCAAGTTATTGAGGAGCTTGTGAGAAAAGGCAGATTCCTGGGCCCATCTTCGGGGACTCGCCATCAGAGGGTCTGGGGGTGGAGCCTGGGAATCTGTATGTTCAATGTGCCTGCCACCCTGAGGATTCTGATGCAGAAGGAACCCCGTGGAGGAAAAGTTTCCCAGCCAGGAGCCTGTGGTCTCAGAAATCCTGGGCTCTCTTGCTTCTTATCTCATCCCCCCTTCAAAGATCCAAAAACTCACATGCCCAGCTGGCCACTAAATATTCCGCCCCTCCCAGATGGTGTGGGTGGGTGGGCCTTCCCTGACTCGGGCAACCAGACCAAACTTGCTGCCTCAGCGTGCACAGCACCTGGACAAGTCAGGTGCCAGGGCGGCAGCATCCATGCCCAACTCCAGGGCCCCATTAGGAGGGGAGGTGGGGAGGCACCAAGTCAGTGGCCTGGCATCAGACCCTTACCCTAACTCTAGGCAGCATCTTACGGCCACTAGGCTATACTCCTCCTGCATGGAGGCAGCTGATGGAATATGGAGACTCAACACCCCTCAGGGGCCTCAGTTCCCTCGCCTGTCCCTTGGAGATGTTAATAATAGCATCCACCCAACTGGTAATGGTGAGGATTATAGGAGACAATGGCAGAAAGCACTTACTTTGTGCTTAGCAGCTACCACATGTTAAGCAATTAAGCTTTTCACTCGCATGAGCTCATCTAATCCTTCACAACCATCCCGAGAGGTGGAAGCTATTATTAACCCCATTTTCCAGATGAGGGACATTAAGTGACTCATCCTGGGTCATGTGGCTAGAAACAGCAGAGCTGGGACTCAAACCTGGGGAGTTTAGCCAGCTCCTGAGCCCAGGCTCTAACCATCGGGCTGTGACACCTCAATAAATGCCAAGCCTCAGCAAAAGGTAGGGGACAAAGACCCTGGGTGTGGGGGAGAAAGGGGTTGGCAGGCTTGACACTGGGTTGAGTGTCACTTAAGAGAAAAACCAAACCTAAGCCATCCCGAGCCAGAAGGGTAGGCAGGACAGAGGAGAACCAGACCCACTGAGGTCAAGTTAGCAGGTCAAACCCATATCCACAAGTTCAGGGAAAAGGTCACTCTGAAGAAAGCAACCAAGTCTCACTCAGCCTCACTTGTGCCCCACACCCAATATGTTCCACAGGGACTTTTAAGAACAAAGAAGAGCTGAATGAACCTATTGCCAAATAAGTTTGGAATTCGTCTATGCTGTTGACCCTATCAGAAGATTCACAACGGACATCGGACATCGGCAAAATAAAGGTTCTGATAAGTCCTGCAGTGAAACCTGCTTAGTTCATCCCACCTAGCCTTTCTTGCACATAACTGATCATGATTCCTCAGAGAACACAGCCTGAGAAATGCTGGTAGTGGCAAACTCCTTCTATAAACAGCATTTCTGAAAATAATATTTTCAGCTTTTCTGGGCCATGGTGTCGCTGTCAGAGCTACTGGACTCTGTTGTTACCGCACAAAAGCAGGCTCAGGTGATGGCATAAACCAGTGAGTATGACTTAGAATGCTAAAACCTTATTTATGGACACCAAAATGTAAATCTCATATAAGTTTATGTCACAAAATAGTCCTTTAAAATTTTTTCTCAGCCATTTAAAAATCTGAAAACTATTCTTAGCTCACAGGCATCCCAAAACAGGCTGGAGGCTGAATTTGGTNACCAGTGAGTATGACTTAGAATGCTAAAACCTTATTTATGGACACCAAAATGTAAATCTCATATAAGTTTATGTCACAAAATAGTCCTTTAAAATTTCTTCTCAGCCATTTAAAAATCTGAAAACTATTCTTAGCTCACAGGCATCCCAAAACAGGCTGGAGGCTGAATTTGGTACACCATGCATAGCTTGGCAATCAGGCATAGAACAACAGGAAACTACAGTACCTTCTAGGACCCCACTATAAAGCGTTAGGGGCATGGAAAGGGGGAGGAAGGTTTGGGATGGGAGGGAAGCTTGGGGAAACCGTCAGTAGGAAGAAGACTAGACTGGATAGAAGACAAGCGTGGCCCTAAACTCTGTGACCGTTCCCATATAGCATGTGGCCATAGACAGATAATTCTGGAGAAAAAAATTATAAAATGTATCTATGCTGTCTAAATCTACTTGGCAAAACCCAGTATTAACCACAGTAAAAGAAAAACTAAAAACTGGAACAATATTTACAGCTCAATCACAGAGGACCAAATGTCCCTAAAATGTAAAGCAGAAAAAAGCCCAACACCCTCTGCAAGCAATGGACAGAGGAGACAGACAAGGAGGAAATGGCAAATTTAGAGGAAGGGCTCAGCCTCGTTCAGAGGAGAGAAAAGCAAAGCAAAACTATGAGATCCCATGTGTCATCTATCGGATTAGCCAAGACAGGTAAGTTTGAAAGCTGATGAAGAATACGCCTGCCAGTGCTGGAGGTGCATATTTGATCCCTGGGTCGGGAAGATCCCCTGGAGGAGGAAACACCACACCGGTATTCTTGCCTGGAAAATTCCAAGGGCAGAGGAGCCTGGCAGGCTACAGTCCATGGGGCCACACAGAGTTGGATACGACTGAACGACTGAGCATCTTCCTTCCAAAAAAGAAAGGGCACTGGTGCCCTCGTACAAATGGAATGACCTCTCAGGAGGGTAAATTGACAACGCTGATCAAAACTAGAAACAGACAATGTCACTTTTAGGGACATTCCTAGAGTTACACTCACTCAAGGGTCCAAGGACATTTGCACTGCAGCCCTGTTTGTAAGAGTGAAAGACGAGAAACTCTAGACATTCATCCAGGGGTGGGGGGGGTGGGGGGGAGGCGGGATGAGTCATTCTTGGTGGTAGTAACAACCTCTAGGGCATGTGTATTACAGGCCCAGTCCTATTCTCAGCCCTTGCTGCTCAAAGCACAGCCTGGGAACCAGCAGCCTCTGCATCGCTTGGGGGGTGTTTGGACCACAGCCTCCTCTTTGCCCTAGACCTGCTGAATCAGAATCTGCATCTTCACAAGAAGCCCAGGGATTCCTATATACCTCAGGACATGATTTTTAGTCTTCTGTATTAACTCACTCAACCTCAGAACAACCCAATGGCCCAGGCCCTCTCATTACCTGAGTGTTGGAGATGAGGGATGGAGGCTCTGGGACATGAGGAAAATTGTCCAGTCACACAGTGAGAAAGCAGTAGGGCTACATGCACACAAACACACAACAGCCTTTAAAGAACAGGAAGCTCTTTAACGGTGGAAAAAGACCAGCCTCCAAGATACATGCTGCTAAGCTGCTGCTAAGTCACTTCAGTCATGTCCGACTCTGTGCGAACTCATAGACGGCAGCCCACCAGGCTCTGCCATCCCTGGGATTCTCCAGGCAAGAGCGCTGGAGTGGGTTGCCATTGCCTTCTCCAATACATGAAAGTGAAAAGTGAAAGTGAAGTCGCTCAGCCGTGTCCGACTCTTCGCAACCCCATGGACTGCAGCCCATCAGGCTCCTCTGTCCATGGGATTTTCCAGGCAAGAGGACTGAAGTGGGTTGTTTTTGTCTTCTCCGCTGAGATACATAGTCAGGTGAAAAAAGCACGGTGAAGGACACTGTATAGACTATTCCAGTATTTGTGGGGGGTGAGGTAAAAGCAGACTCTATACATTTAATAGCTTAGATACCCAGAAGGCATCCTTGAAGTGAAAGTAGCTCAGTCATGTCCAACTCCTTGCGACACCATGGACTATACAGTTCATGGAACTCTCCAGGCCAGAATACTGGAGTGGGTAGCCTTTCCCTTCTCNGTTTTTGTCTTCTCTGCTGAGATACATAGTCAGGTGAAAAAAGCACGGTGAAAGACACTGTATAGACTATTCCAGTATTTGTGGGGGGTGAGGTAAAAGCAGACTCTATACATTTATTAGCTTAGATACCCAGAAGGCATCCTTGAAGTGAAAGTAGCTCAGTCATGTCCAACTCCTTGCAACACCATGGACTATACAGTTCATGGAACTCTCCAGGCCAGAATACTGGAGTGGGTAGCCTTTCCCTTCTCCAGGGGATCTTCCCAACCCAGGGATCAAACCCAGGTCTCCTGCACTGCAGCTGAGTCACAAGGGAAGTACACAATAACTCGGACATAACTGTCTCAGGGAGGTGGAACGCAGCAGCTGAAGGAAGGACATCAGAGGGAAACTATTCAGTGTTGCACACATCTGGAACTTAAATTTTGAGCCTGGAACATGTATTGTTAATACTTAAACTAAAATAAGGGCTTTCCTAGTGTCTCAGACAGTAAAGAATCTGCCTGCAATGCTGAAGACCCAGGTTTGATCCCTTAGAGATCCCCTTAGAGAAGGGCATGGCAACCCACTCCAGTATTCTTGCCTGGAGAATCCCATGGACAGAGGAGGCTCGTGGGCTACAGTCCATGGGGCTCACAAAACAGTTGGACACAACTGAATAACTAACACAATATAACACACTAAATATAAATTTTTAAAAACTAGTATAAGAAAGATGTTACACACCTAAAACCACCCCCACTTCATAAGAAACAGACTTTGCAGAAGGAGAAATTGGCACAGCCGGGCCCACCCTACTGCTCCACTTGCCTTCCTGTCTAGCCTTCTCAGAAACCACGGCCATGGCATGTGGGAAAGATGCTGGGGGGGGCGGGCAAACAGTAGATTCCCCAAGTATTCAGGATTCGGCACTACATTCAGTCTCTTGGAAGGGGGTTCATGCCTCACACCAGTGCAATGTCCTTCACTGGGGTGATTTTGCCCTGCAGGGGACATCTGACAATGTCTGGAGATATTTTTGGTGTCACAAGTGGGAGAGGCTATTGGCTTCTAGTTGGGAGAGGCCAGGGATACCATGAAACATCCTACAAAGCCCAAGAATCCCAGGATGTCCTGTGTCCTGAGTTTGAGGGGCCTGCATCAGCACGGCTCAGATGTTGCACGTGCGAGCATTACTAGGGGCTCAGCTGAAGTGCGGGTTCAGATATGGCAGGCCTGGGATGGGCCAGAGAGTCTGCGTTCCTAACGGTGGGGGCCACCGGTGCTGCTTTGGAACCACACTTGGAGCAGTGAGGCCTTATCCAACCCAGCTTTGGCCAACAGCATAAATGCCATATGAAAAAGGGGGTAGAGACTGCTTTCATTTGGATTAGAATGCTGGATAGGAAATGCTGATGGGGTAGGGAGCAGAGGAAACCTGGTCCTAATAGACATGAGTTGAGCTCCCTCCCGGGTCTACAGTTGCAGGCCGCATCAACACGAGCTGGGGTGCTGGCCAGGGACTTACCGTCCAGAGTCTCCACCGACAACTGCAGGCCCAGGTTGTGCCGTGGGTTGACCACCCAGTGGTTGCTGGTGGCTGTGATGTCAAAAACGAGCCAGCCCTCCTCTGAGGCCCAGAGGGTGCGGCTGTCGAGCAGGAACAGGTCGGACTCCCTGCAAGAAAGGAGAGAGATGTAGGCTCCAGGTCAGCGGGTCGTGGCTTGGTCACCCCCGTCAGCCAGTCAGCCACTGGGGCATGGGAGGACTTTGTGAGTGGAGGAGCTGGCAGGAGGTCTGCCAGCCTCTCCCCCAACAAAGTGCGTTCATCAGACCAAGATCCAGCCATGGAGACCCCTGATGGGAGACAGAGTGCAGAACGGGGGTAAAGAGATACACACAGGAGACAAGGAGCTGCTACGAGACAGGCGTGCCCTTCAGACTTGTTGGGGGTGACAGAGGATGAGATGGTTGGAGGGCATCACTGACTTAATGGACATGGGTTTGAGCAAGCTCTGGGAGATGGTGAAAGACAGGGAAGCCTGGTGTGCTGCAGTCCATGGGGGCTGCAGAGAGTCAGACACGACTGAGTGAATGATCAACAACAACAATGTTGAGGGGATACCAGTGGGACAGAGGACAGGAAGGCAGGAATCTCACCATCTCCGTGAGGCTAGAAGTCTCAGGGAACAGAAGTTTACCCTTGCTCACTTATTCACCGCTTGCCAGGCACTGTCCCAAGTTCTCCATACACACTGTCTCATTCAGTTCTTACAACACTAAATTGTGGGGGTGTTACCATCTCTGATGGATCCAGGATAAAACCATGACTTGCCCAAGGTCACTTAGCCAGGAAGATGCTAGACTGGGGCTTCAGCCTGGCAACTGAGCACGAGGGCAGAGATGCTCCTCATTTCCACACTATATAGTTTCTTCATGAGGCCACCAAGCATTAGGAAGAGGACCCCCAGACTAACATCGTTAGTAGAGGGAGTACTTTAATTCTCTTCCTCAGATTTGTAGTAGAAAATGGTTAAAACCACAATTGACCTTGTAAGGATGGAGGGTGAATGGATGAAGATGGATGAATGGATGGATGGATGGATGAATGGATAGATGGAAGATGGATGGAAGGATGGATAGATGGTGAATGATGGACGAATAGAAGAAAGATAGATGGACGGATGGATTTTTACATTCTTAGATAGTAGAATTCTAGCATATAAGATATCATAATGTCCCTTTTGCAACTTTTAATTATAAGAATTCGAAACAAATATTTTGAGTCCTTTGATAGCCAGTTAATATATTTGGGCTCCTATACTGTACCAGGCAGTGGGTACAGTGATGAACAGCATCCAACCAGTTCCTGCTCCAAGGTATCGACAATCTTTTTCACGCTGGGGGAATCTAATTTTCCTGGGAAATTACATGGCTCAGTTGGTAGAAAATCTGCCTGCAATGGAAGAGACTCAGGTTCAGTCCCTGGGTCAGGAAGATCCCCCGGAGAATGAAATGGCAACCCACTCCGGGATTCTTGCCTGGGAAATGCCATGGACAGAGGAGCCTGGTGGGCTACCATCCACAGGATCGCAGAGTCAGACACGACTGAGCAACTAAACCACCACACCATGCATGTGATCGAGATCTGACTTCCGAGCTCATGGACAACAAGCAGAGCCACAATACAAGACAGTGCCTTGTGTCTTAGCCAACCAAACCACAGTCTCTTGTGACTGTAGGACACTCACTGCCTCTGTAATACAGAGAGATCAGAGGAGCAAGGAAGACTTTTTAGAACCACAGAACACTTTGAGGATGCTGTTCAACTTTCACAGCCAAACCGAATTAAGATAAGGAGACAATCTTCTGTGACCCATTTACTTCTATTTTTTTTCCTAGGGCCCTTTCAGATGTAGCTTCAAAACTGACTTGGAGAAGGATGTTCACACAGATCCCAAATGAGAATTTCCACTCTCTTCATCTCCAATTTGCCTTGATGGCTTTCCTAGCTATGGAGAGTTACCAAGACTATCAACGAACCAGCTCGCTGCTCTCAACAATTAACAGATGAGAGAAGAAACACACTCCGAAACAATCCCCACTCGCTCAGGCTCCCAGGGCCCCAGCAGGAAACCACCACACTGCAGCACAGAAGTCATCAACCTGGGTGGCGACTCTGCCAGAAAATTGTTATTTGCAGGAAAATGTGACCAGATATCCGGATAGGCCCTGATGGACAGTAAAACAATGAATAGTAACTCAGGGAACAGAGTCAGGCCTTTGGAGAGAGAACGCTTTGCCAAACGATACTAAACGTTCTCTTATTACAGCCGGGACACCAAGGGCCAGATGTTACAGGCGAGCATTGACTCATTGTGAATCAACGTGCATGCGAACGCAGCCTCCCTCCCCTGAGTCCTGGTTCGCAGTGTGTTCCAGCCTTGCTGGGAAGAGCCAAGCCTTCGTGGAAGGCATTGGGACAGGACAGCCCTGTCGAGGCGGGGGAGTGGGATGCTCACACAGCCTCCGCTTTGAGATGGAGGGCTCAGCCCCAGGTTGGCCCCATGAACGGGACAAGCGAGAAATTACTCATAGCCACGTCCAGACAGACGGCTGAGAAAGTAGGAATTTCTCGACACCACCTGGAGCATCTTATTAGAAATCAATGGCTCTTACTCCAGGAGGAACGAACAAGCCCTTTGTGACGTGTGTATTCACCACGAACACACCGACCTTCCTGACTCAGCCCAAGTGAGAGCAGAAGCTGGACACGTCAGGGTGGAGACCCCGAGTGTGCCAAGTCACTTCAGTCTTGTCTGACACTTTGCGACCCCGTGGACAGCAGCCCATCAGGATCCTCTGGCCATGGAATTCTCCAAGCAAGAATACTGGAGTGAGTTGCCATGCCCTTCTCCAAGAGATCTTCCCAACACAAGGGCTGAACCCATGTCTTTTACAGCTCCTCAACTGGCAGGCGGATTCTTTGCCACTAATGCCACCTGGGCTTCAGGGAACCTAAATGCCCTCTCTCCCCTTTGCCACTGCTGAGAATCTAGGTGCTTTCTGTGCACCAGCTCCCTGATCTCCAGCAATCAGGTAACTGTTCCCATTTTAGACACAAGTAGAATGAGGTTTAGAGAGGGGAGGACAAAAGTTCACATTGACAAACTTTAAAAGTGAGAGAACCAGGACACAGTGCTGGAAGTGTGACCTGAGGACTTGGGCACTTAAGCCTCGTCACCTCCTTAACTCACCCTCTCACCAAGGGGCAAGAGATCAGGGGCTTGTTCAGTCCTGCGTGATGCACGTTATTGTCACAACATTGTGGGGAGCAGAGAAAATACTGGAGAAGGGGCGTGGGATAAAGTCCAGGCAGCAGGGAAGGAAGGAAGCAAGTAGGGCAAGCCAGCTGATTGCAGAGCCTCAGTTTCTTCCCCTGTAAAATGGCCAGAATGCCCTCTCCTGCAGCAGGTGAGGGAGCTAAGGGAAGACTACTCTAAGGACAAACTCCCAAGGCTCTTGGAGCATTGCTGTAGTTACTCCAAGTCACGCCAGTGTTGGTGCACAGTCCCTGNCAAGCCAGCTGATTGCAGAGCCTCAGTTTCTTCCCCTGTAAAATGGCCAGAATGCCCTCTCCTGCAGCAGGTGAGGGAGCTAAGGGAAGACTACTCTAAGGACAAACTCCCAAGGCTCTTGGAGCATTGCTGTAGTTACTCCAAGTCACGCCAGTGTTGGTGCACAGTCCCTGCTAGACAGCAAGAAATTCTAGGATGGGGACTTAATCCTGGTCCCGGTCCTTATGTGATTTCCTAAGATCCCCACATATCCACTTAAACAACAACAGACCACATATCCACTCGAACAACGTTCACCTTTGACATCAACACTCATCAAAGTGTATCAGGATGTTCAGTTGTGCACTGTCTGTAAACATGCCATCAACAGTTCCTCCTCTCCCTCCCCATGCGCAGCGCTGTTATAAATCGGGAAGTCTGCTCGCATCTCTCACATCTGCAGGGACCATCTGACTTGCTGTGGACCAGTGGGAAGGAGGCCCTGCCGTGTCCAGGGCAAGAACGCAGCAGGCTTCTCGGATCTGCTCAGCTGCCCACTGGACCGGCAACCCTAACTCCTCTACTGGAGAGAAGGCGCAGAAGGGGAGCAGGGCAGCAGCTGTGGAGGAGGAGGGTCTATGAGGGGAGAAAGAGAGAGAAACCAAATCAGCCCTCACAGGAGGTGCATCTAGGGCATTCTGGCCCCAACCATGCTCCTGGCTTCACTGGGGCTACAACAGATACTACCAATAGTAGAAAAACTGCCCGGCTGAGCCCTGCCCAAATTCCTGAGCAATTAAACGACTGTTGTTCTAGCCACTGCATTGTGGGTGGCTTGTTCACCACAGAGATAGAACTCAAACAACAGTCACACTATTCAGAACAGAAAAATGGACAACTGACCTTAATCTGCTGAGAGGGACAGGTGAGTGGAAGCAGAGAGCACACCCCAGTGCTTCACAGCTCCATCAGAGGATGTACTTGTTGACAACGGGGATATATGGTATTAAGTAAGAAGGTGTACAGGATCCTGTAAACAGGATGTGTAATTTGCAAATTTCTGGGAAAATAGAATATGCTAACATTGGTTAAGAAAAAAAGAAACAGAAAATTCGAGTCAAGTTACTCAATATGTACTAGTGCATTGAAATAGGAGTAAAACACCTTCCCCAGTCCACACCCAGATGGTTTGATACTGTATTTTTACCAAGTTCACCAAATTATTAAGAGAAAGTTGCTTTTTATAAAAACTGGTCGAAAAAACGTAAGAGGCAAATTGAGAAGCTATATTGTAAAGCTAGCATGATTCCAAAGATGGAGAAGGCCAATTTGAACAGACATTTCTTTAATGATACATAACTGGCCAATGAACACACAAACTGAGGGTCAACATCATTAGCCATTGCTGTTGTTTAGTCTCTGAGTCCTGTCCAGTTCTTTGCAACCCATGGACTATAGCCCGCCAGGTTCCTCTGTCCAAGAATTCTCCAGGCAAGAACACTGGAGTGGGTTGCCATTTCCTACTCCAGGGAATCTTCCTGACCCAGGGATTGAACTAGCGTCACCTGCGTTTCCTGCATTGGCAGGCGAATTCTTTACTACTGAACCACTGGGAAAGCCCCTTAAACAGCACAACTCTGAATATACTAAAAATTAATGTATGATTGTAGCCATGAAATTAAAAGACGCTTACTCCTTGGAAGAAAAGTTATGAGCAACCTAGATAGCATATTCAAAAGCAGAGACATTACTTTGCCAACTAAGGTCTGTCTAGTCAAGGCTATGGTTTTTCCAATGGTCATGTATGGATGTGAGAGTTGGACTGTGAAGAAGGCTGAGCACCGAAGAATTGATGCTTTTCAACTATGGTGCTGGAGAAGACTCTTGAGAATCCCTTGGACTGCAAGGAGATCCAGCCAGTCCATTCTGAAGGAGATCAGCCCTGGGATTTCTTTGGAAGGAATGATGCTAAAGCTGAAACTCCACTACTTTGGCCACTTCATGCAAAGAGTTGACTCATTGGAAAAGACTCTGATGCTGGGAGGGATTGGGGGCAGGAGGAGAAGGGGACAACAGAGGATGAGATGGCTGGATGGCATCACTGACTCGATGGACGTGAATCTGAGTGAACTCCGGGAGTCGGTGATGGACAGAGAGGCCTGGCGTGCTGCGATTCATGGGGTCGCAAAGAGTCGGACACAACTGAGCGACTGAACTGAACTGAACTGAACTGAATGAATAATACATTTTACAAGGTTGACTGGATGGTGGTATATGAATTATATCTCAGTGACGCCATATTTTAAAAAGTGAATAAAGCCAACCTAAGTTCAAAATATAGAGCACAGTGTCATGATGCTAACAACTTTTTCTAAGCTGACACACCTTACATGGGGAACCTAAACACAAATACTCTGGAGCTGCAGCAACAGTTCCTTCTGAAGGGTGTTTCTCTCCTCCACACACACATCAACGTTGGCTCAAGTCAGCAAGCACCATCTGTTTCTGAAAGAAGTGAGACGGTACGAATTTGCATATTTCCAGTTTTACTGGGTCAGTGGAGCAAACCCCGGCACGGTGGCTGGCCTGGCTTCACCTCCTCTTCGGGGTAGAGCAGTTCTGCCCACTCCTCCAGGCTCACAGAGGCAGCTGGGCTGGGGAACAAACTTAACCTCCCAATGAAAGAAACACCAGGAGACCCTGAAGGCAGACTTCTCCCCTCCCGAAACCCAGGCTCCCCCAGTCCTTGCTCTGTGTGAGGCACAAACCACCAGTGATCCCAACTCTGTGGTGGGGAGGGGTGTCAATATTTAACCACCAGCCTGGGGACAGAGTGGGATTCCCTGGTGGTTCAGATGGCAAAGAGTCTACTTGTCATACAGGAGATCTGAGTTTGATTCCTGGGTCAGGAAGATCCCCTGGGGAAGAGAATGGCAATCCACACCAGTATTCTTGCCTGGAGAATTCCATGGACAGAGGAGCCTGGCAGGCTATGGTCCCTGGGGTCATAAAGAGTCTGAAACGACTGTGTACCTAACACTTTCACTTTTCACTGGGGTCAGAGTACTACTGGGGCTTACAGGCTCCCCCTCCCAGGGACACCCAGGAGAGTAGCTGAAATCTAACCCACATAGGGAAGCAGGAGGAAGCCCATGCCATCACCTGACCCAGTTTCCAGCATCTCAACCCACCTCCCTCTGGAAAGTTCTACCATGACAGAAAAGTGGATATTTTAAAATCTCCAGCGTGGGAAGGTGGAAAGTCCTTTTCTTTCCACCCCTTCCTCGCTTTTTTTTTCTTTCTGCCCTGTGGTTCCTTAGAGACTATTTAGAGACTGTGATCTCAAGGAGGGCCTTTGCCCACGACCCATTCCTGGAGCAGTAGAGCCCCACGCAACATACCAGATTCCAACCACTCCACCCAGGGCCTCAGAGAAATTATTAACACTTTGCACACTCTTAGCTCCTGGGAACATAAGCCTGGCAGGATGGGAAGCCTGAGGATTCTTCTGGCCCCGGGCTCTGCAGGCAGAAGCGAGAGCTATGGTCCAGAGGCATCTCACCTGAGGACAAGTAAATCCTGAGGAAGGACCCTCAGGGTGAGCAAGACAAAGGAAAGCATCAGATTCGAGGGGTGAGGCTGTCCAGGGAGGTCATTCCTTGAAAAGCGTCTCCTGAGGGAGGCCAGAAGGGTGAGCAGGGCTGATGTAGCCCAGGGCAGGAAGCGTGTTCCAATAGAGGGAACGGAATGTGCGAAATCTCATGAGAGAGGCAACCGTGGAGGGGCTGCAGGAGCTCGGTGAGCACAGGGGTGGGCCGTGGCACGAACGTGAAGGGCGGCCTCTGGCCACGGGAAGGTTCCGATGCTGAGAGAGCTGGGCAGCTGGCAAGAGTTTTAAGCAGGGAATGGAAATAATTGGCTTTGGGTAGACTCTCCCTAGGGCTTCCCAGGTGGCTCAGTGGTAAAGAATCCACCTGCCAGTGCAGGAAACAAGTTTGATCCATGGGTTGGGAAGATCCCCACTCCAGTATTCTTGTCTGGAGAACCCCAAGGACAGAGAAGCCTGGAGGGCTACAGTCCATAGGGTTCACAAAGAGTCAGACACGGCTGAGCAACTAAGCACAGCACGCAGACTCTCCCTCAGCCCTGCTCTGACCCTCACCCTCACCCTATGGCTCTTTGGGAAACTTCAGGGCTGGACATTTTACTTTTAAAACCCTACATGTTGTAAACAGTTTCTGGGTCTTGAGAACACTCCTCAGAAGGCAGTAAGCGATGGAGAGGCCAGAGCTTTCCCAGACTAATTCGATGTCATGGAGGGGGAGCAAGCGATGGCGCTGCTAAGGATGAGTCAGGCTGGGAAGGCAGCAGCCCCGCCACCATGCACCTGGAGTCTGCCCAGCCGGCAAACACCAGCCCTGCAGGGAAGCGGGGAAGGAGATCAAAGGAGCCCACGGAGGAAGTGGGGTGTGGCTGCCCTGAGGCTCTCGGTCTTGGGAGTGCCCCTCTGGGCAGGGGAGGACCCAGCCCAGATCCCAGCACCCCACTGGGTGCTGGGCATTCAGGGAATGCCCCATCTTTCTTCCAAGTCACCCAGAATGTCCCTGGTGACCCCAGGACAGGAAGATGAAGTCAGGGAGGCGCAAGGCTTTTTTTAAACATTTTTTTTTTCTTAAGGCTGCGCCTATCCAGTAAGCCTAAAATTAAGTCATTTGGGGAGAAAGGTGGAAAAATACACACACTAAAGCACAATATCCTCTCACAGCCAGAGCACGAGTCACCAGCCCACAGCTTCCCCACCCCCAGGCCTGTCTATCTGTCTGTCTGTCTCCCTCCTCTCTTTCCTTCCCCATCCACCTACCAGGGCATTCACAGGAGGGTCAAGAACACTCCTTCCCAGAGCCCAAGAGGGAATGTTATCAAAGTCAGGACGCAGATCAGCAGCCATTAAGGTCTGGGTCTCCGTTGCCCCGTTTGCAAGAGGAAAGGTTGCAGTTTGCCAAGCTCTCAGAAACTGTCTCCCACAAATAAAGTATTGAGAGAGGAAAATGAACAGGTTGAAGACCACAAAGTTCTGTATTCAAATATGATCAGAAAGCACCAAGAGCAAGCGCCAGCAGGCACTAAGAGGTCTCACGATGCACAGCAGCTCTTGAGAGGCTCCGAGAAATCCTGGACGATAGAGAGACTATATATAGCTCTTTGGACTATAAAGAGAGCTGAGCACTGAAGAACTGATGCTTTTGAACTGTGGTGGTGGAGGAGACTCTTGAGAGTCCCTTGGACTGCAAGGAGATCCAACCAGTCCATCCTAAAGGAGATCAGTCCTGGGATTTCTTTGGAAGGAATGATGCTGAAGCTGAAACTCCGATACTTTGGCCACCTGATGGGAAGAACTGAGTCATTGGAAAAGATCATGATGCTGGGAAAGATTGAAGGCGGGAGGAGAAGGGGACGATAGAGGATGAGATGGTTGGATGGCATCATCGACTCAATGAACATGAGTTTGAAAAAGCGCTGGGAACTCGTGATGGACAGGGAAGCCTGGCACGCTATAGTCCATGGGGTGGCAAAGAGTTGGACACGACTGAGCGACTGAACTGAGAGATTCTGCTGCAAAGCACTGTCTCCTCTGGCCGTGGAGAGTGCTTACAGAGGCCCTGAACTCACCTACACATGCAGATCATGGGGGCTGGCAACAAGGACCGGAACTAAAAATGGGATGCAGCCATCAGCTGGAGAAAACAGCCAGGAGGTGTAAGTGGAGCTCAAGATTCTCCCCCGGGTAGATCATACTCTGAGGAGGTCAGGGATGTAGGACTGTAGGGCTTTGGGTCCTAGGAAAGTTGAAATCAAATCACCTCAGAGTGACCCTGGGAAGGCTCTTTAGTTTGCAAAGTGGGGATAGCAACGAGCACTATTCTCAGGATGCATTAACTAAGTACAGCTGAGATGCCTGCATGGGGCTGAAGGCTCAAGGCTCCAGGGTAGAGCAGAGCTCACTCACAACCACCTCATTCTGCCCCTCCAAGAGGCAGCAGTCTTAGAACAGGCCTGGCATGGAAACGGCCCATTGAACCCCACGATACCTAAGAGGCAAGTCCTGCTGTCCCTTTCACAGGAAGGAGAGTGAGGCTCAGGGGGGCTTACAGAGCTCCTGGGGTGGAGGGAGAGCAGCCACCTAGAGGAAGTTCAGCATCCTCTTTCCACCCTTCTGGCCCCTCCCTGCTTCCATCCCCAGCAGCCTGCTGGGCCTTCAGAACCTCCATTCTGAACAGATCACCACACTGCTCTAAGCCCTTTATTAGCTCTTAGAATAAAAAAAGCCGAATTCCCCACTGTGTTTCATGAAAAAGGAGAGGATGTAACTGCTGGTCCAAACTGGGAAACACTGGGGAGAAAAAGGAGGCATTGATAACTCCAGGTGGGCACAGGGGGGCATTTTGTCACCCTTCCTATAGGCTCTGGGGGGGGGGTCTGGTCCCCCTCCCTCTCCAACACCTCCTCCCACCCCACTGTGCTTCTGTCTGCCCTCCAGGGCTCCACCTACCCCAGCCTCCTTTCAAGCTTTCATCTGGGCCAGATTCCACCCACTCCAGGCCATGATCCATGCTGTTCCCACTGCCTGGAACACTGTTCCCTGTCCTTTTTCCCCTGTCATACCTGGACACCCTGCAATCCCCGAGGGAAGCTCCTGCCTGATGGGTGCATCCTCTTCCAGCCTCACGGCCTCTCCTTTCCAGCACTCAGGTTGGAGCTGAAATGTGCTCCTATGGTTCTCAGGTTTTCCTCTCACCCCAACACACTGTAAGCTCCTCAGTGGCAGGAACCAGTCCTGCTTTGCTCACCTCTGTTGGCATCCCAGGATCTAGCAACCAACATAGCACACAGTAGGTCTCAAAGACTTTTGAATGAATGTGCTGCTAACTGGAGTTTCGTTTCAGGCAAGGAGGTTTTCTGGTGTCACTTTCTGTAGTTTTATGTTACTCAAAAAAAGGAAGAGTGAGTGTTGTTTCTAATGATTCAAGTGCCTCTGGGCTTCTCTGGTGGCAAAGTGGTAAAGAATCCGCCTGCAGCAAACGAGACATGGGTTTGATTCCTGGGTCTGGAAGATCCCCTGAAGGAGGAAATGGTAACTCACTCCAGTATTCTTGTGTTGGAAATTCCATGAACAGAGGAGCCTGGTGGGCTACAGTTCATGGGGTGGCAAAGAGTTGGACACAACTGAGCACACACCCACACAGGTGCCTCCAGAGATGGATTTACTTCCACTTCCTTGGGCCTCAGGCCACCATCCACTCCATTCCCATCGGGAGTCTTCTTCCAGCTCATGGGCACCAGGCTGCCTGGTAACGCAGGGTGGTCTGTGCCCAGGCACCTCCACGTCCCTCACCTTGCACAGGGCCTGCCTGGGTAGTCACAGGGTGGCCAAACCGCCCCCAGCCCACCCCAAATGGAGGCTGCCTGGCCGCCTAGGCTTCACCTCCTCCACTTCTGTGTCCTCAGCCCTCGGTCAAGGTCAGCTCCCTGATCTGCATGCTGTCAGGAGAAACCCAGAGGACACAGATGGGCAGGGGACCTCGACTAGGAAGAAAGTCAACCTTCAGTTTACTTTGGGACCCAACTCTTGTTCCTGCTTACTTAAGATTCCAGGATTTGGGCCACAGAATTCCCAGAAAACTGGTGATCTGGAACTCTGTTCACCCTGGGTATGATCCCTACAGAAACCAAACACTGAGAAGTGAGCCATGCTGGGGATTTCAGAGCTCAGAGGTGAGACATAAAGGCCCCTAGGTGCTCCCAGAACAACCAGGCCTTGTGGGGCACGTTGTGGAGCTCTGAGACGGGAAATCCCACGCGCCAGGCAGCTGCCTGTGTCTGGCATCCCGGGGGCGGGCGGGCGAGACGTCGAGCATGGGAGACTCATCTTTCAAGACTTTCCCCAGTTGCTCCATTTCCTCCAGCCTCCAGCTCCAGCCCGAAATAGCACAAGGTAAATTCAGCCTCCTTCACGCACACACTCAAGGAATAAACAAACACACTCATGTTGGGTCATCTTTCCTACCTTTTTTTCTTTCCACTCCCCCCCCCAAAAAAAAAAGAAGAAGAAGAACCACAGGCTGTTTTAAGATTCCAAACCCAGACGCAAAAAAGTTAAGTGAAGCTGGGAAAAAGGAAATGAACTCAGCAATGGAGTTTGCAGACAGAGCAAGTGTTGTGAGGACCACAGTCCAGGTTTTCAAAAACAAAGACCAGATCACGATGCAGCGGAGGGAGGGGTGCTGAGACTGCGGCTCCTCAAAACAGAGAGGTGACAGGGCGCAGGCAGGCTGAGGACACACCCCTGTGCCGGGCATCACACGTGCCTTATGCCACTGTACCCCTGCCAGCCCTGCCAGCTGGGCACACTTGTCCTGTTATATTTTGTCCCTCCCCTAGGAGAAGATCAACGGTAAAGTGTCTGCCCACGATGGGGGAGATCCAGGTTTGATCGCTGGGTTGGGAAGATCCCCTGGAGAAGGAAATGGCAAGCCACTCCAGTATGCTTGTCTGGAAAATCCCATGAACAGAGCAGCCTGGTAGGCTATAATCCACGGGGTCACAAAGAGTCAGACACGACTGAGCGACTTCACTTTCTTTTTTTCAAGAGAAGATTCTGAGTCAAAGGCTTGAATGCAAATGGTTTGTCTGAGAAGTGACTCCAAGAAGCACCAGGAAGGGGACGGGAAGTGAGGCAGGGATGGAAAGAGGTCAAAACACGGAGCTGGGGGCATCTGGGGCTCAAACCCGCCAGGCACCCCCTGCCCCGGACGCTGTCTGAACATAGTTCTGCATGGTACTTCCTGGGGCATGAGGAGGCTGGAGTCAATATCTACTTGCCCTTGCCCACCTGCGATGGAAGAATGCTCCGGGGGCTTGATTCCGCAGTGGGTTGCCTGCATCCTGGGATCAGAGAAAGCCCCAGGGCAGGAGAGGGTGGTGCCGAGCAGAAGCAGCTAGACTGAGGCTCCAGCCAGCCGTCACAGGGAGGAGGCCTTGTCCCAGGTCACAGCTGGCGAGGTCAACACAGCAGGGGTGCCCATCTTGGGCAGCCAGGGACTCTGTCCCCGTGATGATCTATAGGGGGCACCTGTGAGCGGGGGACCTTGGAGAAAAGACCCAGGGATGAAGGGGAAGCCGGTGGGCAGTCCCTCTTACAGGAATCAAGACTACAGGCCTCATGGATTCTTCTCCTAGGAAGGAGGGATGTGCCCCGAGCCCTGCACGTGTGAAAGTTTCTCAGTCGTGTCCAACTCTTTGTGACCCCATGGACTGTACAGTCCATGGTATTCTCCAGGCCAGAATACTGCAGTGGGTAGCCTTTCCCTTCTCTACTGCAGTGGGTAGATCTTCCCAACCCAGGGATCGAACCCAGGTCTCCCGCATTGCAGACAGATGAGCTACAAGGGGAAGCCCAAGCATCCTGGAGTGGGTAGCCTCTCCCTTCTCCAGGGGATCTTCCCAACACAGGAACTGAACCGGGGTCTCCTGCATTGCAGGTGGATTCTTTAGCAGCTGAGCTGTGAGGGAAGCCCACCCTGCATGTGTAATGCTGGGAGACGTTCTCCAGGGGCTCTGCTGGAAGATGTTCTCCGAGGAGACACCCCATTCTTCTTCCTTCGACAAGGATTGGCTTCTCTGGGAGCTGCTCCTTCGAACCCTTGTCCCACCTGAAAACCTGACTCACAAACTACTCCACACCCCTGTTCCTCGGGCCTGTGGACCCAACCCTGGAGACAACAGTAGAGCCCAAATCTCCCACCCACAGCATCAAGGGGAAATGAGACATCTGCTTTTGGACCCAAGTATCATCTTTAAAAGTCCCTAACTAGGCTCTGAGGAAGAGCCCCCAGACTTTAAAATCCTACCCCCTTAAAGGCTCTCATCATCTAGTTTTCACTCGAGAAGAGGAACCACAGGATGTGCGTCAGACACCAGGGGTCGATGGTCAAAGGCCCCAGAGGCCACAGGCTGAGGACCCGGCGATCCTGACCACCTGCATGCAGATCTGGAGGATGCGGGTGTCGAGTTGGATTTTGAAAGAGGTCAGGTTGAGACAGATGAGCAGCAGTAGCAGAGGATTATGACTAAACGCGCTGCCTAAAGCTGGTTGATTGTCAAGGTCACCAGGAAAAAGCAAGGCATAAGAAACCCACAGGCAAGATGTGCCCAAGGAGACGTGACCATCAAACGTCTCGCGATGTCCTAGAGCGGAAGCAGGACACCGAGTAAAAACCAAGAAAACCTGGGTCAGTTATTGACTTCAGTTCATAACAATAATGCATCAAGACTGGTTCCTTAAATATAGCAAATGCACCAAACTCATGAATATCACTGGGCTTCCCAGGTGGCACAGTGGTAAAGAATCCACCTGCCAGTGCAGGAGATGCAGGAGACACAGGATCAGTCCCTGGATGGGGAAGATCCCCTGAAGGAGGACATGGCAACCCACTCCAGTCTTCTTGACTGAGAAATTCAGGACAAAGGAGCCTGCCAGGCTACAGTCTCCCGGGTCACAAAGAGTCAGACGTGACTGAAGCCACTTAGCACACATGCATACGCATGGGGGATCTTAGCTCCCAGACCAGGGATCGAACCATTCCCCCTGCAATGGAGGGCGGAGTCTTAACCACTGGACCACCAGGGAAGACCCACTCCTCCAATTGCCTCCAAATGCCCAAAGCCCTGGGCACTATAGAGGGAAAAGAAGAAAATGGTGCTGTTGCGGGCGGACAGTTGGAAGACAAAGGAGGAGCCAATGTTTGGAAGCACGCTGAGCATCTACCCAAGTGCCAACTTCCACCCTGAACTTGAAATAACCAAGGGCTTCCTTAGTCACGGTTGACTCCTTTAAAACATCCCCTTCCTGGTGAGCCTGCATTTCCCATCCTTACTGAGTTCACATCTGAACAGGCACTTTTCTTCCCAGCTACAGATGACCGCTCATGACCAAATTGAAAAATATTAATTCTCTCTGTCTCCTGCCAAAAAGGCTAAAGCAATTACAGGCCCTGATATGAAACACAGATGTTAATACATTTGGAAAAACAGACTCCTATGGACGAGCAGAGGTCCAAGTATGAAGTGCTTTTGGAATTAAAGCGCCGGGATCAAGTTATACAGCCAGCCCCCAATACTGAAGCCCATTCTTCCAAAATTCATTCCAGCATAGGGAACCCAGGGCCAGGGCACACAGGCTGATATGTCCCCTACTTGCAAACAAGAACCAACCCACCCTTGGGTACCCACTGGCACAACAAACTCAAAATAATATAATTATAATCATCACAGGAAAACTTCCCTGGGATCGAAAAGTATTATAATTATGGGCAATTTTCACTTTTTGGAAATTGGGCTCAGATGCCGAAGAAAGATTGCAAGAGAGGTGTTCTCGGGTTTCAGTTCTGGAAGAGAGAACACATTGGAAGGTTTGCGAGGATGGACGGACCCAAGGCTGGAGGCTTGGGAAGTGAGAGAGGGGCGCCAGCAGGTACCTATTTCACATAGCCTTGTGCCAGCCACTGCACCTGGTGCTAAGACTCCTCGTGAAAGACGCTGCTACCATCAGTCCATTCAGGGCCCACGGCTAGGAGGCTAGATCCCTCTAGCTCCATTCATGCTTATGTGTCTTGCTGAGCACCTACTGTATGCCAGGTTCCAGGCACAAAAGATGGAACAGTGAGCAAAGCACACCAGACGCCTGTCCTCATGGAGAGTTCGTCCCTGGCTCTGCTCTTGGGCCACCGTGATGGTCTCCACACTCCCACACAGATCTTCGCTGAGGCCCAATGAAGCTCATGGGGGCTCACGAGCCGCCCGAGTCCATGTGGATCCCAAGCCCTTGGTCTTTACCGACTGTCCACACAGCATCTCTGAGACAAGCAGGGCAGCCCTTCTGTCTTCTCAGCCTCAGTTTCCCTGTGCAGAAAATGTTTCCGCCCCATTACCCAATTCCTAGGATTTTGCCATGAAAAGAAAGGGAGGTGTGTATCCACCAGCCAAGGAGGAAAACCAGATATGGTCAGGGACAGATACAAACGTCCTTTCCTTAACCCCTAACCCGCTACTGTGCCTCAGTTCCCTTGCCTGCAAAATGGGGTGAGTGGTGGTACCCTCCTCGGGGGCTTGGGATGGGAAGGACAGTGAGAGCACACTGAGTGCTCTGAGCAATCAGCTTTGTCATCGTCACCGTCGGGCAAAGACAGACAACTCTTCCCTCGGTTCGGAGAGGTGTTACCCAAACCGGAGCATGCAGATTACATCGCAAATTCGGAAGACATCGGCCAAACGAACAAGATGTAAAGAAGCAGCCCTTTCTACGAGGTGGGTCTGCAAGGGGCTGCCTCTCGGGACAACTTGATCACCTTGACCTTCGCATTCATTAAGCATTCAATCCATGTAGTGACAGGAACAGGGCAGAGAAGCAACTCCTTATAACGGCTCCTCAGCATCTCTATTTGGAATCTCCTCTCCCAGAAAGGTGTCTCAGCTGCCACCTGCTCACTCTGGGGAATCTGACACCAGCAAAGCACTGTCCTGGGAAAGGAGGCAGGGCAGGAGTCTCCACCTGCACTGAATGGATGACAGCACTCCCACAAGGTCCCTTGGATCCTCAAAGAAGCAGGAAAGAACAAGGAATAAGTCCACTCGGGGGATACTCGGACTTGTTACATCAGAATTCTGGGGAGGTGGAGGGGGTTGGAGGGAGAGGGTGGACCCAGCACGTGAAATTTTACTTGATGCCTGGTTTTGAATTCCGCCTTTAGTGTGTGGCCTCAGGAAGGTCATCTGACCTCTTTGTGCCCCAGTGACCCCATCCACAAAATGGGAGAATAAGATGTCTTGAGGATGTCGTGAGGACTTAGAGAGGGTGTGGGCAAACTTGGAAGCACTTGACGCAAAGAATTTACCACCACTGACTTGTGTCTTGCCCTGTGAAACCAGTTTGGGGATGAGTTACAAAAGGAAATGGAAGGCACGAAGGTTTTAAAAGGCATCAAGGCCCACACTGGCCCTAGCCCACAGGACAGGGGGTCAACAGACAAGTGGTCCCGGGCTGCAGAGCAAGGCAGGCCAACTGTGACTTGACCGATCAGCACAACTTGAGCCGGACACAGCTTGGTGTCCACTCAGTGGGGGGACCACTGGATGCAGGTTTTTTCCCAGCGCGATCCCTTTGGGCATGTGAGTAGACCCCAAGGGCCCCTGAGTCCTGCTGAGGCTGCTCGGTGCTGGGATTCAGAGAAGGCCCTGGAGGAAGGTGGCTAGGAGTGCCTGGGTGCCCTGGACCAGGCTGCTGTCCCCTGACTTTGTAGGACATTCCAGCCATGCCTGGACAGCCAGTGCTCCCTCTTTGCCTTCTGGGAAGCTGAACCAGCAACTCCCAAGAAAACAGCTCAAAACCAGAGCTCACACCCTGGGGCGGAGGTGCTGTGGTGCGAGGTGAAAGCCAGGAGATGCAGAACCAGGCACGTAGGCCCTCTGTGGGAGCAAGAAAACTTCAGGAGCTCCCGGAAACCTCTACAACCAGTGCCCGACAGGACCTCTCCACTCAGCCTGGCCCTGCCCCTGTGCCACGGAGCTGTCAGTCAGTCAGGGCCTGGGCCCACTCGGGCTCAGTCCTCTGGGAGGGAGACAGTCTTCTCTGAGAGACCAAGGCAAGAGGAGTCTGGGGGCCTGGGCTAGAAGAAATCTCTCCTCCTTGCTCTCCTGGGCGTGTGTGACGGCCCACAGAGGAGGGAGAAGAGCGAGCTCAGACAACTGTTCTCAGTTTGGGCTACACAGTGAATCACCTGGGAGTTTAAAAAATCCTGATGCCCAGCCGTACTGCACACCTCAGTCGTGTACTGGGTATGCACATAATTTGCGACCCCTTGGACAGGGCTCTTCTGTCCATGGAATTTTCCAGGCAAAAGTACTGGATTGAGTTGCTATTTCCTCCTCCAGGGGATCTTCCTGACCCAGGGGTTGAACCTGTGTCCTGCATTGGCAGGTGGATTCTTTACCACTGAGCCCCCTGGGAGGCCCGGTTATGCAGGTGATTCTAATGAACAGCCAAGGGTCAGGACCGCAACCGGGAACTTGGAGTCACCCTGTTTGCGCCTCTTTCCTCCAGGGTGCTGCTGTGACCAAGAACGCAAGCCCTGGAATCCAAGAGACCCGAGGCTGAGTCCCAGCTCTGCCCTGTTGGAGCTGTGGGGTCTCAGGTAAATAACCTCCCCTCTCTAAGCCAGTCGCTACACCTGGGAAATGGGGATATCAGGTCTCTGCAGGGTCACCTCCAAGGTCCTCAATGAAGGTGAAGTGCCCTGCATGCGACCATGTCCCTCTGCCCGCTGCTCACAGTGACTGAAGTCAGATAAGAAGCAGTCTCATTACCAAGTCCGGACAGGACAGACTTGGGAAGGGTCTGATGACCTGCTGCCCTAGGGCTGCCCCAGGGCATGGAGACTGCAGTGCTCTGCCCACAACCCCGCCCCCCCAACAGTGAGACGTCCTCTCCCCCAGCAGTTCCTCTCCTAGTTGTGTGCATTGCTTCCCCGGGAGCTTGTCAGACACACAGAAGCTCAGGCCGCACTCCAGCCATCTGACTTGGAACCTGCATTTTCACCGTGTCCCTCTGAGGTCACTCTCCTGGCAGCGAAAGTCCCTGAGACACACTGAGGGACATTTTTTATCCAGCTGCCAGCTTCATCTTGACTTTGGCAGTGACAGAGTTCCCATGAGGGGGTTCTGCTGGCCGGCTGCCGCCAGGGTGTCTCACTGACCAGCTGCATCTCCTACAGGTGGGGTAGATCTGCAGGGAAAAAGCGTGGACCCACAAGGAGAGGGGAGGGGAAGGGGGAGGCTGGAAAATGTCCAAGTTCCACAAATGAAACCCGTGAGCTTTTGGGACCAACACCTTCACCCTGAGTTGGAACCAAAGCGAGAGCCAAAAGGGACAGAAGTGGGACCAGCTCCTGAAAGCCGAGCCCCACTGCCCAGCCCCTGGTCCAGCCTTCAGAAAAGGAGGGCAAGACTCTAATCCCTTAGCACCTCCTGACACACCTCTTCCCCAGCAAGGCCACTGAAGCCAAGGCCACCTTCCCCAGACCTGCTTCTCAGCCCCAGCTCCCCCCACAGCAGGCCAAGGGCGGCCCCAACACGCTTCTCCAGCTGCAAGCTGAGCCCAAGGGCCATGGAAGGCCTCCAGCTCGGCTCATTATCGGAATTTAATCTGGATTCCAAGAGATCAAGAGGACTCTGTGGAAAGTGGCTGCCACAGGGGGAGAGATGCTGAGGCCGACCCAAAGCCGGCTAATCCCCAGCACCCCGAGGGCTTTCCTGGAGCTCAGGCAGAGCCTCGCCAGATGTCCCAGCTCCAAGCTCCGTGCAGCTGGGCGGTCGGTGTCGAGGAGGCCACGACTCCCTTAGCAGAGGGAGCAGGCAGCTACACGGCGAGGCGGCAGGGGTGGGAACAGGGCTTCTCTCAGGGTCAGATCAGCCAAAGGCCTTCAGCTTGAAGAGGATGCATGACCCAGGTTGGGGAAATGCAAACGAGGGCTCCACCTCCAAGCAAGCTCGGGCCTACATCAGAATTGCAGCATAGAGCGTAAAGGCAGTCCCACCCCCAAAACCCAGAGTCCTTCATTTTCCTAAGCAGGTCTCTGCATCCCCGGGATGAAGGTGATGATGGTGGTGAGGATGGTGGTGGTGGTGAGGATGGTGATGGTAAAGGTGGTGAGGATGGTGGTGGTGGTGGTGGTGAGGATGGTGGTGGTGAAGGTGGTGAGGGTGGTGGTGAAGGTGGTGAGGATGGTGGTGGTGGTGAGGATGGTGATGGTGGTGAGGATGGTGGTGACGATGCTGACAGTGATGGTGATGCTTCTAATATCTGCTAAACCTTCACTGAGCACTAACTATACTCCAAGTAAATCTGTCAACTCCCTTTATCCTCACCACAACCCTGGGAGGTAGGTTCAGTTATTATCCCCATTGTACAGAGGAGGAGGCTGAGCCTCTGAGGGGTGACTGCTTCCCAAGGCCACGCTGGCAGAGTGTCGGGATTTGAGCCTATACGCTGGTTGTTTTTGGTTGTTGGCCGTGCCTTGCGGCCTGCAGGATCTTAGTCGCCCAGTCAGAGCTGGACCCACGCTGCCTGCAGTGCAAGCACAGTCTCAGCCACTGCACTGCCAGGGAAGTCCCCACAGCTACACTTTAAAGAGCTGCGCTGTCCTAGCTGGGGAATTACGTCATAGGATTGTTTTGATTCTGGATTCAAAAACAAAACCCACCCAGAAAAAAAGAATCAATAATTTTTTGAAAAAAATGTTTAACTTTTTAACTTTTGGAGAAGGAGGGCCTTGCTTCTTTCTTTCAAGTACTATGGATCAGAAGTTTGGAAATCTAAAGCAAGCAGCCCCTCCTGCCCACTGGCTGCCTCTGTCCACTCCCTGCTCTACACGATACTTTGCACCCGCCACATCATCCTATGTCACCTCCTCTGTTTGAATGTCACCTCCTCGAGGGGCAAGGACTGGGGTCCGGTCATACCCACCACCACCCAACACACAGCAGGTGCTCAAACACTTGCTGATGGGGAATTGGGTCTCCCAGCAAAGCCCAAAGGCCCCGGAGGCAGGAACCCAGCTCAGAGCTGGGCTGATGGCTAAGCTGCTCATCAAGATGACCTGCCACGCTGGCCACAGACCCACTGACAGCTGTCCTGCCCATTCCTCTTCCAGTCACAGTGACTCAGGCCTTCTCTTTTCCCTGGGCCTCCAGACTCACCCCCCAGATCTCAGGCAGGGGTGAGGAGGTGGCCACTTCAAAGTACGATGGAACAAGGTGCCCACGAAGACAGCAGGTCGACACAGGCAGAAAGACGAGGAGCTGCCGGCAACCACTGGGGAAGCCAAAGGCCGGTGTTTCATCTGAGCGAGGACCTGGCAGCCCGCCCCACCCTGGCATCACTGCCTCCCTTCTGTTCTTCCAATAACCCACGCTTGCTTGTCTCCACCTCAAGACAGTAGCCCCTACAGTTCCCTGAGACACCCTCTCCTCACCCCATTTCAGATCCTTCCAGTCATTCAAACACCTCCAGCTCAACAAGCCATCTAGGAACACCAATCGCCTTCTCAGGCCAGTGGGTCTACTTATTTGCTAAGCTGTTGACTGCCCATCTTCTTCACCCCATTATGGATGGAACTGTATCTCCTACAAACATACACTCCAGTCCTACCGCGGAGACCTCTGACTGGGACCTTCTTTGGAATTAGGGTCTTTACGAATGTCATTAGGTAAGTAAGGAAGTCGTGCTGGAGCAGCACAGCCCCTAAGCCAAGATGACTGGTCTCTTTATCAGAGGAGGAGAGGCACACAGAGGGCGTGCAGAGCCATGGACAACAGAGGCAGAGACCAGAGCCGTGCGGCCGAGAGCCAGGGATGCAGTCAAGAGCCAGCCTCTTCCAGAAGCGGGAAGAGAAAGGAAGGATCCGCTCCTGCAGATGTTAGAGGGAGCACGACCCTGTTGCCACCCGATTTCAGACTTCCGGCCTCCAGCTCTGTGAGAGAGCACATTTCTATTGTTCCCAGCCACCCCATGTGTGGCGCTTTGGGAGGGCATTTATAAATGCCTGACGGGGACTTCGCTGGTGGTCCAGTGGCTAAAACTTCGCCTTCCAATGCAGAGGATGACAGTTCAGTCCCTGCTCTGGGAGTTAAGATCCCACATGACTCATGGCCAAAACAAAACAAAAGCTAAAACAGAAGCAATATTGTAACAAGATCAATAAAGACTTAAACAAAAAATCATCCACATCAAAAAATAAATTGAAAATAAAAAACTGCCCAGCTTTGAGACAACGTCCCTGCCGTCATGAGCTGGGCTGGTTTATCCCAGTGGTTTTACAGAGGTGGTTGAATAAGTTAATGGCTGGACTCCCATGGATCCCTCCAAATGCACTGGCCTCTGTGTCCTGTCGGGGAAGCTCGTGCCCACCAGCCCCATCTTGCCATCACTGAGTCTCTGCTGCTCTTCCCAGCACATGGACTGGAGGGAGAAAGCACTGCAGGTGCTTGGGGTACTAGTTGGGGTGCTCCTCATATCAGGGG
Organism: Neotragus moschatus; assembly: GCA_006410615.1. Classification (NCBI taxonomy): domain Eukaryota; kingdom Metazoa; phylum Chordata; class Mammalia; order Artiodactyla; family Bovidae; genus Neotragus; species Neotragus moschatus. Next base: position 689,631 of record SJYA01001955.1, on the reverse strand, counting down.
CAGTGCCTGAGGACACTCCAGTCCTCAAACAAGCTCACCCACATCAGCAGCATCCCAGCTGACCCCAGTGACCTGGCCAGGGAAGGGGAGCACATTCCTGCCTGGAGATCTTGGAGGAAGAGCCACCCAGGCGATACCAATCAACCCTCTCAGCATTGCTCAGCCAAACCCAGTTGGGGCAGCCACATTCCTGAGGTTAAACCTCTTGATGGAGGTTTCTGAGGCAGGTTTGGGGAGCCTCCCAGAAAGCCCAGAGTGTGAGCTGGGCTCGAGGTTTGCACAAGTGGACCAATCAAGTGCCATTAACCAATAGCCTCTGGGTACCTGCCTCACCCCCAGTACATCAGTTCAGTTCCGTCGCTCAGTCGTGTCCGACTCTTTGCAACCCCATGAATTGCAGCACTCCAGGCCTCCCTGTCCATCACCAACTCCCCCAGTACATCAGCCTTCACTAAAAAAAATACAGTCAAACATATGCTCTTGTTCAAGAGCCCCGGGGGCTTTGTGAGACTATGGAGCAGACATATGTTGCCCTTGGGGAATGAACTCAGTGCTTCTTGTTGTAATTGGTTCTGGGAGCCAGGGTCCAGCCTGCCAGGGTTAACTGGGGCTTCTGAGGGCCTTCAGCAAGATTTGGAGGTGACTGTCAAGGCTGTCGCTGCCTGCCCAGAACCACACCCACATTCCCTCCCCGCCAGAAGGGTGTGTCATCCTCTCCAGCAGGGGGGCAGTACAGGAAAGTGCAGACAAGTGGGAACCCTAAAATGCAGATATAGTCCACACTGAGATGCCATTTGTCACCCATCAGACAGACTGACAAAGATCAGAGCGGTTTGATAAAACAATGCTTGGGAGTCCATAAGGGCCACAGGCTTCCTCTGTGTGGCTGGTGGGAGTATAAACTGACATAACCTTCAAAGAGAACAGTTCACCCAAATCTATCAGAGTTACTGACGTGTGGGCCCTCGACCCCACAATTCTGTTTTTAGAACTGTATCTGACTGATAGGCAAGTGTTGGCCACACAGCCCATGCTGTTATAATTCGTAAAAATCGAGAGCTTAGCATGTGCACACAATTGGCTAAACATCTTCTAGCACAACCTGCACGATGGGAGATGCATGGTGATAAGAACAAGGATAACCCCGGGTTGTGATGTGAAAAGATCAACAAGGTTCACCGTCAAGATCATCAAGGTTTAGTAACAGATGTAGGTGCAGGAGACACTGCAAGATGAGATACCATTTGTAAAAATATTTAAATGCACAAATATACTTGCTGATTTGAAAGAACTCAAGAAACTGGGGGCAGAGTCAGTTAACTAAGGCAAAACACTGGAAACACTCAAGAAAAACTTGGTTTTCTAGTATGCAAGATGACCTCCCCAAGTGACAGTGCTTGCCAAGCCAAATGTGCTAACAGGTTCCCTTTCCCACTGAAGAGGCCAGCACAGTCCAGCATAAAGGAGGCACCCACACTGTCTTCCTCCCATTAATTATGATGAGTGGTAGGGAGGGGGAGGTCTGACATCCCAAGATGTCCAAACACTCAGCCACGGGATTGCACGACCTAGGTTGCGTCCACCTCCGGACTTCAGAATGTCCCTGTTAGGGGAATGTTCCAGCTCATTCTCTTAGCCTTCTCACCCCTTGGAGGCCTTTGAAACAAAACTAAAAGGTCTCAAGAAATTAAAGTCTTTCAACAGAAGCTTCCGGTTCCTGACCTCAAGATTCTTGGAAGGCTAAGAGTTCTCTGCCTGTTTATTTTTCATTCGTGGATTTTTATCCCCTAAACATTTCATTACAAACAGCCACTTTCATTGGTGCCTTTACATCACATGTTGGGTTTCAGTGATGCGTGGGAGATAGGCAGACTGTCAAAAATGCTTCTTCCTCTTCTTCATCCCCCTAAAGACACACTGACCCAGACGACCCATAAATATCCATAGGGGCAGGCTCCCATGGCTGTCCCTATTCCTAACCCAACCTGCTGATGGTGATAGTTTTAAGAAATGGCGACATACACCACTGTGTTGTTTAGTCACTAAGTTGTGTCTGATTCTTTGTAATCCCATGGACTGTAGCCTGCCAGGCTCCTCTGTCCACGGGATTTCCCAGGCAAGAACCCTGGAGTGGGTTGCCATTTCCTTCTCCAGGGGATCTTCCTGACCCAGGGCCTGAACCCACATCTCCTGCATTGGCAGGTAGATTCTTTACCACTGAGCCACCAGGGATGCCCAACCTACACCATACATTTTCTCTAAAAAGATNAAAAATATTTAAATGCACAAATATACTTGCTGATTTGAAAGAACTCAAGAAACTGGAGGCAGAGATAGTTAACTAAGGCAAAACACTGGAAACACTCAAGAAAAACTTGGTTTTCTAGTATGCAAGATGACCTCCCCAAGTGACAGTGCTTGCCAAGCCAAATGTGCTAACAGGTTCCCTTTCCCACTGAAGAGGCCAGCACAGTCCAGCATAAAGGAGGCACCCACACTGTCTTCCTCCCATTAATTATGATGAGTGGTAGGGAGGGGGAGGTCTGACATCCCAAGATGTCCAAACACTCAGCCACGGGATTGCACGACCTAGGTTGCGTCCACCTCCGGACTTCAGAATGTCCCTGTTAGGGGAATGTTCCAGCTCATTCTCTTAGCCTTCTCACCCCTTGGAGGCCTTTGAAACAAAACTGAAAGGTCTCAAGAAATTAAAGTCTTTCAACAGAAGCTTCCGGTTCCTGACCTCAAGATTCTTGGAAGGCTAAGAGTTCTCTGCCTGTTTATTTTTCATTCGTGGATTTTTATCCCCTAAACATTTCATTACAAACAGCTACTTTCATCGGTGCCTTTACATCACATGTTGGGTTTCAGTGATGCGTGGGAGATAGGCAGACTGTCAAAAATGCTTCTTCCTCTTCTTCATCCCCCTAAAGACACACTGACCCAGACGACCCATAAATATCCATAGGGGCAGGCTCCCATGGCTGTCCCTATTCCTAACCCAACCTGCTGATGGTGATAGTTTTAAGAAATGGCGACATACACCACTGTGTTGTTTAGTCACTAAGTTGTGTCTGATTCTTTGTAATCCCATGGACTGTAGCCTGCCAGGCTCCTCTGTCCACGGGATTTCCCAGGCAAGAACCCTGGAGTGGGTTGCCATTTCCTTCTCCAGGGGATCTTCCTGACCCAGGGCCTGAACCCACATCTCCTGCATTGGCAGGTAGATTCTTTACCACTGAGCCACCAGGGATGCCCAACCTACACCATACATTTTCTCTAAAAAGATAAACAGCCTGGCGTGTGGTTGGTGCTCCCCCAGTCAATCCTAAAGGAAATCAATCCTGAATATTCATTGGAAGAACTGATGCTGAAGCTCTAATACTTTGGCCACCTGATGTGAAGAGTCGATGCATTAGAAAAGACCTTGATGCTGGGAAAGATCAAGGGCAGGAGGAGAAGTGAGCAAGAGAGGACAAGATGGTTGGATGGCATCATCGATTCAACGGATATGAGTTTGCGCAATCTCCAAGAGATAGTAAAGGACAGAGAAGCCCGATGTGCTGCAGGCCATGGAGTCGCAAAGAGTCAGACACGACTGAGCGACTGAACAACAACAACATGGGAATAGCCACGACAGGCCGTGCGTCATCCTCTGCTGCTGCCTCCACTCAGGAGGCGCTCAGGACCCCGCCCAGGCCCCGGGATGGTACCCACCTGCCCAGGTGCTCTTGCAACACCTGGTAGACACTGATCCGGAATGTCTCATTGTGGAAGTGTTCCCGGATGTAGTCCTTGTAAATGCGGAACTCAGCTGCAGTCACGGCCTCCCCTTCTGGGATCTTGGAGAGATCAAACCGGAACTCCCGGTGGTGGTAGCGCGGGTGGAAGAACTCTTTGTCATGTTCCACTGGGAAGGGAAGGAAACACACATGGGTACCAAGAGCTCATTAGTGACTGGGTTTCACTCTCCAGCTCAGAGTCCAAGCATCATGCCTATGCTTGACAGAGACCTGCCCATAACTGGAAACCTCTGGTGATGACTGCCTGTTCCAGGCCAGGCCAAGCCGAGAATGGGAGTGTGGACCCCCAGTTTACAAATGAAGACAGCTGAAGAACCCAGAAGTACAAAAATGTATGTTTGCCCATTGTGTGCTCTGTGATGGGTCTCACACTGAGCACTCTTGGCCACCACATGGTAGAACACGGAGGCAGGATTTGGCCCCATTTTACAGATGAGGAAACTGAGGCTCAAGGAGGCCAGGTAACTTGCCCATGGTCACAAGTTAGGTGAGTGGCTGAACTCTGAAACTCTTAACCTTTATACTCCCAGGAGCCAGGCAGCCTGAGACTAAGTATCACTTGTGCCAGGTGAGGTCTTAGCCAAGTTACTTGACCAGTGTGTGTGCCCCTTCCTCCAGAGTTAACACTGGCCTCTTCTCATAGGGAAGGTCACAGGAGGTGGCATTTAGGACAGAGCCAGGCAAATGGAAAATAACTGCATTTGTTGTAGTTACAGAGCCTCTCAAATGAGCTTCGAGAGAAACATTCACCATAAGAGAAATAAAATGTTCATGCGACCCCATGGACTATAGCCCCCAGACTCCTCTGTCCATGGGATTCTCCAGGCAAGAATACTGGAGTGGGTTGCCATTTTCTCCTCCAGGTGATCTTCCTAACCAGGGATCCAACCAGATTCTTTACCATCTGAGCCACCCACAAAACCTGCCCAATTATATACACGGCTGGAAATGGATGGGCAAGAAACATGTCCAGGTAACAGTGGGGGTATCCAGGTGGCCATCCACTGTGAAAGCTGCTTTCTTCAGACGTGGATAATGTACAAGTACAAGCTGACCCCCTGACCAGCGCTGGGGCCAGGGGCAGTGACTGTCTCAATCCTGAACCTCCACCGTCCCGTGCAGCCTGATGCCTAGTAGGGCTCCATTAGTCTACTGGATTCAATATATTAATCTTCGTGTAATTCCAGAATTACAATTTTTTTTAAATAGCATACATGCAGTAAAGCACACAGACCCTGAGTGTTCATGAAGTTCTGTGAATTTTCTCAACACAAACGCCCCCAGAGCATAACACAGCACATTCACGACTAGCGCCAAAGACACTCCTGCAGGGCCCCTCCCTAATACCAGACCCTCACTTGTCCCCAAAGGTGACCGCCATGCAAACACCCGACAGCACTGACTCACTTTTCCCACTTGGGGTTTCCCCACCTGCATCCGCGTCCTTCGGTCAACCGTGTGTGCCCCCCACCCGCTTTGTGGCTACGTGGAGCAGCAAGTCACTCATTCAGCTGCTGCACTGGATGTCACTGCATAGACAGGCCACAGCTGACTTTTCTATAGGCATCTGGGTAGTTTCCACTTTGGGAGAATCACAACTAGGGCCATGATGAACATTCTTGCTTTTTGGTGGACACAGTTCTGTGGGGTAAACACCTTGAAGCAGGACTGCAAATGCACAGAAATCAAAGATTGGTCAAAGGTAAGCATTTTGAAGAAAGGGGCATGGAGAAGGGTCCCCGAGTGTTAGCCTGGAGTGCCCGGAGTGCAGTAACGCCAGCAGTGGATGTAACCGGGAGCAAGAACCCCACAGGTGAAGCAGGAAGGAAGAAAACACATGTGGAGGCAGACGGGTTAAACTCGAGGTAACCCGCAGGAAAGCCAAGCGAGAAAGTTGATGGGAGTTTTGAGAGTCCAGCTGGGGACTATTGAATTGCATTTACGGATCACATTTTGTAGGAGAGAGGCACACACAAGAGAAGAACGTAGTGGCCTCGGACCACTACTGCATGAGAGATGGAGAACACAGCCATGGGAAGACTCAGTCCAGGGAAAGAAGCAGGACTAGAGACAAGCAAGATAAGTCTGGCCTGTGGCCAGACTCAGGTAACAGGGGCAGGGTGACCATTCACGGGATTCGGTCATCAGCTGCTCAGAGACCCCAGGCAATGGTCATGGTCAAGACAGCCATGCAGAAAAGGCCAAAAGATCAAGACTGTGGCCAGCTGCACATGAGAGACATTTGCATCGTGGAGTGGGGCGGGGAGGCGGGGGACGGTCCGCCCATACAAGGCTGCCTCCACTCCCTCCTCGAGCAGCTCTCCCGGCCAGGGCTAGGAAGACTTGATAAACAGTAGTAATCACGTTAGTGGCCCAGCTGCTCCTTCCAAAAACGTTATGGTTTTTAGAAAAAGCTTAGTTAACTTTCCAGACCATGCGATCCTTTCACTGTTCCCTAAGATGCCGCTAATCTATGCGAGGGGACACAGAACTGTACAAGCAAAGGAGCACTTTCCAAGTAAAAACTGTAAGTCCAGCATCAGAAGTCTGTTCCTCACTCAGGAGCTCAGTCTGGACCACACAGCTCCAGTTCTGGGCCGGGAGCAGACCCTTGAACCCCTTTCAAGAGGCTCTGAGAACCAGCAGAGCCAACCAAAGTCCACAATATAATCAGAAACTAGAGCTGAGTTTTCAAAGACCCCTGACTGCTTAGGATCCCCTGGCCCAGTATCCCCACCCCCCAAGCTGATTTCACTCTGAAGCTTTCAACCCCATCTCCTTCCTGTCCTGGGGGATATGATCCATTCAGAAGATTCCGGCACACGCCAGAATTCACTGGAGCTGATGTTACCAAGGCTGCTGTCACCTAGTGATTTACGGCCCTGCCGCTTCAAGGATGTGAAATTCGATGATGGCTCTTCATTCATTCCAAGATTTACACGGCAAGATTAAGGAGCTTGAAAGAGCCGCCAGAGGCATGCCGTAAATTGGGAGTTCTAGAGAAGTGAACAGGCATAGCAACGAACATTATAGGAGAATGCTCTCTTAATAACATAAGCGTTGATATACCCTGCTGCTCTTACAGAAGAAGAGAGGAGACAGTCCTAAACACAGTGAAAAGCAACATCGCGTAAAAGTCTAAAATGATAAACCCTGCCACGAAAATATTTCGATGTCTCCTTGCCCTCCACTGTATTAATTCTACAAGAACTTTTCGACTGCCCAATATGAGGGAGCGAGCCCTGTTGACCTGCTAGAGGAGAGAAACTATAAAAGCTCACCTGGATTGTAGCTCTGACACCCACCCAAATCCCAAGCTAGGTAAGAGCCATCATTTTTAAACGTGGTAAAAATGCAGGGCTTCCCCCGTGACTCAGCAGTAAAGAATCCATCTGCAACACAGGAGATGCAGGAGGAGACATCGGTTCGATCCCTGGGTCAGAAAGATCCCCCGAGAGGAGGAAATGGCAACCCACTCCAGTATTCTTGCCTGAGGAATCCCAGACGGAGCAGCCTGGTGGGCTACAGGCTACAGGTTGCAGAGTAGGACACGACTCAGTGATTGAGCACCCTGGCAGGCACCAACAGCACGCAAGCGTTCTAATTTTTCCACTTTCTCTCACCAACACTTATTTTCTCATGATCTGTTTTGATAGTAGCCATCTTAATGATGGCAGGTAGATGGTCACCAGTGTCAAAGCCCTCCCACTGGCCTGAATGCAACATGACATGTCACACATACACATTTCCTCAAATTCTTATAAAACTCCTGCTCAGAAGTCAGCACATGCATCGGCTCCATTTCACAGATGAGGTCACTGAGGCTCAGAGTGGTAAAGTTGCTTGCCTGTGGCCACACAGCTGGTCTGAATACTTCCCCACTCAGNCACAACTAGGGCCATGATGAACATTCTTGCTTTTTGGTGGACACAGTTCTGTGGGGTAAACACCTTGAAGCAGGACTGCAAATGCACAGAAATCAAAGATTGGTCAAAGGTAAGCATTTTGAAGAAAGGGGCATGGAGAAGGGTCCCCGAGTGTTAGCCTGGAGTGCCCGGAGTGCAGTAACGCCAGCAGTGGATGTAACCGGGAGCAAGAACCCCACAGGTGAAGCAGGAAGGAAGAAAACACATGTGGAGGCAGACGGGTTAAACTCGAGGTAACCTGCAGGAAAGCCAAGCGAGAAAGTTGATGGGAGTTTTGAGAGTCCAGCTGGGGACTATTGAATTGCATTTACGGATCACATTTTGTAGGAGAGAGGCACACACAAGAGAAGAACGTAGTGGCCTCGGACCACTACTGCATGAGAGATGGAGAACACAGCCATGGGAAGACTCAGTCCAGGGAAAGAAGCAGGACTAGAGACAGGCAAGATAAGTCTGGCCTGTGGCCAGACTCAGGTAACAGGGGCAGGGTGACCATTCACGGGATTCGGTCATCAGCTGCTCAGAGACCCCAGGCAATGGTCATGGTCAAGACAGCCATGCAGAAAAGGCCAAAAGATCAAGACTGTGGCCAGCTGCACATGAGAGACATTTGCATCGTGGAGTGGGGCGGGGAGGCGGGGGACGGTCCGCCCATACAAGGCTGCCTCCACTCCCTCCTCGAGCAGCTCTCCCGGCCAGGGCTAGGAAGACTTGATAAACAGTAGTAATCACGTTAGTGGCCCAGCTGCTCCTTCCAAAAACGTTATGGTTTTTAGAAAAAGCTTAGTTAACTTTCCAGACCATGCGATCCTTTCACTGTTCCCTAAGATGCCGCTAATCTATGCGAGGGGACACAGAACTGTACAAGCAAAGGAGCACTTTCCAAGTAAAAACTGTAAGTCCAGCATCAGAAGTCTGTTCCTCACTCAGGAGCTCAGTCTGGACCACACAGCTCCAGTTCTGGGCCGGGAGCAGACCCTTGAACCCCTTTCAAGAGGCTCTGAGAACCAGCAGAGCCAACCAAAGTCCACAATATAATCAGAAACTAGAGCTGAGTTTTCAAAGACCCCTGACTGCTTAGGATCCCCTGGCCCAGTATCCCCACCCGCCAAGCTGATTTCACTCTGAAGCTTTCAACCCCATCTCCTTCCTGTCCTGGGGGATATGATCCATTCAGAAGATTCCGGCACACGCCAGAATTCACTGGAGCTGATGTTACCAAGGCTGCTGTCACCTAGTGATTTACGGCCCTGCCGCTTCAAGGATGTGAAATTCGATGATGGCTCTTCATTCATTCCAAGATTTACACGGCAAGATTAAGGAGCTTGAAAGAGCCGCCAGAGGCATGCCGTAAATTGGGAGTTCTAGAGAAGTGAACAGGCATAGCAACGAACATTATAGGAGAATGCTCTCTTAATAACATAAGCGTTGATATACCCTGCTGCTCTTACAGAAGAAGAGAGGAGACAGTCCTAAACACAGTGAAAAGCAACATCGCGTAAAAGTCTAAAATGATAAACCCTGCCACGAAAATATTTCGATGTCTCCTTGCCCTCCACTGTATTAATTCTACAAGAACTTTTCGACTGCCCAATATGAGGGAGCGAGCCCTGTTGACCTGCTAGAGGAGAGAAACTATAAAAGCTCACCTGGATTGTAGCTCTGACACCCACCCAAATCCCAAGCTAGGTAAGAGCCATCATTTTTAAACGTGGTAAAAATGCAGGGCTTCCCCCGTGACTCAGCAGTAAAGAATCCATCTGCAACACAGGAGATGCAGGAGGAGACATCGGTTCGATCCCTGGGTCAGAAAGATCCCCCGAGAGGAGGAAATGGCAACCCACTCCAGTATTCTTGCCTGAGGAATCCCAGACGGAGCAGCCTGGTGGGCTACAGGCTACAGGTTGCAGAGTAGGACACGACTCAGTGATTGAGCACCCTGGCAGGCACCAACAGCACGCAAGCGTTCTAATTTTTCCACTTTCTCTCACCAACACTTATTTTCTCATGATCTGTTTTGATAGTAGCCATCTTAATGATGGCAGGTAGATGGTCACCAGTGTCAAAGCCCTCCCACTGGCCTGAATGCAACATGACATGTCACACATACACATTTCCTCAAATTCTTATAAAACTCCTGCTCAGAAGTCAGCACATGCATCGGCTCCATTTCACAGATGAGGTCACTGAGGCTCAGAGTGGTAAAGTTGCTTGCCTGTGGCCACACAGCTGGTCTGAATACTTCCCCACTCAGCCACACTCTCTCCCTCATGCCAGGAACCACTGCCAACCTCTCAGCTGGGGAGATGATTTAAAAAAAAAGACACCCCTAGGACTCCCCTGGCAGTCCAGTGGTTAAGAATCCGCGCTTCCACTGCAGGGGGCACAGGTTTGATCTTTGGTTGGGGAACCGAGATCCTTCATGCTGCACAGTATGACCAAAAAATTAAAATTAGGAAAAAAGACCTCCCTAAAGTATACTTCAAGCTCTCAACACACATGACATGATCACAACTGTAATCTCCTTAAAAGCTAAATTCAGAGTGAAGACTGCATCCTGCTCAGGTCCCTATTTGTAAATCTTGCTCGTGCCAGAGTCACCCCAAGGGAGGCTGACAGCTTGAAGGTAGGGTAGCATTTACCCGTCTCCCCACCATCCCTCCCCAGCCCTCCAAATCAGGGGGTGGGCCCCGCCTGGCAGAGGGCACACAAGCAGCATTGTCTCCCCTGAACCGCCTCTTCAACTCTCGAACTTTCCACCAAATGCTTTGGCTGCCAATAGGACCACCTGGAGCCCCAGCGCCGGGTGCTCCGAGAGGGTCTTCAGAGACACTGCCTCCTTGTTAGATGCCGGGGGCTGCATCCCAGGACGGGGGGCGCGGAGGCGAGCCCACTGGCGGCCAGGCTTTTTGTCATAAGCGTGGCAGCCGCACAGATGTGGGGTGGGGGTGGGGCAGGGAATTACTGTACCGCAAGATTAAACACTCCGGTGTCAACATGTGCACAGTGTTGCTCGAACAATGTTATCATTGTGAATTGAATGGACCAAAGGGTTTAGGGGATGGAGTGGAGAGAAGGAGAAAAGATGGGTTTAATTATCTCTAGGGCTGAAGCCAGTTGTTTGCCTAAAAAGCCCCAGACGCTGCTAGAGCTGCAGAGAAAAAAAGGGCCATAAGCTTCCATCGACTTTTCCACCATAAACTAAGGCAGACACCCTTCCCCCATGAGTACCCCATCTCCCCAGGGTGGAACCCACCCCCAGGGATCTCTAGGTCCCCACTCCCTCTCCATCCTTGGCTAATTGAAAATGGAGGGAAAGAATGGAAACCAGTTACTACTTCGACTAAACTAGTGATTCTCAGCCTGGGGCAATTTTGTCCTGCCCTTACCCTCCCCGAGGGCTATTGGGCATTGAATGCCTGCATCCCCCTGTAACAATTTAGGGAGTGTGTGCTACTGGCATCTAGTAGGTAGTGGCCAGGGACATTGCTAAACATTCTCTCTAGGGGATGGTCCAACTAGAGGGGATGGTCCAGCCCCAACTGCCAACCAGACAGAATTGAGAATCCTGGAGCTAACAGACACACAAGCCTCATGAAATCTTGGTTTCCGTCTCAACTGGCCTCTCATCTGTCTAGGTGGAACCTCAGGCTCAGTGGGCCTCAGTTCTTCCCTCTGTAACAAAGGATGGATTTAATTGTTCTGAAGTCCCATTTCACTTCTGTTGTGTGTATGTATGTGTCAATCACTCAGTCACGTCCAACTCTTTGCAACCCCATGGACTGTAGCCCACCAGGCTCTGTCCATGGAATTCTCCAGGCAAGAATACTGGAGTGGGTTGCCATTCCCTTCTCCAGGGGATCTTCCCAACCAGGGGACTGAACCTAGGTCTCCCTCATTGCAGGCAGTCTTTACCCTCTGAGCCACCAGGGAAATCTTCGCCTCTATTAAGTTCAGTTCAATTCAGTTCAGTCGCTCAGTCCTGTCCGACTCTTTGCGACCCCATGAATCACAGCATGCCAGGCCTCCCTGTCCATCACCAACTCCCGGAGTTTACTCAGACTCACGTCCATTGAGTCAGTGATGCCATCCAGCCATCTCATCCTCTGTTGCTGCTGCTGCTGCTAAGTCACATCAGTCGTTAGGTTATACCATAAAGCGGTGGGAACTTTCTATTGATTTTGACCTATATGTGGTTCAACCTAAAGTTTAATTGTACACCTTCACTGTCCAGTATGATAACCACTAACCACATGTATATACTGGGCACTTGCAATGTGGCTGGTGTGGCAGTGTTTATATTTCTTTCAGAGTAGTTGGTTTAAATTGAAACAACCCCATGTGCCCAGCGGCATCCATACTGGACAGCAGATACAGAAAAGCTCAATCATGGTGGAACTTACATAAAAGTTCAACCATGGTGGAACTTTCAGCTGGACAGCATGGCTCTGTGGCATCAGTGGGCTGGCTTCTGATCGTGACATGACAATACAGAGCTTATCGCTAATAAGGGTCAAATACATGTTCTCAGAGATACACCAGAGGCTGCTCCTCAGAAAGTTCCCAGGGTGAGAAATTACGTGGAAGTAGGGAGAGCTTGGGCTTCCCCCGTGGCTCAGCAGTAAAGAATCCGCCTGCAATGCAGAAGGTGCAAGAGATGAGGGTTCCATTACTGGGTCAGGAAGATCCCCTGGAGAAGGGCACGGCAACCCACTCCAGTGTTCTTGCCTGGAGAATCCCAGGGACGGGGGAGCCTGGTGGGCTGCTGTCTATGGGGTTGCACGGTCAGACACGACTGAAGCGACTCAGCAGCAGTAGCAGCATGGGGGAACTTAATTCCAGAGCTGTGGGAGAGGCCTGGAGTGGACACAGATGGGTCCCAGGCTTTCAGTTCTGTCTGTAAAAACAGGCATGATGACCCCTGCCCCAGTCACAGGGCCACCTGGGAGCTTGTCCCTTGGTGAGTGACTTCAGGCTGAATAATCATCAGACCCACCAAGTTCAGGGGCGCGGGGGCAGGAGCACGGCACCGAGATCCCCTCCCCTCCACTGAGCGGGCCATTCACCCTCCCTGAACACCTCCTCCTCTCCCATCCTGTTTATTTCCTTCCTAGGAATTCATGCTCTGCATTCATGATTGATTGGCCTGTTGACCTGTTTATTAACTCTTCTAGCTTTTTATTTCTAGAGTAAGACCTGGGAGAGGGCAAAGGGCATATGATGCTTGAACATGGAGCCAGGATGGGGTTTGAATCCAGGCTCTGTCACCCATGGGGCGCTTGGGCAAGTTACTCTTTGTCTGCCCAATGCGAGGATGAGGAGAGTAACCCTGACTTCACTAGGTTGGCATAGGATTAAAACAGACCATGGATCCTCAAGCTTCAGTGTGTTCCAGAATCGCCTGAGAGCTTGTTAAAACACAGACCACTGGACCGACTCCCAGTCTTTCTAAGATGGGAGATCTGGGGTGGGGCCCAAGAACCTGCATTTCTAACAGGCTCTCAGGAGACGGTCATGCTGCCAACTCTCTGGGTATGCGATTTTCCAGACAAGAGTAGCGGAGTGGGTTGCTGTTTCCTTCCCCAGGGGATCTTTCTGACCCAGGGATCGAACCCGTGTCTCCTGCATCTCCTGCACGGACAGGCAGACTCTTTACCACTACGCCACCAGGGAAGCTGGGCTCCTTTAGTGGGGCAGAAAAGCCCCTCGCGGCCCTGCTCAGCTGGAGAAGCGGCTGAGAATTTGCGCTGAGATGGGGCCTGACAGCTTGGGTTGACTTGGGTTCTGCCAGCAGTGACTTAAGACCTGTGAATCCATCTCCGTGAGGCTTAGCTTCCCCTTCGATAAGATGGGGACACAAAGAGGCCCCCAGTTATGGGGCCGTGGTGAGAATTCAAGGAGACAGAGGCCAGCGATCATGGGCCATGGCAGGGACACGTGCGACTAGGGCAGGCCCCAGGAGCGGCTGGGGCGGGAGAGGCACCACGGGAGCCCGCGCCCCCCTCCCCCAGGACAGGAGGGTGCCTGCCCAGACCTTCCCCCAAAGCAGGCAGAGACTCCTGGGTCAGCTGGGCAGGCACAGCTGGTTTAAGGTATTTTAGAGGCAAATCAAATCAAATGAGAATTTATAATCCTTCCTGAGGTCTGGGTTCCATCAACCTAAACTCATTAGGCCGGAGCAGTGCAGGTGCAGCTAAGGAAGAGATTGTTCCGCGTTTCCTTCATGCTGGGCGCCCATCTCCCTTTCAAAATAAGAGTCTTCTCTAAAACCCCACATACTTGGAGCAAAACTCTCATTACCGAGGCATGAGCTTCCATTTCTGCAAATAGGACAATCAAAGGAGGAGCAGAAGCCAGTCCAGGGGACCGGCAGGTGGAGTTTGGCAGAAACCAGCAAACCAAAACCCTCATTCAGAGGACTTCCCTGGTGATTCAGTGGTTAAGACTTCCCCTTCCTGTGTAGGGGTTATGGGTTCGACCCCTGGTCAGGGAGCTAAGCTCCCACATGCCTCATGGCCAGAAAACCAAAACATAAAAAACAGAAACAATATTGTAACAAATTCAATAACGACTTTAAAGATGGTTCACATTTTTAAAAATCTTAAAAAAAAGACCCTCATTCATTTCATGTTCACATTTTAACAAAATGAACTTGCCTTCCCAAGCTGAACTATCAAAACATCCTGAAAACTGCATTGCTGTCCCTTGAAANATATTGTAACAAATTCAATAACGACTTTAAAGATGGTTCACATTTTTAAAAATCTTAAAAAAAAGACCCTCATTCATTTCATGCTCACATTTTAACAAAATGAACTTGCCTTCCCAAGCTGAACTATCAAAACATCCTGAAAACTGCATTGCTGTCCCTTGAAACTATTTCTGGTAAGTGAGGGAGAATCAGAGATCAAACCAAACAATGATTCTGAAATTGCAGTGTGAGTCCTCTGGTGAGTGGAACTGCAAACAGATTTCCAATGTGAGTGTCTAGTTTACATGAATCAGGTCTGAATAGGGGTCATCTTTCCAACTCATTGGAAATGATTAGTAGGATTTAAGAAGTACAAAAGGGCTTCCCTGGTGGCTCAGAGGGTAAAGAATCTGCCAGCAATGCAGGAGATCTGGGTTTGATCCCTGGGTCAGGAAGATCCCCTGGAGAAGGGAANTTGGGCCCTTCCCCTTTCTCTTGCCTTGAATGTGAGAGTATATGAAGATGTGATGTCTGGGGCTGCAGCAGCCATCTTGTAACTGTGAGGTAATAGCCATGATGGTGAAGGCGAGGAGGAAAGTTCCTGGATCCCTGGATAATATTACTGAGCTGCTACCCCAAACTTGGAATCATGTCACTGAAGACTTGCTGTTATGAGAGATATTGATATGCTTTTAAAGCTGAAGCCACTGTTAGGCAGGTGTATTGTGACTTAGATCAAGTCCTAAAAGAGACATCATTCCTGTCCACAGAAGCAAGGAGTAGCCTTTGGGAGGCATATATCTTGCAGTACCTCCTATTCATGAAGAGGTACTAGTGGTGCTAGTGTTTACAAATAAGTGTGTTGGTACAGTGTGGCACCACACTAAAGCTACCGGTGTTATCATGTGTCATGGAAGAAGCACAATCTATCCCAATGCTGGAAGAAAATCCAGCAGTAGGGACTTAACATACAGAGTGTGTCTATCTCCGAAGTGGCATCTTCCTAAGGAATTCCAAGGGTAATTTTCGCTCTGCCCAGTTTCTGTCTGACCCACTACCTTTAGCCTAGCCCCTACAAAAGGGCAACTGCAGCATCACACTTTCAAAACCTCTAGGCCTCGTCAAAATCTATAATGGGAGATGAATAAGTACTATAAATATAGTTTTTCAAATGTAAAACTACTTAGGTGAATGTACTCAGTCGCTCAGTCCTGTCCAACTCTTTGGGATCCGTGACTGTAACCCACCAGGCTCCTAAGTCCATGGGAGTTTTCAAGCAAGAATACTGGAGTGGGTTGCCATTTCCTCCTCCAGGGGATCTTCCCAACCCAGGGACTGAACCCACATCTCCTGCACTGGCATGCGGATTCTCTGTCACAGAGCCACCAGGGAAGCCCACTTAGGAAAACGCAGAGTTTCTCAGTCCCAGGAGCAGCCCCCATTTACTAAGAGATCGTTGCTTTCATCCCATTTAATCCTTGCTGCCCTGGGCCCTAAGCCACCCATGTACGAGAGAAACTGTAGTGAACTAAATTGGCTTGCATGCATGCGTGTTCAGTTGTGTCCAACTCTTTGCGACCCCATGGACTGTATGTAGCTCACCAGGGCTCCTCTGTCCATGGAATCTTCCAGGCAAGAATACTGGAATGGGTTGCTGTTTCCTCCTGCAGAGGATCTTCCCAACCCAGGGACTGAACCCTGGTCTCCTGTTTCCTGCATTGGCAGGAAGATTCTTACCATACAGGAAGCTCTGGGCCCCCCTAAATTCATATGTGGAACCCCAACCTTCAACAGAAGAGTATTGGGAGTGGAGTCTTTGGGACATGATGAGGTTTGGCCGAGGTCATGAAGGGCTGAGAAGACAGGCAAGTGAAGGCATCACTACCAGCCGCTAACGTTACGTGTGGGGCACCTGCTGCCAGGTGGGCACCATGCTCAGCTCTCTTCCCAGATCCTCATAACAGCCCTTAAAGAAAAAGGAAGATGCCTGAGCTCTCTCTCCATCTTGGGAGCACACAGCCAGAGGGCAGCGTCTACAAGCCAGAGACAGACCAGAACCCAGCCAAGCAGGCACCCTGGTCTTGGACCTCCAAAGCTGTGAGAAATACGCATGTGATGCTTCAGCTGCCCAGGCACTGCTGTTCTCTTCTGGGAGCCCAAGGCAACTAAGACAGAAGCTGGGGCCCAGAGCACCTGAGGGCGTCAGTCACTCGCATGAGGTCGCACACCTTTCCCTGGGACTCCAAGCCAGGCAGACCTGCTGTCCCCAAAGCTGAGCAAGTGACTTGTCACCCCTAAGCCCCGGTTTCCTCACACATAAGAATAAATGTGGAAATCGTGTTATTTGATGAGTGGGCCGGTAGGTCCTCACTTCAGGTGGAGAAATGTCAATCACCTCAAAAAATGAGGCGAGACAAGGAAACGCTGGGCTTCCCAGGCGGAGCTAGTGGTAAAGAACTCGCCTGCCAAAGTAGGACGCATAAGAGATGCGGGTTTGATCACTGGGTTGGGAAGATACCCTGGAGGAGAAAACGGCAACCCAGTCCAGTTTTCCTGCCTGGAAAATTCCATGAACAACGGAGCCTGGCGGGCTACAGTCCATGGGGTTGCAAAGAGTCAAACATGACTACAGCAACTTAGCATATACACACAGGAAATGCCACTAAGTCCGACATAGACAGAGTTCAGAAAAAAAGGTATAATTTCACTATAAAAGCCTTATTATTCGTTTTTTAAAATAGGCCAGTCCATAGTCGTGTTTGTGTCGTAAGCTGGAGGGCTTACCGAAAGCTAGTCCTGTCCATCGGGTGTTTCCTTCAAACTCCGCATCGATAAACACAGATTACCATCAGCAAGAAGCAACTTTCTAGTATAACAGGATCCTAATAAGAAGGCCAGATTCCTGGTTCGCCCCATGCGCAGTCAACAGAGACCAGCTTTGCACTTCACCACAGGGCATCCAGCCAAGGGGAGGACAACCTGACCCTGGGTCCCACAGCGCTCAGCAGGTGGGATACGTGTCTACACAGCTCCCACTCCCAGAAGGAGGCAGCAGTGCATCCCACCGCCCCACATGCCAGGCAGAGGCGCAGGGGGAGCCGCACGGGCCGGCCAGCTCCAGAGCGGTCCGAGTTTTGGCCGGGCAAGTAACAGCATCGCTACCAGCCACGCATGTTACAAATGGGGCGCCTGCTGCCCTGTGGGCACTGTGCTCGGCTCTCCACTGCCACCCCCCCCCCCCACCTTGGAGGGGACAGATCCGCCCAGCAGCCCGGGAGGCAGGCGCCAACACGAACCCAGAGGAGGAAACGGGGACCTAGAGTCTAATAACCTGCCTAAGGTCACGGAGCTAACAAGTAGCAGAGGTGGGATTTAACTCATGTCCGACCCCAGAGCCAGTCTTAGCTACCACCTGAGATGTTTTAGGAGATTTAAAAAGAAAAAAAAAAGAGGACGAGGCGGGGCCTGCTGGGACAAAGCAAATTTAGGAAAAGCTGTGCAGTCTACTTGATCTCCTTGATGGGAATTCATGATGCCCACCCCACACGAGGGGCTTCCCAGGTGGCGCTAGTGGTAAAGAACCTGCCTGCCAACACAGGAGATGTAAGAGGTAAGAGTTCAACTCCTCAGTCAGGAAGATTCCCCTGGGGGAGGGCATGGCAACACACTCCAGTGTTATTGCCTGGAGAATGCCATGGACAGAGGAGCCTGGCAAGCAAAGAGTTGGACACAACTGAAGAGACTTAGTGTGTATGCATGCATGCCCCACATGAGAGATGCCAGAAAGTGTTCAAATCTGTTTAACCAAGAGTTTGCTTAAACTCGGAGGAGCCGCTCCAACATCCTGGAAGAGAAAGGGTATCTGTGCGTCACTGGATGTCCACAGAAAACAAAGGAGGCAGATAAAACTCAGGGTTTTTCCTTTTTTTTATTATTTACCTTTCCCCAGGAAGAGGGTTCTTGATGTCCTAAAGCAGGAGTCGGTAAACTTCTGTAACGGGCCAGATAAAAAATATTCTAGGCTTTGGAGACTGTGCCGTCTCTGTAGCAATCACTCAACTCCATGGATGGAGTATGAAAACAGCCACAGACAAGACGCAAATGAGTCCCAATTAAGCTTTATAAATACTGGAGCCTGAATTCCATCCCATTTCTACATCATGGAATATTCTTCTTTTACCACTCTTTTTTAAAAAATGAACAAGTCATTTTTGCTCACAGCCTGCACAAAAATTAGCGGGTTTCCCTGCTTTATTTACTGCAGCTCTGAGCTGCTTGAGAAATAGAAACTGCAGCTTCTGTGCTCCCGGCACCCACTTGCCCCCCAGCAAGATACCTGCTGGAGGGAGACAAGGTAAGAGAGAGAGAGTAGTGAATAGTAAAAGTCGCTCAGTCGTGCCTGACTCTCCGAACCCATGGACTGTAGTCTGCCAGGCTCCTCTGTCTATGGGATTCTTCAGGCAGGAATACTGGTGTGGGTTGCCATGCCCTCCTGCAGGGGATCTTCCCAACCCAGGGACCGAACCCAGGTCTCCGGTACTGGTAAGGCAGATGGTAAGGCAGATTCCTTACCCATCTGAGCCACCAGGGAAGCTGCAAGAAGAGAGAGTTTTGCCCTGTTTCCTCCAGAGCAAAGTTCGGGGAAGGAAACAAAGAGAGACCAGTTCTAAGTGTGTGTGTTCAATCATTTTTTAGTATCACTGGGAAGAAGGTGCTGTAAAAATATTTTGGCTCCCGGGAGACTTTAGAGATCTGACCTCCTTTGTGTCTCCAGGGTGTTTCAAATCCAGGCAGAGCTGGGATCCCAGGACAGGGCTCACATTTTGATTGCAATCTGTCTTCCTTTCAACTGGAAAATGATCCATCAGTCTTGCCCCAACTCATCACTATGGGCAGATGGGTTTGAAGCGAAAGTTCCCAAGTCAATTTCCCAGCTTGAGGAAAGGTACCCTAAACCAGGGCTTCCCTGGTTGGTTCAGTGGTAAAGAATCCGCCTGCCAATGCAAGAGACACAGGTTCGACCCCTGGATCAGGAAGATCTCCTGGAGGAGGAAATGGCAACCCACTCCAGTATTTTTACCTGGGAAATCCCAAGGACAGAGGAGCCTGGTGGGCTACAGTCCAGAGGGTCGCAACAGAATTAGACTTAGCGACTAAAACAACATCAAGCCTAAACCAGTGGTTCTCAATCGGGGGCCATTCCCCGCAGGCACCTCTGATAGATGTTTGGAAACATGCTGTTTGTCACAACTTCTGGCAGCTCGCGTGTAGGGGCTCAGTGATGCTTCTCAACATTCTACTACAGCACACAGGACGCCCTCCCCCCAAACAGAGAAGAGTGAGCTGAAAACGTCAGCAGAGCCGAGGCTGGAAACTCAGCTCTAAAGCTACCTGAAAAGGCTGCTTCCAAGTTCCTAGGGTGTTTGAGGCACATGAGACCCAGAGATTTCTGGATCCCCTTTCCCCATCCCCCCACCAGTATATGAAGACAATTAAGAGCTCAGGGGTAAGTAGGTAAGTAGCTTCATTTATTGTTTCCTCCTAAAGGAAATGACCAACCAGTGCCTCCACCCTATAAACATTTACTAGCCCTGGAAGGTTCTGAGGCCCCCACTGCCATTTTTAAGGGCTTCTCCCTCATCAAATGTTAGGTCAAGTCAGTCAGAAAAAGGAACCTGAGAAGGGGAAGATGCGGGGGGAAGGCGGG